>JAPZDX010000003.1:9220194-9232197 GCA_029783625.1 Naso annulatus | reverse complement strand
AAAAGAGAAAAGATGAAAATAAATCCCAAAACAAAGGTCTTTAATGCATCAGTGCATCACTGAAAAATAAGCAAAATCCTGAGCATGTGTTTTTTTTTTTTCCTCAGACACTTAATAGAAAACATCCTTAAAATTTCTGACAAAATGCAAACATGATGTGTGGTGTCTCACGTGGAAGACCTTCTAACCTGAAGCAGAAAAACACATTATATGTGGAAAGAACCAGAGTGAAGCCAGTGTGCTGTATTGCCATCTTTTATTGCACTTTGTAAGCAGATGCTGTACAGTGGCTGTGCGGGGAAGTTATTCCTCAGTGTGACACAACGACCATAGCAGGACTAGGACATATCCATCCAAAAAATGAAAAATACTCCTGGTCACAACTGAATACAGTCACAATTATTTCGCTTTATATCAAAATAAAATCCAAAAAAATAGTCCCACGATTTCATCGAGAAAGCTATGACGAGTATGACAAATATCTACAAGGTTACATGAGGGAAGCGGGCAGAGGATGACGGAATAACTATCAAAAATGCAGATGAGTCTTTTTCATATTAGGAATTTCCTACAGCATATACAAACATTAACATTACAAGTTCTTTCTCTCACATGCAGTAAGCTATTGTGATAGTTTGTGTTCTCTTAGTGGTGTATTAACATTTTATGAATGAATTATGTCTCGGTTACTCTTTTTCAAAGTCTTTCTCTTGAATTTAGAAGAGACAACAACAAGAAACAGTCTTCTCCCTCAGTGGCTGTCATGGCAACATCATTATAGATAATTTAACCTACAAACAAGGCTCTTGCATTTCTCATTATCATACACACACACACACGAACACACACACTCCCAGACACACTCATTAGTGACATGATAATTTTTCTAAAATTTTTAACCAGACCCCTGATACAGCACGATACACTGACACATCAAAATTTGTACAGAGTGATTAAGAGGAAGCCATTCCTGTGGATCCTGTATACACAAAGTCAGTAGGAAATTTAACTCCAAGACCATTTTGGCCTTCAGTGTCCATCAGTTCGAGAATGGGAAATATTATTTATCCGCTTCTTTTCCAAGTATTTTCCACAACCACTCTCCTTCTCTGTAAGATTTAGCCTGGGCGCAGTGTGCTTGCTAACTCTTCCCCATCTTAGCGATCAGCTCATCACAGATCTTCGTCAACTCCTCGATCTCTTTGTTCTGCAAAAGAATTGTTTCAGTTACCAGATATACTTGCTCAGGTTGACATTTCCTAAATGAATTCATTTCCCTTCACGCTGCAGGACTCTCTCAGTGAGGATTTCTGACTGACCTTTTGTTCCAACGTGCGCTCCAGAGAGTCCACCTTCATCTGCTCCTTCCTCAAACTGGCCTGGTAGGCGGCCTGCTCCTGCTTGGCCTTGGCCCGCACCTGAGCGATCTCTGCATTGGCCCTGGAAACATACAAGTAATGCAATCACCTCTCCATGATCCTGATGAGGGCAAAAATTCTTATGAGAGCTCAACCTTGTGTTTACAAATCCAATACAGAATGAATCTACAAAAATTTCCAAAATTAGTTAAAAAATAATCTAAAAAATTCAAATATATGGAGTAGATTATATAGTTTAGTGATTTAGTTTATTATACTTCTCTAAAACCAAGCATACAGCAAGGCACTGAGTTATTATTTAATTGGTGTATTGTGGTTTTCTACCATTTGGTAAAGTAATTGTCACATGGGAATAAACATGAGATAATGAGAGTGTGTATGGCCTCACTTGTCTAGTTTCTCCTCTGCATGAATCTTCAGGGCTTGATAGCGCTGCTCCTCCTTACGGACCCTGGACAGATACTCCTGCGCGCATTTCTTCAGAACCTCTTCATTCTGAATAGAGTGGGAAACATTTATTTACTTTACCTGCCATTAAGGCTGCCAAGTTACATTTCAGATGACTTACAAGGCCTGTCATGCCAAAGACACTCATTAGCAATGAATAATTTGCGTGGTAGTCACCTTGCGGAAGCCTTCCAGCACGTCCTTCATCTTCTCATAGCGTCGGAAGAGGTCAGCCAGGGACTTTTCAACGGAATTGAGGTCGGCCAAGGCCTGGTCCTTCTCCATGATCAGCTGCTGGATGGTGTGGTGGGAGAGAGACTTCTCTTTCTGGTCGTCCTCTGATAGACACACACAAAAACACTGTGAGTCAGATCATCAGTCTGCTAACTGTAGAGTCTGCACCAGACCTACACGGACACATACACAAACAAACACTTTATTTTTGACAGTATATCACAATGGTTAGGTGGGTTAGTATGATTTACAGCATTTTACACTAAACTATGTGAGTAAATCCGTGGCATGCAAACAGAAACACTAAACAATGAGGAAGTCAGAGAGACCTGAACCACTGAGACAGAGCTAGCAGCTGGTTGCTTCAGACAGCTTAGAGACCCTTCAGTATTAAACTACAAGCCCCCTCCCTGCTTTCCCTTTCCTTTCCTGTCATGAGCTTAAATAACCAACCTGCTTAGCTCACTACATCTGCATGAATGACTTTCCCAACCAGCAACAATGCAGATGCACATGTAAAGCTTTCCTATGTCTATGTACATCTAATGACATAGTGAATATCAGCTTGTGTGATCACATAAAGACCAGCTGATTTCCACTTATTAAAATCAACGCGGAATGTTTCAAACATACAGGATGAAATACAACAGAACGGACAAGCAAATGTCACAGGATGAGATGAAAACTGTGAGCACAATGGCTCTCCTCTCAGACGGACGGATGAGGAGTTGAGGTTTTGAGTGCGAGTCGAAACAAACAAGTAAAGGACGATCCCGCGTTACTCACCTGGCATGCCTGTCAGGGTTATCAAATAGTGAGGGGCAAAGATGGGAGCAAAACAGAAAAGAAGGGACTGTGTTAAGTCAAGCTGGGAGGGCAGGACATGTGAGAGAGCCGAGTGTTAGACAGAAGCAGAGACAGACCGTTCCATTTTTGGTGAGGAAGAAATAACTAGACAACAGCGAACATCTAATTTGCAAGAATGTCCAGAGGTGGCAAAGGAGATGACAGGCGAGAGCAGGAAGAATGCAGAGAGTGATCCTGCAGCGTAATTTAATGAGTCCAGAGAAGCTGAGGCAAGTGGTTAAAGGTGAGCACTTTCCCTCTTCAGTGACGTCAGGAATGCAAGCATGAAGCAAAGCTAGCTTGTGTTAGAGGGTGAAAAAAAATACTGAACTTTGAAATCAGTGGAAATGAAGTGGGACACACAAAGAGCTTCAGTATATTTTTCTCAGTCTGCAAATAAACAAGTGCAGCAAAATGTAGCGGCAGAGCTTGAGGAGCAAAAGTGGTCGCTTTAAATAAAATTTATGTGTACTATAGATACAGAGGGTCCAGTCACCTGTGAGCGATGACTGGGTTCTGTAAGCATCGAAAAACTTGTATTAAGCGTGAACTCACCGATCATCTGCGCAATCGTCTTCTCATACTCAGCAACAATTCTCCTGTAGGTGAGAAAGATCATCAGTGTATGACAAATTATTTCAAAGAATACATGTGTCTGAAATAATTTTATCTTATGAAATTCATTGATTTGATCCTGCCACTAAATTTAAAAATTTATTTATGATAATACATGAAATGAAAAAGTTTTGTTTCCACACATATCTGTCTGCCTCTCTGCATGTCTATAATAAAACAGATAGCTGGAGTTTTAGCAGATTTTACTCAGGCAGCTGTGGATGTGGTGCTTCTATCAAACGATTTGAGCTTTTGGTCGTTTAATATTGAGCCCATATGCTGCTGGGAATATCTGGTATTAAAAAAGCCCAAGTGGAGTAAAAAACATAGGCAGTTTTTGATATATTTATGGGTCAGTCCCTGCAGAATCATATTGGTTTTGTGCCAGTTTATTATTATTTGTCTTTAGAAATGTTTGTGCAAATCGCCGTAAGCTAGAGCGAGCTATAAACATGAAACTCAGCCTCATACCCGAAAGAATTACGTGAAAGGCTATTCCAAGAAATATAAGTAAAATTGGCCAGATGGAGGTGCTGTAGTTAAGGTTACAAATGACTTGACTTAAAATTGGACGCCCAAGTGTATGTAAATGTTTTTGAAAACCAAAAAAAAAACTTCTTGGACCATGAAAATTTACCATGAAAGATTTTTTGTTCATCATTCACATTTCAGAGGTTACCAGATGGACTGTGGATCATGATTGGATCAAACTGACCAAAAAGTTGCATAAAGTTTGTTAATATTTTACTTAGTTTTGGGTATTGATTGAGTTTTAAATCCTTAGCTTTTCATTTCTTTAATTAGCACCAACTAGCAGCTTTACAGGTCACTTTGTCTGTCCACAAAAATTCCCTAATCTTTGGTGGCCACAGTTTTTGCCCTAAGAGGCAGAAATTTGAAATGGAGGTCAAGTGTGTGTTTGTGAAAGTGTCTGTGTTCATGTCGGGCTAAAAGGGGGCGTGAAAAGGTTGGTTATGAGCCGAAGGACAGCTGATAAACTGTTCGGCCAACGGGCCTGTAACCAGAAGTGACCTATGACAAAATGTGCGTAACTTCTGAACAGATTCATGTTACGTGGCCAAATTTTGTATAACAAGACATACACACACACACACACACACTTTCATTGCTCATGGCTTGCCCCCACCTCTTTAATTTAGCCCCGCCCTCTTCCATAACTCGACTGTTTGTCGCAGACTCTTGTGGGAAGCATTAATTTTTATTTCTTCACTTCCTTTCTTTCCAAATATACAGTAAAGAAAAGATTTAACATTCAAACAAAAACACAGTATTTTGCTCTCCAGCATTTTTTGCTGCTGGTCGCAGCTATTGCAATTTGCTCTTGATTTTTTTTTTTTTAAACCCAGTGTGTCAAGTTTCCATCTGAGCCCTGCTGCCAGAGGTTCCCTCACACACCAAGTCAGGAACCAGCAAAGCCCAATAGGAGGCCTTGTTTTGAGAGAAGCAGGTTGCCAAAGGTAAGAGGATTGATTAGCCATGCCTGGCCCTTAGCCTCTTAGACCCTCCTTATCCTAAACCCAATCAGTCAAATGAAGTAAGCGCTGTCTTATCCACAATAACTGAGCTGTGGCCAGCTGGACCCACACCCACCACCTGCTGAGTGAGAACAAGGTTTTAGCACAGCATATCTCTGTCTCCTTGAACCCCAGTTAGCAGCCATTTTTGGACATTGATGGATTTCGTAAAGGTGAAAATATGAGTGCAGTTAATCCCCGTTTTGAGCTTCTGTCAGGCTTTTGATAGTGTGTAATCCAAATAAGAGCATTTTAAAGATCCTAAAACATTTTCTAATGGATAATTTATTTTAAAACCTACATATACATCTAAAAATATCAACTGCATCTATTCCCCCTTCATCGCTGCTAACACTCATGATGATAGTAGGACTCAGATGGACTTCTTTAACTGGCTCTCCACTCAACAGTTAAACATGGCTTTGGTTGACTGTTTAAGCGAGATAAACCAATTGTCAGGTTCACATGAATCACTGAGAGGAGTTAAATCCATGTTGTGGTGTAAGGGTGGTACTTCACTGGGATGTAAGAGATGTCAGTTCAAGGTGCCTACCTCATCTCCACCACTTCCTGTCGGCTGTCTTCATACTTCCTCTTCCACTCCAGCACCTCTTTCTCCTTTGTTACAATCTGAGGAGGGTGATATGGTCGTTAAGCAAAGTGTGAAGTGAAGCTTTGCCTTTTTTAAATAAAAAGAAATATAGTTAGGGCACCTCCTCTCGTGCGATTCCCAGCGAGTGGTCCATTTCTCTGGGCAGGTGGGGACTCTCCCCTTCGATGTAGTTGGTGGTCCTGGCATACAAAGAGTTCTTGGAGACGGCACTCTCTATGGGAGATGTTACATCTCTGTGCTGCTTCCAGGAACCGACAGAGAGGAGGGAGAGAAAAGGCAACATAACCAGTTACAAACCAGACTGAGTTACAATGGGACACCCTTACCCTCTGGCCAACACGCATATTCTCTAAAGGATTCCCGCGCCAAATCCCAATGCGGCACCAAACAACATTAAAATGTACCACACAGCAAAATCAATATGTTAATGAGGCAGGCCAGTGATGCTCCTGAAGACTTGGTCAGCCACCACATGATTGGATGAAACAGTCTTCATTGCCACAGTATTAGCCAAGTGATTTGGCTGATGCTGCCTCCAGCTGAGCGGCCATGATCATCATCATCATCGCAGCAGCTTGAATGTGACTTGGTCCAGGCAAGACGGGGGGAAGGAGGGCAGCAGCTGATACAGCAAGGACTGCATCGTGTACAAGAAAGGGAGGATAGGGGAGCGGGCTGGGCAGCATTGGAAGTAGATGTTAGTCTCATGTTAGAGCATACATGGGGAACTGGTCTTACCTGTTGTGGTTGGCGTGAGAAACCAGAATTTGCCCAGTTCTTTTAAATATATAAAGACCATGTTCAGAGGCGAACCAGGACATTTACAGGATTTATTATAACAAAGAAATTCACTTTAGATATATATGTTGAAGTGTACCTAGAAACTCTCAGAACCGAAGTATATGCACGTATTCATGTGACCATTACATCCTATTACTCTACCACCATCAACATCATATCAAATTGCGAAAACACTCTTCATTTTTGTACCAATTTTTGGTAGCCCTAAAACCCTGCTCTAAAAGGGATTTGTCATCCTTGGGGGAGCCGGATTACAGGATTTGATGAATTGGTGGGTGCTCACAGGGACAAGTAGATTGAGATCCACTAATACGTGGAAAAGAGAGTGAAGTGTTTTGTCTGGCTGGAGCACTAATTCCATTATTGCCCAGAAGGTAAAGACAGTTCAAGTTCAGGTCGTCATGGAAGTGTTTTAGTTTTTAGTCAGGTATAGTCTGACTTTACCACGATGGTGAAGATTAAACAGAAACTTAGGGCAAATCAACCAAAACCTGTCCTGTGGTTGTATGATTCATACTAGTTTATCTAAAGCTTTGACTTACATAGAAAAAAAAAAAAAAATCAATATAAGATATTAGTAAAATAAACATGAACAAAGTGCTGAGTGATTATGTGCTGCGAGGTGCAGCAACATCACTATTTTTTACACTGGATTATTATCACACCCCAGGTTTACTGTATGTCTGGATTTTTGTAAGTATTAATAATTTAAATGACACAGTCCCACTTTAAGGCAGCACTTCTAGATTGGGAAGAATTGCACATTAATTTTGCTTGTGTGGTGCATATTGCCAAGCACATTTGTATGAATTACAACAAAGTAACTTCCACACAAACAACCTGAGGCATTCGTGGCCCTTGAGTCTTAGGTCTTGGGGCAGTTACCCGCTTTGCCTGGTTGGTAATTCAGCCTAAACAGAACATCCTGGAAAATATGTCGAGTAAACTGCAAACATTTTAATGTTGCTTGCAGCAGTGCTATATGCAAAATCGTAAAATAACTTAATAAGAACAAAATGGGGCAAGTTGAAGCCTCTAGAAAAAATCAACGAAACACAAAAATAACCCAGCAGTAGAAGTACAGAGGTTACAGGGGAGTTATGCTACACCTGCAGGAAAGACAATTTAGCTAACAGGGATGAAGTACAGCTATGGCACTCAGAAAAAACCTAAAATAAGGGTTGTACTTTTGGACTTTGAGGGACTACAGGAATTTACAGTGCAGTCTGCAGGTATTTGGACATTTGGCTCTGTGCTGCAGCACTGGGAGGATAAAGTGCTGACTTTGTATTAAACATAAAGAGCTTTGACAGTCTTAACTTGTGTATGAGACGTAAATGCTTTGTGAAAGTCAACACTTTTATTTCATTTTTATTTTAAATTGAGTGTGCTGGTGCACTGAGCCGGAAGCAAAAAAAATAAAAATGAAAAAAGGAAATGTTATTATGACCAAATACTTGGAGTGCACTTGAGTTGAACTAAGAGGAGAACGGATCACAGGGTTATAATGTTACTCTTACTATGAGCAAGGGTGAACCGTTGATATTCCACCGCCGAGTGCTGGATTTCTTGAGACGAGACTGTAACATGTGTGAGACAACATCATAAGACATGGGAGGAAAAATGACCGGAAAGAGCCCAACCTGCTCTAACTCTTACGAAAGTTTTTCTGCTGACCAGAAAATGTGCTGTTGCAGTATATCAAGGCAGTGTTTCAACACAATCCAACCGGACTAAATACCAACACCTACCTGATGTATCTATCTGTTAGTGTGGTTAGTCTGGGAAAAGGACCAAATCACAAAACAAGAATGTGGCTGGGATGTGTAGCGTTGAAAGCAAAACATCAACAAATACATTCTGGGAGAGTTATAAGCATATAACTCCTCAGCTGCTGATATTTAGCCTATATGAGACATTCCCAGTCACATTCGTGCTCTTGTAAGCTTCTTATGAACAGACAACATGCATGTTGCCCAACATGCATAATAGAGGCAGGGGACTACGAAGGCACAGCACTCTGTTCCACGAAGAGCTCGCTGCTAGTCGGTGAGAGGGGGGAGCTGGACGCATTAGGCCATGTTAGAGATTCATATGTGGGGACTGAAGAGGTGGCGGGACTGCAGATGTAGTGGTGCAGCCACCGTGTTGATAAGGCCATGAGGTCACAGTCACACTCAGAATGGTGTGTTTAAGGGAAGGGATCGGGCAGGCTGAGACACACTCATGCATGCACAAGTGTATTTCACACACGCATATACTTGCTTTTCTATAATCACTCATTCGTGTAGTTTTTCCTCTCGAACACACACACCTACTCGCACACTTGCGTACAGCAGGTGCAGGACTCAACGCAATACCTTGGGGGTTACAGTAGAGAGGGAGGGGCACTGAGAGATGTTTTTGGCTACCTGCAGAGCCTCTATCCTCAGGGCCGCAAGCACCAACTCCTCCTGGGCCGCTCACACAGTGGGAGAGGTACGAGTGGGTGGGGATTGGTGGATTTCGAGGGTAAGGAAGGAGGGTTGCGGCCCAAGGATGAGAGAGCAAAGGGAAAATATACAAACGTGAGTTGAGCACACTTGCTGCTGTCTTTACTATATTTCACACTTACAGAAAGCTTAAAAAAATGCAACTCAGGTATGAGGAGAATCTAACTAAAAAGGCTAGTTGAAGCAAGGGGACACAATGAAAATAATGTTCACACAAAAACACACACAATCGCATAACAGGGACACAAATGGGCCACCAGTGGGAAAGTCTATAAGGTTCATCAAGAGGGGCCATGTCAGTTCTGTCAACACACCTGTAGTTTTTGGGCGAATGCAGTGGGGTTGGTCTCAGCCAGGTCAGGCTCCAGGTACTGCAGGGGGTCCTCACACTCAGACAGCCTGTCTAACAGGGGCATGGCCAGTGCTGGAGCAGGGGCCTCCGCGGGGCCCTGGCTAGGTGGCTACAGGGGCACCAGGAGGAGTAGGCAGAGGGCAGGGAGGAGGGCAGGGGGTCAGCATGGCAAAGCAAGCGCTGTGCAAGTGTTCGGGTGGCAGCTTTGGGAGTTAAGTCACTGAGTTCAAGCTGGGAACCTAGTGTGGCGGACTGGCTGTGTGTGATCAGGCTTAAACTAGAATCACTTTGACTGATGTGTTCATGTTGGAAGGCCAAGATCCAAGCTAAAATAAAGCGTGTGCAGTCTGGCGCTCTCCCACTTGTGACTAAACAATGACATCAACATAAATGTGATCAACTCTGACAGACTCTTCCTCAGCGTGATGGTGACAAGACACAGATGTGATGTTTTCAAAACATGTGTGATAACTGCTCACTGTGGATACATCTTACAGAGGCATTTAGCTCACCTGCTCATCCCTCTCTGTGCTCTGTGTCCGGCTAAGTGCCTCGCTTTCTCTCTTCCTGCCCTTGTCCCCTGCAGAGCCCTCAGGACCGGGCCGGGAGCTCAGCACCGGTGTCTTCATACCCGCTGTTATCTGGGCCTCCATCTCCTCGAAACTCCTGCAGAGTGGGAGAAAGGGGAAGGGCAGAAAGAAAAAGACAGAGGGGTGTGGCGTGTAATTTCACGTATATGAGAAATATCTTTAGATATGACACAAGACATAGTGGAGTAGATAAGCAGGAGAGTGTGTTGTACCCTGTGCAGGGTGAGCTTGGCTCAGATCCATTTGCACATGTATTCTTGGTTAAGTTGTCAGAAACTGAGTCCAACTTCAGGTACAAAGACGGCTTCTTCACAGACAGTGGCTACAAGACACACAAGAGAATAAAGAAGCATCTCTATCTGTAAGTCTGGCAAAAATAACATATTACATATAAAACATTTTATTTAAAAGAAGAAAGCGGCATATATTTTCTGTTTGTCAAATAATATGAAGTACTCACAGGCGAAGAGGAGCCAGTCTTCTCCATGTACTCAATTTCATAGTCTTGCACTGACACAGAAAGACACAACAAAATATTAGATTCAGAAGAAGAAATGGAGAGACATTTCAGCCAATGCTGTGCTGTGGACTGATGAGATCAGAGGCCGAGGCGGGGCTGACTGTTCATCATTTCATGTCTGACCCAGATAAGTTGAGCTGCACAGCCTCTGGGAAGAGGTGGCTCTTCTAGAGGTCAGAGGGCAGTGGAGAAATGGGCCAGCAGGCTTTGTTGACTACCACAGCAAAAATCAATAAGTTTGCTAGATGAACAAAAGAGTAAAGTGGCTGACTGTTGTGCATGACTGTGTATCCATGTGAATTTCCTCTGAGCACAGCCTCTCTTTGGTATGCTTTGATCTCCGTTAAGCTTTAATTAAGAAAGAGGTGGTTGGAGGGACAAAGAGGGATCCAGGAAAGTCAGACAGCTAAGCCTCACCTGGAGCCTGATGAGAAAAACTGTTCTCATTAACAAAGGACGTAAGGTCACACGGCTGAGGGAAGTCTTGTTGGTCAGAGTTCAAATCTGCCTCCATGGCTGCCCACTTATGGTTGGTGGAGGAGGCCAGCTTCTCCTCGTCTGTGGCGTGGTCGTCTTGTGAGTGAAGGGAGGGCGTTTCATCGGCAGGCGTAGGATCCTGCAGTGACAGAGTCAGACGGAGGAGGGAGAATTACAAGAAGAGAAAAACAAGAGAGATGTACTGAAATGAACAATAATGTACACACCTGGGACGGGTCAGACATTGGGGATTTCTTTGGCGACCTCTTCACCCTAAAAGTATTACTGAGAAAAAACAAAACAGGAAGTCATCAAGGTCCAAAGCGACTTAGCGCTGTCAGCACACCACTGCATGTGTAGTTGCTACATGTGTCCGACGTGAATAGTCATAAATATTAAAATGTGAAACTGTCTGTCTGGTTCATTTGCATTTGCATAAAATGACAAAGTAATTTGCATGAGAGACATTACCATATGTGTGACAGAGTTACTTACTGTTCTCTATGCTAAGAAGAAAAAAAGCAGTGAAATGTTTGTGAAGAGGACTAAATCAACAGTTAGTAACTGCACAGTGACAAGAAGTAAAGTAAAGACAAGTAGGGGAATGTGATGAATAGTTCACTTTCCACGCAAATTGACAAATAACACAGATCCAACACATGAATGTATTTAGTAATGTAGTAGGTTAGTAGGACTGCAGATTAACTGTTAGTGGAGGGTTTTTAATTTTGTTACTCTGTTTTCATTTTATTAATCCTACAGAATGTGAGGGTTTGTAAAGACCTAGAAGTCCTTGGACAGGAATTCACAATAAATTTCTGAATGCATCGTACTAATTTATCCTTGAAATTTTAAGTAGAAGACATATTGTTCTTACTTAAGCCTGTATAATTTCTGTTCCGTGTAACAGATAAATAAATTTTAGGGACATTAAGTATAATTATAATAACGCTCTAGCTTTTTCAGCAATAGCCGACTACAGCCACAAGAGGGAGCACGAGCACCACCTTCGTCACACATTTGCAAACAGACCACAGAGTGTCAGTAAACACACATCTGTTTGACAGAAAGATTTTTCTTTTTTTGTCAGCTTCAGTAGAAA
>JAPZDX010000003.1:9180047-9206085 GCA_029783625.1 Naso annulatus | reverse complement strand
GATCTCTACTGTAACCTGGAAAATGTATTTTTTTTTTCAATCTATTCTTCTGTACAGTCTCAAATCGAGAAGAATGTTTTTTGGAAAATTTATAAATTCAGTAGACGGGAAAGGAGCTGATTGGTTTGGATGTTTTCAAGAGTCTAGAAAAACAAAAGAAACAAGGCACTCCTCACTTTTTAGCTGCCGGAGGTTGTCTTCATCACAGAAAGCATGTGTATAAAATGCGAGGGAGAGACTGACAGATTAATTATTTGAATAATTACGTATTCAAAACAGGATGCCTGTTTTGTTTTAACACAGTGGGACTTGATTATTACTCATGCACCTCTCAATGAATCATTCAGGGAAAAGCACATAAAAAGTGTTTGCTTTTGGATGACTAACATTTTGACATTGTGATGGAGGCCAACTGTTCAAACGTCTAGCAGCTCCGAGGACTGATACATTATTAGTTAATATCACAGAAGACTGTACATGTTGGTGTTCTTTGCACTGCATATGACCTTCATACTCAAACTAATGTATTAGATTGAAAGTATAGTTTCTCCCTGCACAAATGATGGCATATTCGTGCCTCTGTGAGTCTGCAGGCAAAAGGGAAAATCAGAATATTCAGTCCCTGTTGGTGCAGGACTGTTGTCTAACAGTCCTCTCAGATATCATAAATAATGTAACAACACTATGCTGATCGAGCCTTCCCAAAATTCAGTGAGCAAGAGAGGTGTTAAGAAAGCCAAATAATACCAAGTCATAATTAAATATGCATAATTACACACAGAAAACAACACAGACTTTTTTCAGTTCAACACCAGTGCATAGTGGGAGACTTGAGAACGGATGCGTCTCTCTGTCTGTCTGCCTCTCTGTGTTGCTGTCATATACCTGCAGTATTCAGACAGCAGAGTGCAGACACAGGCTGGCAGTACAATGTGAACACCGGACTCAGTGAAGAGAAAACACCCTCTGCTGGTTGTAAGCAACAATGCACTGTCCAAGTGGCTGAGTCATTCCCCCTCATAAAGTCGATGAAATAAATTGCAAAGCCAAGAACGACTGCAGAGGAATGTCAAGTATTGTCAGCAGGGAAGCTGCACCGCTGGCAAAGTAATGAGGAGCATTTAAATGTAATCAGCATCAGCATTATGAATGAAAATCATTGTGCTACTGCCATGACCAGGGTGCTACATGCACAGTTTAAATGGCGAGAAATCAGCCAAAATATGTCAAGTGGTTATGATAGGGCAGGTTGTGCGAACTGTGAAAAAGCAAGGTGCACAAGGGCTCTGCATTATCCTGTAAGGTTTTAAAGACCCACACTAAAACATTTCACCCTGGTGCTATTGCTTCATCCACCTTTAACAAGCTGTAAGTATACAGTAGGCTATTCATCTGAGTTTCCATGACTACTAAATTCATACATCAGCAAATCCTGTTTCCTGAGTTCATGGGGTAGACGTGCATAGAAATGCTAATTCGTAATGCACGAGGTGGTAAAACAGGGTGCTGAAATACCAGACTAGACAGCTGGTCCAGGTTTTACTACAAAATGAATAAAGCTGCATGCAAAGTATCTGAATGTGGTGAGCGCTGCCAGTTTCTTGCATGAATGGTTAAAGTGGTTGCATGGCTTGCCCTGTTCTTTAGTGTGCTGTATAGGTTTTTTGTGCATATAAAAGGTTGGAAAAGTGGACAAGTCCAAAGTCTCAGCAGGGAGTTTTCTCTCTCTGCTCCTGAAGTGCATGAAATGCCTTGTCAGTAGTGCTGGCTGTATTTCTGGAATTATCTATGTCACTTATTTCACTACTTCATACGTTTCCATAATGCACGCCTAGCGGCTACTTTGGCACACCCTCAAAAGAGCAAGTGAGAGCATATGCCACAGTTTTGGATTCATTATGTTTGAAACTAATACGGCAGCTACCTCGAGTGTTTAAGTGCAAAGTTGTTGGCTACAGTTCAACTGTAGGCTGAGGATTTCAAGCAGGTTAGTTTACCGTAGCACAGAGACTGGAAACTAGGAAATTGCTAGCCTGGTTCTGTCCAAAATCTACCTACCAACTCCTGTTAAGCTCCCTAATTAACACATTTGTTTAATCTGCACAACAAACAAAATGTAAAATTGAAAAGTTGGTTTTCAGGTAGACACCAAAAAAATTAGTGCAACAAGCGGAGAAATAGTTCAGCACATAAAGGTACAGGTTGTATGTTTTCACTTCTTTTGTACAGAGCCAAGTTAGCTGTTTCTACTTGTTTTCAGTGTTAATGCTAAGCTAAGCTAAACACTGGCCTGTGGCAAGTACATATTTATGGTCCACATGTGACAGCGGTCGCGATCTTTAATTTTGAAATCTGCAAGAAAAATATCAACCGACTCCTTAACATTAGAAAAAGAATCATGATTGCTCTGCTGTCCCTTCCTGCACAGCTGGGTTATCTCATGTAGACAAAGCACGTGAACAACACTGTGAACTTATCTCTCCTTTAGTGATTTTTCTTTACTTTATTGATGTGTCCATTTTGTTCTGTTATTTTTTTTTTTCTTTGATTTACCTTATATTAAGCTATAATCACACGCTTTGACTAAGGGAGACACTTCAGAAGTTCTTGTCTTCCTTCACATGCTTAATATGTTGTACTAGGGTTTTTGTGTACAAATCTTTTGTCTTGTGTGTGCTAAAGACATAAAAACAAAAAAAACAAAAAAACAAAAAGCAGCCTCAATGACTACATTTCCAGTAGTCCCTCTCTTTGTTGCGGAGCTCTGAGAATCAACATCACAAGGTAATTCAGTGTGCCAGATGTCGATTTTAATGCCGTAATTTGACCTGAACTGGGGTTGAAAGGATAAGGACATGGCCACTTTTCGTCAAGTAGGCTAAAGGGACTAAGTGTCAGAGCTGGACAAATCTACTGTGCGTTCTTTTAAACTTATCAGTGCAGAGGCACGAAAGAAAACTGGCTCAGATAATTCATATTTACATTTTAACAGGTGAAGCACAAATGATGAGCGTTTCATGATGAATGCATGGCCTAATGAACAGGTTTAGAAACAGTCAGGCAGAGTTCATACCTTAAAGGGGGTTGGCGGGGTGCAGGAGCAGGGTCCTCGTAGTGGGAAGCAGGAGGTACAGGAGGGGAGGCAGGGGCTGGAGGAGGGAGGTGGGGAGATGCAGGTGGGGTTGGAAGAGCTTCCGCCTCCCCAGGGGGTGTGGGAGGAGGAGTGGGGAACTCGGTGGTGTCGGCGAGGTGAGGAGGGAGAACAGGCAGGAATTGATACTCAGAGGTTGGAGGTAGGGGACAGGCAGGGGCACGGTCACCTCTCTCTGCCTGCTCAGCGTGGGAGGGCCTGCAGGGGAGGGAACACAAAACATCAACAGAGTGGCCGATGCAAGAAGCCCAAGTAGGGCAATTCTGAAAGCCCTCCGCGGACACACTCCACTCTCCTCTACATGAATAAACTCACCTCAAAGCAGAGGAAGACGGAGCACTTTGCTCTTTGCCGTCACCTAAACCTAGGAACTTGAAAAATAAAATGCTCACTCCAACCATCCTAAGAACACTTTGTCATTTAAATTACATGAAAATGAAAATGTAGCTCCACTCATCAGCCCCCTTGCATGACAGTCCATGTTTCCCTGGCCTACTCTACTTGCACTCTGCGGTGAAGTAGCATGTCTGAGGGTGTCTGGCTCTGTCATCAGTGGCCACCTGGTGGAGTGGATTTGGCCCTGATCCAGTCCCGTCTTATCAGGAGTGGTAGGCTCTCTAATCTGACAGGCAATGCGATGGACGCCCATGCAGCTGTTCCCCACATGGGGCATGCCTCCTGTTTAGCTCTAAAAATACCCCAGTAGCCTATTCTGCTTTACAATGTCTCCATCAACTGAAGTACATTTAAAGTACTCAAGCATCAAGCCAGCTTGTCCTCTGAGCTGCATTTTCTACGGGTCTCTTCCAGCTCATTTCAGACGGAAATCGAGCTCTGTTATTCTCCATCTCTCGCTACAGCAAAGTCAGAACTTAATAACATTTAACGAGGGTGTGTGCTTTTCCTCAGGGTGTAGCATGTTACAGTATACATGTAACACTGGTCTGGTTCCTTTCATTCCATTGTAGGTACAGAATTTTATAATTGATTCATTATGGTTTCATAAAGAGGAAATATCTTACAAATTGATTTATGAATTTTTATTTGGTCCCATTCCTCTCATTACAGATCTTTAGTCAGTGACTCACCAAGCAGGCCAAAGCTATACATATGTCAGCATCTGTGGCCGACTTGGCACATGTAGCCTGGAAATAGAAACGACCAAGTCATAACAGAGTTCGAGCAAGCTGCCGTTAGACTCGCCGCTGCCTCCAAAGATGGACAAAAGCTGCTGTGGAGCAGATAAATACATCAGGCTAATGGAGAAGAGACAATTTTACAGAAAACAAGACAACCCTGGACACTGGGGGAGTGGAGACCATGTCAGTTGATCCATTCAGGTCCAACAGCTGGAGCTTTCTAACTTGGCCCTTCTTTAAGATATGATGTGTATGAACAAGCAGAGGCTCCACTGCCAAAACAAGATGTATGCAGCATGTCAGAGAAGGCATGTGTGCTCCTTCTTAGCCGCACATGTCTTCACATACTATTGGCATTTTACACCTTGAGGTTGTCCAGTGC
This sequence comes from Naso annulatus, assembly GCA_029783625.1. Lineage (NCBI taxonomy): Eukaryota > Metazoa > Chordata > Actinopteri > Acanthuriformes > Acanthuridae > Naso > Naso annulatus. The sequence goes on along the minus strand of JAPZDX010000003.1, from coordinate 9,201,413 downwards.
AGTGCGGCGTGCAGGGCAATTCTTAAGGACACCTCATAAACAGTTTAAAAAAAAATACAGAATCCAGATTTTACAAGGCCAGACCAGGACTACGTAGTAGTAGCTAGTTAGCACAGTCCAGATAAGAAGACTTGACTCTCTAACTCTCAAGCAAATGTGGACTTTGTCTTAAAGTTGTGACATGATGGTATTAGACTGTGAACTAATAAAATGTCTTCACAGTCTGATCTTTACAGAGAGATTGTTAGCGTCTTGCTACTGTGCATCTCCTAACAGTTGCAAGTCTATGGCTCATACACACATCTAAATAAAATTTAATCCACCAAATCTTAAATCGCACTATTTGTAAGTCCATGTAGCGTCTTCCCTGAGACACACCAATAAACCAATAGTAGCTGAATAATAGCTAACTGAGATTTCTTTTCTTTTCCTGGCTTGAATTTTTCAAAACCAACACAAAACAATCAGCGTTTTGTTTTTTTGTTTTTGCAGATTGCAAAGATAAGGTTGTACGATGGCAACAGGATGAACTTTCAGAACCACTTTAGGAGAAAGCAATGGAAACTTAATATGCAGAAAAACAGTCAGATAGTGAAGGATCCTTGCTGAATGCATCAGCCACAACCACAAAGTCAGAAGCTACAAGGCCAAAACAAACAACACTAACATTTGAGATAGACACCACATATGACAGGACAAGTAAGTGCTGAGAAGAGAGAAATAACTGACACAGCGACATTACATATTCAACATTACATAATAGGGAAATTAGTTCGGTTGTCCTGCTCATTAACTTGCAAAATAGTCCTAAAACCAACATGAAAAAGATTTGTGATTCTGCCCTGATTTGACATTCTTGCCATATTGCCCAACTTGTCTTTGCCTGTACAGTATTCAAGCCTCACACATACACACACACACACACACTTACCGTAATCTACAGGAAACAGCTGGACGAGAAAGATGGTAAGTTCAGGCAGAGTGTTTAATGATAAACAGAGAGTCATAAACAAAACCGGCTGAAGGTCCATAGAAAGTGTTTTTTTAACGGCCGTAATGATGGGAGGACCATTTCTGTCATGTAGCCAGCAGCTAACTCATACTGTAATGACACATACACACACACATACTCACACACACCCATGTACTGTATACTCAAGAACTCATTGCAAACACATTTATAAAATATAGCCCAACAATTCTGCTACTGCTAAGATTAAATAATTACCTAAAGGCACTCTAGTGAGGTTTAATAAATGACAACCATGAGATTATCCACTCCACTTGTGCCAGCAAAATCATATGAACTTACAATCGCCATGGCAACTAGACTATTTACAGTACAATGTGGGCTATAGCACATCCTACTTCCTTTTGACTCCAAAAACATGGATGAGAAATACCCAACATATGAAGCTGAAACCTCACAGACAGTGTGTAGTGTTTCATGAATAAAACGGCTTTACAAAATTAAAACTAGCTTTTGTGAAGCATTTAAAAAAAATGTTCTTCATGATACTTTTTGTACCATGTGACACAGGCAGTGGCCAATTAAGATCATTGGTAGCCATATTAAAAGTCTACCATGCTAACAAGATTTGTGGAAGTCACACAGCAGTTAATTATCAGTTTTACTACTACTGAGATGTCTCGCTAACCCTCTGTAGGACAGCCTCCACGTTTAGTAATGTAGGAGAGGGGGGAGCACAACATGCTCTAACCTGTAACATTTTTTGAAGTACAGCATACAACATTTTGCAACTTTGTCCCCTCTTTTCCTCCTCTTTTTCCCTCCGTCTTTCTGTTTTTCCCTCCCCTCAGTCCATCTGGCAAGGTCAGCAGAGGCAGGGTGTAATTAGCACAAGTTACCTTCTGTCCATCTGCTGCATCCACCTGGAGGGACTTAAACACAGCTAACGCAGACTCGCACACACCAGAAAACAAGACAGCTACTTCTTGTCAACTCACCCCGATGATTTTAGCCATGGAGGGATTCATCACACAACTTCAGATCTAACCACAGAAAAGTGATGGAAGTTACTTCTGCTCCAAAACACTAGAGTCGCCAAGTGTTCGTCCCAGTCCTTCTGTCCTCTGTCTGTGACTCTCACTGACTCTGTCATACACACTCTCACCGCAGCACATGCTCAAGTGTTTCTCTGAACTCTGGCTTTTGTTCCACTCTGTCTGGTCTGTGCAAATGACTTCAGTGGGGCTGAGCGCCTGCCCAAATTCCTCCCACTACAGGCTTCGGTTCACAAAGCCGCACAGACTGAGCGGGACTGACAGCTAAGACAGCCTCTGGGGGGGCGGGGATATAATACACACACACACACACACACATCATCATCATCCATGTAGCCACATTTCTGTTCCTGCCATATGTAAGTGTAACTTAAGCTATTGATGAAACCTATAGTAGAAATAGCACTGTCACTCCTCCTCTCTTACTCAGGACAAACCTTTATGTCTCCGACAGCAGTGATGGGACAAGTGTTGTGACTGACAGGCAGCAAGTGCTACTCTGGCATGTGGGATGGTTCCTAAGCACGCAGCTAACAGCAGGAGAGGAGTTAGGAGAGAGTGACAAATAGGAGAGAAAACGGAGGAGGCTGAGGCTGAGTGAAATAAATAAAATACAGCAGCAATCAGATTTTATTAAATTAAATTATCTAAAAAGACATCCAACACATATTAAAAACTGGATGTTCTCAAGGCATTCTTCTGTAAAAAGACATTCATGGAAAGTTAGTCCAGCTAGAGCTAATAAAATACTTAAATAAACACTGGAAGCCCACATGGAGATGGAACTAAGCGACACACTGGTTTTACTATGTGTATTTAACTTATTCAGAGGAGTTTAACAACATAAAGGGTTCACTGCCATTCCATCAACCAGCACAAATATCTGAGACTCCTTCCCATTCATCCAATCAGACACTGTTAAACCTCTGCAGACAGCAACCACCGACCAGATGCCCTCGAGGTGTCTGAGAGCCAAACAAAGCCACCAAGGGGACTGTCTAAGCGCATGGAAATCCATTTGAAATGTGTGACAGACAGAGCTGCTGAGCTGTAAAGCACATGTCCCCGCAAGACTCCCCCGGCCGTCTACAAATACGTTAGCTGCAGCAAAATGTCTCGGATACATCACTGTAATGGAAATGTTATGATAGGTTTAGGGAAAACTATCAGGTCTAAAAGGTCATATACAAAACATTCTGGTGTCCTGTTTCCTGTTGGGGAAACCAGTCCACCGCAAAATTGCCACTCTTCCCATAAATCTGTTGGTCTCAATGGTTAAAGGCTATAATCCTCAGGTTTCCTAGTCGATTAAGGATTATAAGGACATGTTGTCTTTTTAATCCAAAGTCTGATAAAGAGCAGTTCAATTGGCTGCAGCTTTTTAGGCAAACAATACTTCGTGATTTATGTAAACTGGTAAAGTAGACTTATACTGGAAACTGTAGACATCAGTTCATGGGGAACCGAGACAATGACAAATGATCTGCGGTGTACATCAAACAGTAAAAGTAGTGGGACAATGAGTGCAAGTTTTGGTTATTATTCCAGCATAAAGATAAAGGTCATGAGAAATAAAATGTTAAAAAATGATTTGCAGATGTAAAGATGAACTAATTACTGATACAAAAATCATCGTGTATTAATTTAAGGATTTTACAGAGACACTCACCCGCTGTCCTGTAGCTCCTCAGCAGAATCCTGGGCTGTTTCGTCAGATGATGCTCTGAGTGGCTCCTCAGGTGGGATCTCAGCGGGTTTCTCCTCTGGCAGTTCACTGATCAGCTTCTTCTCTGGTTCTAGAGGCTCTGTGGTCGTCTTTTTTGGCTCTGGTTCTCCATCCTTGGTTGGCTCTGAGGACTCTACTGTGCTTTTTGGTGGTTTTAGGAGCTCAGCTGGCTCCACCAGTATTTCTGAGGAAGGAACTGGCTCCCTTTTTGTTTCTGGAAGCTCTTCTGGAGGCTCTTCTTCTCTCTTGGTTGGTTCTGAGAGCTCTTCTTTCCTTTTTTCCTCTGACAGCTCTACTTTTGTGCTTTGTGTTGGTTCTGGATACTTCACTATCTGCTGTGTTGGCTCTTGGAGCTCTGCTGTCTTCTGTAATTGGTCGGGAAGATCCTCTGGCTTCTTTACGAGATCTAGAGGTGGGATCTCTGCTGTTTTCTCTGCTGCTTGTTCAAGCAGTGGGATCTCCTCTTGTCCCAGTGAAGAAGCTATCTCCTCAGTCGGAGTAAGAAACTCTACTTGTGGAGAATCCAAAGATGGGAGGGGTCTGGAAAAACAATGCAAGAGAAAAGGGGGTTGGGGGATTTGTTGTTAGTTTACAGCACATGCACAAGGAATTACTGACCAAAGACAAATGTATGTGTTTGTGTGGGTATGACACTTACAGTATATCCCTTCAAGGAGGTTTGTGTGTGTTTGCAGAAGTACTAAAGGTACATGTTTGTGCTTGTGTTAGTTTGTTGTTGTTGTTGCATTGTGTTAAGCATTGTGAGAAAAGGCTGATTCTTGCCCTGCTCAGTAGGGACAATGTCACGGCTGATGTCATCCTTTGAATATAAAGGGCTGCATTACTCCATTAGACTTCAACAGGCACAGTCATCTGACCCTAGCTCGAGTCAATACAAAGTGCAGCTCTGTGTTTACCTCCTCATTCATATTCATTGTCGCACTGCTCTCCGAATATCACTCCGAACAAGTCCTGAACATGGTGTTACTGGAATGCTAAGATGAAAAAACTGCAGAAATCTATGAATACTAAACAGCCGAAAACACCGATTTAAAACCCAGAGAAATATTAATAAATTTAAAAAATAAAAAGCCTATTCATAATTCTTGAGTCATGGTTCTGCTAGTTGTGGCACAAACATAAAACAGACCACACATGTGCTTTCCTTTTTGTGCCTGTAATGTACTAGAAAGACCTGTCAGAATGCTAATATGTTACATTAAGGGGGAGCCCATGATGACCTTATGAACATGTACACACCAGACATTTATTACCCTCCATATGGTTTTACACTGAGGTTTCATTTGTGTTCCTTTCCTGAGTATTTTTCAAACACACACATGCTCTTTGCATTTACCTTGAGGTCTCCACTGTGTTACTCTGAGCAAGGGATGCAGCTTCTTTTAGAGCTTTTATCCAGTTTGTTTCTGGCTCTTGCGCAGGACTCTCTGACACATGGGCAGCCTCTGTGTTCACTTGTTCAACAGGAGGGATGCAGGAAGAATCTTTCTCCAGTGATCCTCCCTCACAGTGGGAAGCAGCAACAAGATTTACAATAACATCATCATGAGTCGTTGACAACGACACCTGATCTGGCTTCTCTGAATGGGCGGGGGCTGCAGGAGGGGTCGATGCAAGATCTTCTGGGCACTTTGACAAAACAGCAGATGGGACTGTGATTACATCAGGTGTTTGTCTACCTGCTACTACAGAGTCATTTTCTGTTGTCTTAGAAAGACTAATGCCCCTGTCAGAGAGACAAACAGTCCTCTCCGTGCTGCTGTGTGACACCCCACTTTCACAGAGGTCTGAAACTGTAATTGATCCCAAGCCACTGTCTGTAGCACCATCAGTTAGATTTACGACCCCCTGTTTTGTCGTTGCTTCATTGTTAATTGCTTTTATCTCACTTTGTCCCTTCCCCTGGCTGCTGGCTTTCTCTTTATCCAAAGCTGCTTTATCTTCCCCTGTGATCTCCTCCACATCAGGGCCTTTTATGGGTATTTGTGCTACTGGGCTGCTTTGTGTGGCTGAGGTTATATTGGAGCTTTGTAGCTCAAGAGACTTGCACACTGTATTCTGAATGTTACACTCCTCAGTTTCACTACTGCTGCCTTTCACAGCCATGGCAACACTGAAATCCTTTTCCACACTTTCTGGTTGCCCAATAGGATCTGGCAGAGTGCTGAGTATTTTTGTATGATTTTCTTCAGCCTGCTTTGCTCTTGGTAAAACTTCTATATGAATGTCATGGCTATCTGTGCTGACCTTTGATGGAGCAGATATTTGGAAAGGTGAACTCTCATGTTTCTGTGATGAAGGCTCAACAGATACAGCATTGTTTTTTAAGCTCTGAGGTTTTCCATGTTGGTCTTGACAGGCAGCTGGTAGATGATCTTCTTGCTGACCTTTCCCACCCACGTCACTCACAAACTTAGTGTCTGGCATTAAATCTGTAGCTGACCCAACTGCCCCTAGATTTTTATTCTCATCCATCTCCTGTCTTGTCTCACCTACATGAGAGCAAGCAATGTCAGCTGAGGCATTTCTCTCAGCAGCCCTTCCACTCTCATTTAAATCACTGGCAAGGTGAGACGACTCATAAACCCTGTCAAGTGCTGGTGCAGCTTGCGCTCCCTCTCTCTCGCCTTTCTCGAGACCCGTCACTCCTCCTCTGCCGCTGCTGTCATCACCTGTCAAGTCATCTCTGCTTCCTGACTGACACAAACTCCCAACAGAGCCGTCTCCTTCCTTTGCGTTTACCCCTGGAAACAGAGCTTGGGCCTGCCTGACCTCACTGTTAGTCTTTTCTCCCCCCTCTGCACAGCGACCTGACAATTCCTCTGAGGGATGTCTCAGTCCCAGACACTGTTGCTGTTGATCCTGTTGCTGAGCAAAACTGTTTGGATCCGGTGTGGCCTGTGATAGGCTAATAGCAGCACTAAAATCTGGTGCCGTGTCCCTGTCAGAGCTGCCTTCCCGTGTTGCTGTCGGAGTTTGGCACAAACTCTGGTCATAAACAGTCTGAAGTTTACTGCCAGACTCTACCTCAGCACTTCTTATGTCCTCAGATGACTCTGCAGGTTTGTCAGGAGATAAGGAAGAAGCCTCTCTTTGGCTTGTAGATGCAATGCCACTTTTCCATTTGCCTTCCTCATTTATATCCCTCATTGGTGATTCAGTCTTTTGTGCATTATGCTTATGTGGTGGCTGCAGGTCTCCAATTTCCTTTACAACCTCTTTATCTCTCTCATTACTCTGTCGTGCTGCTGTGCCCATCTTTCCTGTCTCCAGCTTGTGGCTGGCTGCTGCTTCCTTTTGATTATCCACTGTTGACTCTTTAACTTGTTTCTTTTTCTTTTCAAATGGCTTGTGGGTCTGAGCTCCTGTTTTGTATTTGTCTTTTATATTGTCTTGATTAATGTCATCATAAGCCTCAGTGGTAGACAGGTCTGAGCTGAGTGGGTAGCTGACATTAATGAGGTCACCCTCAATGGATGGTTTAGAGATGACAGGATTAATGCCAGTAGAGTCTGGCTCCGTATGGGACAGAGAAATTGCATTATCATATCCACCCTTTGCCAGTTCAGCCACTGCTGCAGGAGGCTGAGTTGAAAGAGACGCGTTTTCCTCTTGTGAAAATGGAATATTCAAGTTATTGAATGCAGAATTTTCAAGTTCAGTGTCAGGCTCCATACCAGAATTTTTATCCTCCAGTACTGGACAAGTCTCAGCTGCTTTGAAGCTTACATCACCGTGCTTCAGATCCTGTGCTAAAGTCATTTGTGTCATTTCTCCGCTGTCTCTGCAATCCGCTTCTCCAGAGACTTTGGTGCTGTCACTATCAGCCATGTGGCTATCTGTCGGTTCAGGAAGAGACACATCGCAGTCAGTAATGAACTCCAAGTGACTCAACATTGGGCCGGGAGGCAGCAGCACAAAAGCAGGATTACTGGCACATTGCTCGATGACGGGAATTGACTGGTCAGAGGCTGTCACCTCTGAAGCTGATTCATCCTTGGACAAATTAGCAGAGGGAATTGTGGACTCCTCACTAGTCTTTCTTAGATCTTTGGTAACTTGTCCACAAGGAGGTGTTTGATCTAACTGCGTGGGACGACGATCACTGGAGTCATTAGGCTTTGGCTGAAGGGAGGCAGCGCAGGTCAAGGTCACAGTTTCAGGTTTTGAACCGGGGTCAATGTCGGTAAAGGGATGCCTTACAGGTAACTCAGTGGAAAAATCCTTTAAAGGCTTGCAGGCAACATCATGAGCTGGAAGCACAGAAAATGGGGAAAGAGGATGTTCATTACCTTCTTTTTCTTCAAGCTTGACAGTACCATCACTTCTGACAGGCTGGCCATTCTTGACTGAGCCTTGTAACTCAGCATGTAACTTATCTTTCTCTTTTTCCTTTGACAAACACAGATTTACAGCACCTTCCCCTTTCTCAGCCTCTGATTGCTTTGTCACCTTCGCTGACACCTGCTCAACTGTTAGCAGATCAGCCTCAGAGATGGCACTTCCTGCTGTTTGTGAAAGGACAAAGCATTCTTTATCACCAGTTTGATTCTTCTCATCAGGACATGGAAGCTGTTTTAAGCAGGCCTCAGTGATCGACTGCAATTCCACAGTGTTTGTCTCCAAGTTTTTGTTATCTGACTGATTTTGGTTAATGTTTTCCTTAACATCTGTAGTCCCTGTATCTCTGTCATCCGACTGGACATCTTTTTGTGGCTTTGATAAGTCAGCTTGGCTCTGTATTGCTGGTTCATTCTGCATGGAAGCTGCATTTGTGGGAATTTCTGGCTTCTTCGTGCTGAGGAAGTCTGGGAAGGTGTAGCTGGTCTCGACGACAGGATGGTGCAAACTCTCATGTACAGTCAGCGGAGGCAGGGAGGCGCAGCCCGTAGCCGGCACCGCCATGTTCCTGAGATCCACAGAGGAACTTTCCTCTTGTTTCACAGTATCTGCGAAGTGAACTCTGTTGTTGCGCCCACCACTGTCACATACACGCACACCCACTCCAGACATAGCAGGGCTACCTCTATTGCTCTGGGTTTTGGCTTTGACTTTGAACTCAGATGCACTGTCGGGTGTCCTGGCTTCTGTTGTGCTACTCTCAGGCTGAACTTGTTGATTGTTGCTTGCTTGACGCTCGACTGGGTTAGGCTGAGGTGAGATTAAAGACAGAAAGACTTGGCTGCCGTCCCTCTCTGTCTCCTTGATGGATGGCTCCTCACGAGTGCATCCTAAAGACAGTGCTTCCTCTGAAATTAAATTTGGTTGGAGATCAGCCCTTACCCCTCCATTTGTATTGCTGGAGCTCTGCTCGGGGTGTGTGGGGAGAGGTGAAATTGCTGCACCATTCTTCTCCTCCCAGGGGTGAGAAAGACGGTCCTTTTCCGTGCAGTTGCTGTCAGTGATGGTAGAAATCGGCTCACTCCAGTTCTGTGACTTCAGCTGTGACTCGGCAACATCGGTGGGTGGACACGTCTCAGTCTCAGCTGATGACACCCCACTAACAGAGCCTTCTGGCTGGCTGAATGAACTGTGCTCTTTAGCCAGCCCTCCTTTCTGTTCCCCCTCCTCTCCTCCTCCTCCGCCTCCCTCTCCTGCTTCCTCCAATCTCGCAGCACTCTGATCTTGACAATCAGGAGCTCTGAGTAGCCCAGAGGGAGAGGTATCGATAAAGGCTTCTAACCGGAGTGGCTCCTTTTCTCCTGCTCCCTCTCCAGTCGGGGAGATCTCTGTTTCTGCACTGTGAGCGGTTGTCTCTCCTGGTCCCTTCATTTCAGCCTCAGCCGAGTTGTGTGGCATTTTGCTGCTGCAGCTCTCCTCAGATGCAGCCTGTCCCTCTTCGGCTGCAAATGCAAGTGAGCATTTTCCCTGGGAACAGATTAATGAGAGCTGAGAAAGGCTGTCCAGGAGTGCTCCTCTCTCACCGTCTGCAGAGCTAAAGCACTTTCCTATTTCTCCCAAACCTTTCTCTCCTACTGCTTTCTCACTCTCTGCGATTGCTACAGTAGCTTCTCTCTCCAGTGAATCACGCCTCATGCTTTCTCCCTCTCCCTCGCTTTCTATCACTTCTGGCATCGTGGGTGTTGTCAGTGGCAACGCAGCAACCACCACTAAAGCCTCTTCAAGGGCACTCTCCACGCCACTCTCTCCCACACAACTTCGGCTGTTCGAGAATGGGCTCTGGTTCTCCTGCATGAGCATCATTGTTTCTGAGGTAACTACACCCTCCCGTCTTTGTGCATCTGCCCTCTTACTGGCACAAGCAGCGGGATTGATAACTGTGGTTTGGACATCTGTCACGGGTGTATTTTGGTTGTCGATGACACCTCCAGGTACATGTTGCTCCCGCTGTGGTGTTTCGTGGGAGCAGTGATTCATGCCACATGGGGCATCCATACGTTTGTGGTTATCTGATTGATGAGGCCTCTGTGAAAGGGCCTGGCTGGATGCAGGTGAACAGGCCAAGTCAGTAAGATGATCCTGCCTGCTCTGAGAGGATGGTGGAGGGGTGCTGGAGCTGGGCTTTCCCCCAGGACTCAGCTGTTGCTTGTATTCAAACCCTTCATTAGGCTGTTCTCCACAAATCACAGACTGACTGTTTGTCTGTGGCACTGATTGTATTTTTGTCGCTGAATCTGAGTGATTTCCTGCATTTAGGAGGGGCGCAGCCTGGAAATCATTTTCAAGTTGCTCTACTGCTTTTACTGTCTTTACATTGTCTGTATTCCTCTCTGTCTTGTTCTTTTTCCTGTGTTTCTTTTTTTCTTTCTTCTTTGCCTTTTTCACCTGCCCAGTTTCTTTGTTGCTCAGCAGATTAATCAAATTTTCTGTTTGTGACTCCTGGCCCTCCTCAGGGTGATTGTTTGCTCCCGTCTGTGTCTCTGACTGCATCTCTGATGATGCTTTCTCTTTTAAGTGAAGGTTAGTGCTGTCCGATGTTTCAGGGACTGAATCATCTCTCTTTCTTGTTTCAACTATAGACCCATGACTATAATTTTCTTTCTTTATGTCAACAATCTCTGCTGTTGCCTCTGTGCCTTTCTTTCTAATCACTGTATTACAATCTAGAGTGCTGTTTTCCTCAGTGGCTGCATTAGGGTCAACATGTTCCTCTCTTAGATTGTCGCTCTGCTCAGTGGACACCACGTCTTTTCGGGATTCTTTGCATGAATCTGCTGTTGTTTGTAATTGTGTATGTGAGGTTGTTTTCTTCTGCTCATCTAGCTCGGATTCTTTTACTGACTTGATGTTGGGGTATTTGCACTGTGTTGCTTTTATCTCTCCCTCCGTCTGTGCTGCCTCAGCCTTACTCTCAGTACCCAGTATGTAATCCCTGAAACTAAACACAACTGTATCCATCTTACTGTTTGCTGCCTCACTGTTTCCGTGTGTACTCTTGTTTCCATGGCCCCTGTTGCTATGTCCTGGCTTGACTATGATTGGAGGCAGTGACGATGACTCACTAGAATCATTAACCATCACTTCTCCGGTTTTCTCTCCTACATTATGAACTGTCTCATGCGTGGTGCTGGGGGGGTCTGGGGAATTAAGTATGCCCAGTGAGGCCATTTGCTCTTCACATTCCTGGAAGGCCTCTTGGAGTTCACGGTCTAGGAGCACAGATGGGGTAGGGGTCAGGGGTCGGATATCCGGGTAAGGTGTGGCAGCGGGCCATGATGAATGCTGGGCATCTGTGAGAAGTGGGTCGCTGTCGTGAGGCCTGAGACGAGGGTAGGGTGACAGAGTTAAGAATCTGTTTCTATCTCGTTTCTATTGGCACAGCAGAAGTCCATGCTCAGACACTGCACTCTACGATATGCATACTCAACACACAACTGTGCTCGGGATGCCTGTTATGAAATGCGCATTCGCCTTCAAGAAATAAGCCAGCTGTTTGTAAGCAAATGGTTGCTGATGAGCATGCAGGTTTGTTCATATACACTAAAACACACAGTTTGTTCTGGTATTACACTAAATAGCACCCCAACAACAAGCCTTTAGAGATTATTTCCCTTTTTTTAAATAACTGATTTCCTAATTGGACCTAAAGTGAGCAGGATTTGTTGGGTGTGGTTTGTATATGCAAGAATCAAAGCTGAACACTCCTTGGTTAAAGCACATGTCCCTTGATCGCAGTCAACAGATCACAGCCTTGTGTACCACCTGCCCTAACACACCCTGTTATTGACCGGGAGCTACACACACACTGCCCAAAGGCTGAAATGTTTGAAAATACAGACTAAGAGCAGAGTCTCTGCAGGTACAGATACTGTTACACATTTCTAGTGGGTCAGGAGTGATGATTGAGAGGGACTCAGTCAATCAATCAATCAATCGGTGGCCTTATTAGTGTATTTGTATTACTTGTGGACTACTGGATTATATTGATTTCAGGGTAATCCTACTCAATCTGCCAATTAAACCTAGTTTCATTCAAATAATTTAGTAATAGTTGTTTTTTGATGTGTTGGAACTATGCCGTATATATTTAATGCCATTTTTAGAGTATAAACCTGGTACTAGCTGCATGAATGTAACACCACTACTAGTAGCAAATACTAAGAATCGTAGCATCATCCATATAATGTAGGCTACAACAATAACTACTGCACACAGTTTGGCTTCAGATGTATTCCATTAGACTTCCCACTGTAATGGATACTGGATAACACGTTCTATGAAGCCTGTCTCTATAATCCTTTATAACATACTATTAACATATATAACATATCATGACGCATTATGAACACACTTATAATGCATTATTGTATGATTATGGTAATGGTTATGGTTAAGGTTAGGGTTAAACAAAACGTTGCTTATAACTATGATTGTACAGCACTGTAGGTGCATTATAGTGCATTATAAGTATGTTTGTAATGCATTATAGATGGATGCTTTAAGTAAAGTGTCACCATGGACTGTTTTGGTTTATTCTAAAACACTATTATCAAGTGAGGGACAGTAATTGCTTAACTGTAACTGTAAATGCTTCATGAACAATGAACCACAAAAATACTTACAACCCTGTTATCATTAAAAGGGAAAGTAATAAAACATGTCACCAGATAAATATGCTCATACTTATGCACCTAAACAAATACTGCCTCATTTATCTGTTCGCAAAGCAATGACATCGCTTCGCAAAACACACAGGATGCATTATAAACTTAGATTGTTTGGAGCAAATCCCTTCAACAGTTTGGCTAGCTTGTGCAAATCAGTTTCAGCTGCTGAGTCACTGCTTAGCCATCAGCCAGCCTTAGAGGAAATTTCCAGCTGGACCGTCTTAATCTTTAATCCCCAATGAGTGTATACATCCACTGATGTCATAAGATGCAATACACTCCTACTTAAGTCATCAGCTGGTATCTTGCAATCTGCCCTACACAGAACCAAGTCATAATGGAGGCCTATGACAATAATATGAGCAGCAAACCACAACGATTCATGACCAGATGTGAATGAATGAAGTAAGACACAAACTCACTTCACGTGATTGGTTAATAGAGTCTCACATGACGGCCAAGTTAAAGTTCTGTCATTTCCGTGTGAACGCAATATCTGCTTGACAACATGTTACTCACCCACCTCAACGACCTGCTATGCAAGCCTGTATCTAATTCACTTGGCACGCCCTACTAAAGGCAGCAAACAGACTAAACTGTTTGTAGTTTGCGAGTTTTGTTATGGAACAAGCTCTGGCCTGCCATATCTGTCGAGGTGGAATGGATTGTGTGCAAGGCCGTGCATGAAAGAGAAGTTAAGCATTAAATAAAAAAAACTAAGAAGTAGATACTGAGCTGTTAATGAGAAATTCTTAATTAGTACCGTGTTACCATTAAAATTCATAGTTTTACACATTCACATCACTACTGCAATGAGTCAGACTGTCAGAACACATTAAAGCCTCAGACAAATTAGAGCAATTAACTTCAGGGATAAAGGCAGAATGCCACGCAACACTTGAGGCCGAACATAAAGTCAGTCAGCCATAATTCAAGCAAAGTCTGCTTTGACAGACGACATTAGAAACATTCAATCACCCTGTCATCTTTTTGTTCCACTCCATGCTCCCTGTTTCTCTCCCACAGCAGACGCCCCCACTGCCCCCCATCATGCTGAGTCTGTGCGGTACCTTGTATCTACCAGTGGTGGACTGACTTCCATGTGATGCTGCAGGCCCACCAGCAGGGGGTTCACCTGCTCACATTTTCCATCATCTGAGCTATTCTGTGTTTTGCTATCACAAACGCACACCACAGACACACACAGACACGTGCACACACATTCACACACGCAACACATCAGTATCAAATTAAATTTCACCTTGACCAGCCATTAATCAAGCGAAATGAATATCCAAAAGATTATTACACTGTCATTTAAAATTGCATCTTCCACTAAAGGCTGGAGCATCTAATATCTATTTTACCTTGGAATATAACCTTGGTTATGTAACTATTAAGTATGACAGACATCTTATTGAAAAAAATAATAATAACAGTACTAAAGTGCGTGTGCTGGTTTGATCACAGTAAGGTTAAGACTTTTAAATCCCTGTAGAAATTACAGCTATTAACAGTAGCTGAAGCTAATCACAGTGTCAGCTCTGCAATTTACTGGAGACCTGTCCATGGTCTTTTTTTGTCTGTCACCCAGTGCATGCTGGGATAGGCTCCAGCCCCACAATAACACTCAACAGGACAGAACAAGTCTACAAAATAGATGATTTGTGCACTGAAAAAAATTCAAATTTTTTGAGGGACGGGTCCGTCTGATTGTGGCAATTTCTGACATTCTGCAACTCAAAGCCCCCACTTGGTATCAGGCTTAGGAGACAATAAAAGATGTTGAATCCCTTTATGAGGACTGTGTGAATGTGGTTTAAGTGACAGTGTTGGAAGCTTAAGAAAACAACCCCACAGCTGTGATCACACTTTGATCCAAATGTTGCTAATCCTGATGGGTTTAGCAATTTAAACCGGTTGAAAAGCAAAGGCAAAAACTGAAATATTGACATCTCTAATGTAAAATAAACAAAACTGTTAGTAGAACTGTAGCAAAAACTTGTGGGTTCATTGGACTCCACTGCTGATAATAAAGAAACTGATTCGGAAAACTGTTTTTTCAAGGTATTTAAAACTAGTTACGCCACATGGTATGTGTGTTTAGTATTTTGTGGGGGAGGTTTTGTTTATTTAGTGCAGAGAATGCAAGAAGATGATTCACATTTACTCGGAACTGTAACAGTAAACAAAAGCCAAGTCAAGAATTTGTCATTCTTCCGTCTGTGACATCAGAGTTTTATCTCGGCATTACACCAAAATCTATCTTTGATAGTTATAAACAGTACAATTGTATATACGTGTGTGTGTGTGTGTGTGTGTGTGTGTGTGTGTGTGTATAAGCCTTTAACTTACCCCAGCGAGGACTCCCAGATGTTGAGCTCACTGCTGAAGTCTAGAGTAGGCAGCAGGTCATGAGGGAACTCAAGCTCCTCCTCCTCCTCCTCCTTGTACTCCTGGTCTCCAGCTGCACTCTTCCTCTCCTCCACTCCAATGATGACTGGGACGTCTGGGAGAACTGGTTGAGGAAGCACGCTCTGCTGGCTGGAGGAGGCTTCTGTCAGCAGCGCTCTGTCGTCCCTCTGGGTCAAACTGTCCGCGTGAGCTTCAGCCTGAGAGACATCAGATAGAATGTGTGTGAGCTACATGATGGAGTCCCTGCTGCACTATGCATGATAAAGCGTGTACTTAAACAAGTGTGAACATGTTGTGTGCAAACATGGGAACAATTACAGCATTAATGCTCAAAGCCAAACATCACGAACAAATTACTCCACCCATATAATGACTCCACCCATTACATAAAGAGTTGTTTGTAATGCATAGGTCATACTGAGTGGAGTGTTACATTCCATTGAAACACCTTCAGCCTTTCTTACTATCACTGCAACTAAAGAATTATTTTTCAGCATTATATCTTTGAATCTATGCCAAGAAAGTTCATTAACACTGCACATCACATAATTGCTCTCCAGGTAGAAAAAAGCAACCTATGAAAATATTTGTGTGATCATTACTGCCTGGATTTTTCCCCTTTAGAAACATCTAACAAGGAAGTCTGCAATAATTGTTTTACAGGGTGTCAAATAAATGGCACCCAGTGAGTAATCATTAAAGACAAACCAGTTCTGCCGGGCTGTGACAAGCATAGCAAGACATGTGGTTTAATTATTGCCTAGCAAATCATTTAAAAAGCAATTTTACACTTCTTAAAGTAAATAAGTAAGATGTTTTATTGAGTCCGGTCAATCACTTTCCTTGTAAAATGACAATAAAGGCGTTCTACATTTAAAACGCTTAAAAACCTGACTTAAAAATCTCATGTGTTGGCAATACATGGATCATTTCGCCTTTGCTGTTTCTCCTGTCTGTCTGTTCAACTGTTTGACAGATGGAGTCCAACCACAGCCACAAAACAACAACACTTGGCTGTGGCATCATGTTGCAGCGGCATTTGCCTCACAACACACAACACTTAACTGCAGAGCCACTATGTGCTGGAATTCCTCCCACATGAGCTGCCTTTGTTTTCACGGGGGGAAAGTTTCCTTTATTTTGCCCACTCTGACATAAACCGTGGTGCAGGTGCAAAGAAATGTGCACTGACACATTAAAAACGTGCAGATATACAGAATAAGACAGCCCTTCAACACTCAGTATGTGTGGCACATGTGCACACGGACCGTTTCTTTCATAAGGCTCCTGTTTTTAGTGAATTGAGATGGGAGGTGATTTAACAGCGTGAGTAGAGGCGGAAACAGCATGGCTGTGGTAATGCTCTCCACTGCTGAGATTCAGAATTGAATCCAGTCTTTAATTATTGATGAACTGCTAGTAGACAGCACGGCAGCACACAAGTGGGGGTGACTATCATAGCAAGCTGAAATGATGTGTGTATGTTTTGTTTTGACCTGATTCACACTTAAATGACTGTTTTTCACGTATTAAAAGTTCATATTTTGTTTATCCAGCAAACTTTTTTTTAAGACAAAATTGCATAACACTGATTCAATTAAAACAAAAACACGTTACGCTCCTTTAAGATGCCTCCTTTCTCCGTTTTATTTCTGTGTCAGATCCACATATTGGAGGCAAGTTAAGCTGTGTGTGTGTAGAGGGGAGGCTCCGAGTCACTGGCTTCACCTGTGTCACCACTACAAAGAGCCTCCTTTGTGTGACACATCAAGCACAGATGGAGGATCTCTTGTGTTGCTCACACAAACGTGAAAAAAGGTGGTTAAACTATGGTAGTCAGAGGGAACTGGGCCTTTAAAACTGTGCCGTTGGCCAATTATAAAGCCTTTCTACTCACATCTGTGTGCGCAAAACTCAGGCCCTATTAGGTTATTTTTAAATGTACCAATTTAGATTCCTCCGGCTCCTACTACACTCTTTTGAAAAAGACACTCGGCCACACAAAACCGGAGAACATAAAACATTAAAGAACATCAGATTAAAAGAAAATGAACCCAAAAAAAGCGCTGCAGCAGGTAAGAGTGTCACTCTGAATGCCTGTGATCTCCTTACTGTTGTTATTTTCTGAAATAATGTTGCGTAATATGATTTCTTAAAAGTCTTCATGCATGCAGAGATGAACCCGGCTCTGTCATGAGATAGCTCTATGTTGGCGTGTCTTGGGGGTTTCCTGTTTCCTGCCTGAAACTTGTCACCTTTTCCTCAAAACCCGCTAATGTCACAGTGAAAACAGACTAACACCTCTACCAACATTAACTCAGAAAAGCTAATCACAGTCAACAAAGAGGCAGCAAAGCATGTCCAAGTTTACAGCCACTCATTCACATATTACTGGCCTTTGTGTGAAGATGTTTGAAGCTCAGTGAGGTGGAAAAGCAAAGCCCTTGTTTCAGTTAGTCTGAGCCCCACAGAGAAAGCACTCGCTGTTATTAATTAACAGGAACAAAACAGAAAGCTGGCTGTGTTGGCCTGGAAACTGCTTCTTGTCCAACAGTCAGTAAGCAATACTCACTGTAATTCAATGTGTCACTGCCCATGTGCTAACACAACTTTAATGTGTTGCACATGACAGTTGTAAAAAAGGGACAAGTTAGTACTGAAGCCGGAACAGGAATCTCTTAAACAGACAGAAACATCAAATAGATTCCACTCATCCACTCTGTCTATCCTGCCCACTATTCTGTGTGAAATAAAACCCCTTTCTCTGCTTATTATGCACCTTAAGTGTCATCACTGTGTTGCACTTACCCAGCAGCGTGCTCCACTGTCCTGAAGGTGACTCTACAGTGCAGTGCAGCTCCTCTGCTACCCTGCTACCTGCTCACTGCACAGGCAGCCTCTGCAGGGCTCTGTGTTTTGAAGGGGGCAGAGGACGACACAAACATGCTGCAACACATGCTGCTGACGCTCCCTCTCCTCTCATGCACTGACTCAGCTAACTTCCTCCTCCTCCTCCTTCCTCCTCCTCTCCACAGTCCTGTCCTGTCCTCTGCTGCTGCCGCTCCCTTGTTAAATTTCCATGAACCTCCTCAGGCTCGTGCAGTGTGTGCGTGGAGTCTAGAAACACAACACTACGACGCACTGGCAGGCACAGTGCTTGCTGCTGGGACTGACTGACTTGACTGGGCTGGCTTCAGGGAAGTTCTAAGAATACTCCTCCCCCTCTACTGTACACTCTTTC
Organism: Naso annulatus; assembly: GCA_029783625.1. Lineage (NCBI taxonomy): Eukaryota > Metazoa > Chordata > Actinopteri > Acanthuriformes > Acanthuridae > Naso > Naso annulatus. The sequence goes on along the minus strand of JAPZDX010000003.1, from coordinate 9,182,917 downwards.
CACTCAGCTCTTATTCTGTTCCCTCCTCCTCTTTTGTTCCTCTTCCTTGTTTTCCTTTCTCCTGTCCTTCCCTATCCACCTCTGCTCCAGCTCCTCCCCCACGTCTTTTGCTGTTGTGTCTTTTGGCTGGTTGCACTGACTGAATGGCAGTGCCTCCGCAGGTGAATGCTGGGAATTGGGCCAAGGGTCAGGCCTGCAGTGACCCCCTCAGAGGAGATCGGGTTACACTTCAAGATGCTTTGGTTACATACACACATGGAGACACACAGCTTCCTCCTGCATTATAGAAGCTCCTACGTAATCCATCTTTGACCTCTTGGTGTTGCTAAGATGTGACATCATCAGCAGGCCTATACACGGACATGACAGCGCCTTTTCTTTGGCACCTAATTACCAAAACACCCCTGTGCTGCTTTTGACCGGTTCTTGGGTAAGAAACAAAAAAAACATCAAATCTGCCAGCACGTTGAGTGTTTTCAGCTGGTTAGTAAATGTCTCCTGTGGCTGATTTTCACCGGACATTAAGCCAACCACAATATAAGCATTAGGCTATGTTCTGTGGATTGTTTTGGTCTTCAGTCTTCCTGATTAACCAACAAGAAAAAACATGAAGGAGTTACAAACCCAGATAAGGGTAAGTGTTGAAATCGCAAGAATGTTTTGTCAGTAATATGTTCACCCTGATTTCAAAAAACCTGGGACACTGTGTAAAAAGTAAATAAAATCAGAAACTGTGTTCACCAACAACAGTTTCACAAAGTGTTTCAAAGGCCATGTAGTAATATTCTCAATACAAAGTCATCAGCATTGATTTAAAATGACTTTCGACGATGCCTCTTTCATACCCAATCATGATACTGACTACAAAACAGTGGTTAACTGTTCCATGTTTTGGTTGGTTACACTAAAAAAATGACTATTTATTGTATTTACCCGGTTGTACAAAATGTGAGTGAACGTGTATTATGCTTAGAGACTGTGACACCTGTCGGTTATCTGTCAGTGACACACCTCTGACTTTCTTGAAGGCTGTCTTGTCAAACTCAGCTGACATGGGAGGGTCATCGGCTGATGAGGATGAATGAATATAGAAAGTTAGCCGATGTTTTTACTCTGTCGCTCCCTTGCTACAGCTGTCATCGACCCCATATCGTTGTCTTTTGGTTTGTTTTGACTGCTGTTTAATAAACTACTCTTGTTTAGATGCAACTGTTTCATGTTCCCCCCGTCTCTGTCCAGCCTTGAGCCGAGTTATGACAACAGCAGGGTTGCTGCTGTTCTTACTGGTTGGTGGAGCAAGTGCAGCCAACACGCAGAGCTGAAGCGTGACGCCAGTAACAAGGTAGCTGGTTGTTTTGTCTTTGGCTATGGCTTGTGTTAATCAGTTGTCACTGAAAACAGTTCACATGTCATAGCTTCACTGCTGAAGAATGCTGCAATATCACCAACTATGACCAGTAAACCTGTTTATCTGTGAAATGTTTCAAACGTGTTTCTTAAGCATTGTAAAACTGTCTTTTGTTGCTCCTCTCCCAACTTATTTGAAACATCTTTCCAGTATCAAATTCAGAATAAATATTGTTTTTGTACTGTTTTGAATTGAGTGTATAACAAACAGGATTAGCAAATTATCATCTTATTTTTTCATGCTTTACACAGCATCCCAACTTTTTTTGCAAGGGTGGGCTGTAATCAGATGCCCCCCAGCAGTGCTACATTTGGACATCTTTAAGGAAGTAAAGAAACATTTCATGATTTTTACTGTAAAATATCATAAAATCAAATATAATTTGTTTTTGTCTTTTTAAGGCCTGTTATTAAATGCTTAAAAAATAAGGAAGACTGCTTTTAAAAGTCTTATTTTCACGGTGAAAAGAGTCCTAAAATATTTTACCAACTACTACAGACAAGATTATCCTTCTGGCTCTTAGAGTAGCACACACACACACACGCACACAAGCACACGTGCGCGCACACGAATATTGTACCTGGAGGGAGTCATTTTGATTTTCCTGAGGTGGAAACAGAACAACATTTCCTTGAGCGCCCTCTTCTGGCTGTAATGGGGAATGAAAGAGTTTAGCACAAGATCTAAGAGGAGAGCCTCCTGTAGAGTATATAGCAGTAGTGGTATGCATTTGCAAAAAAAAAAATCCCAATTAGTCTTTTAAGGCAAAGGTAAGAATGTTAAGCCCCAGTCTGCAGTCACATCCAGTGAGGTCCAGTGCACATGGTTTGTAGAGACCATAACTCATGAGACAAATGTTTATGTTAATCCGATTAAGATAATCCTGAATTCTACTGCTGAAGTCCTCAAGTCACATGTGGAAATGAGTGTTTTTCTATAGGTTAAATTTTTTTTATCAGCATATACAAATACAGCAAACTGATTTTTAAAACATGTTAACTGCAATAAGAACTCCACATGCAAATTACAGAGACATACATATTAAAATGGCCTTTTAAACCATCATGGGAATGATGCTTTTTAAAGTATCCATGAAAGCAAGCTTGGAAGTATCAGTGTGTGCAGCAGTAAACACAGATCAAGGCATAAATATCAAATATTTATCTTTATCTCTGCTCTACGCCAGTTAACCACAAAATAGAACAGGCCACGTTATCTAAATGCTCATTAGAGATGCCTAAATTAAGCATGGGAATGTACACAAAGTCCAGAGCCCATGCACATCCCATGTGTTTTACTGAAGCCAACAGTTAGTAATCATGCGAGTAAGTGTTAGTGTTGTTAGTCATCTATGCACCAAAGAGTTTAAGGCATGTATAGCAGCACAGTGGCAGCAAGTAGCAATCCCAGCCCTTCAATGCCAGCGACTTTGCCCTTACTGGCGCCTCAGTTGTGCTGCTCT
>JAPZDX010000003.1:9143684-9156847 GCA_029783625.1 Naso annulatus | reverse complement strand
TTAAAAATTTTCATTCTGCAAAGTGAAACCGCCTTATTTTATTGAAGTAATAATCAAATCAATGAGGATGTGATCAGCCCAGTGAGCGGAAAAAAAAAAAAAAAACACGTGATCTGAATGTGATCTTACCAGTAGACATTTTGTGGATCAGGGGCGTAGCTGACAGTCCAGTTGTGTGTGTGCAGCTTGGCGCTGAACTGAGAGCTCTTTGGCTCCCGACGGCACTGACAGCCCTGACACTTGCAAGCATTGAAGTCTTTCAAGATTCTGAAAACAAAGGTCAGCCCAAACAAAGGACAGTCATTACAATGGGTCAAGAGCTAAATGATCGGTACGTTCAAAACCAAAGTCACAGACAGAACATCGGACATGTAAATGTACTTACATGGCGGTTATGGCCTCGTTCTGGAAGGTAACAAAGGCCATTCCTAAGGGCTTCCTGTTCACTTTTTCCCTTTCCTTCCTGTAGTCATCTTTTAGCTGTGCCTCCAGCTTGGTATAGTAGCTCACTGCCTCTTCCTGTGAGAGTCAAGGACACCTTAGTCAGAGTCTGCCATCTTTGTCATAGTTTAATCCAAACAGCCATTAACGTACTTTAAAGTAATAAATACCACTTCATACGCAAGAATAGCTGTATGACTATCTCCAGTTTATAAATACCAAGCCCAACTTTAGCTTGCCTCTTAGATATAACTGCATAAAGACACAAGTCTCACAGAAAGTGGAAACAATTATGACATGGGTAGTTTTAAGTTATGTAATAAGAGTGTAGATAAGTAGCAAGATGTTGTGAAACAAGTTCAGGCTAAACCTGCCATGCCGCTGTTTTAAACTTGTAAAATTACGATGTTGTATTTTAAAAACTAACAAAAGACATTTGTGTTTGTTTGTCTATTTTAATCTTTAACATATTTGGGCCTTTTTTACTCAACACGTTCTGCCAATCATAAATAAATTTTTAATTTTTTGTACACACACGCACACAAAAATCATTGTGTTTCACTTCAAGGCTAAACATGAGATCATGTCTAATTTTTTTTAATCAACGGGAATAACAAGTCCTCCATTTATGTAGTCATTATATTTACACTAATCTATTTATCTCATCCAACCATTTAACATGTGCCACATGATCTTAGAGCTAAACTCTCTACATATAAACAGGCATTAATACTCTTAGTGCATGTCAGTAATAAAAACTAAATGCAACTTTAAAGACTTCCACATCTCAACACAAGAAGCACTGTGACTAAAACAAAAATACAGGCTACAATATACAAAATGATGTTTAGATGTTTATGATTAATGTGAAAAAAAAACTGCTTTGGTGGCTTTTCTGTAAGTGCGTACAACATGTCACTTTGCTTACATGGAATTTTTTTCTTTGCCCTGATTCTCTACATGAAGGGCAGTAAAAATTGACAGACAGTCTTCTTTATCTTCTCTTCAAACATGCTGCTGCTATCAGCTTGCACACAAGTTTCAGGACTATGTTGTTTGGAGATAAAGCTACGTAGATGTGTAAGTCTGACCTGCTCGCAGCCTTTGATGATACAACAACAAAGGTGTCCACAGGGTTTTGGATTGACCATGGTGGTAATATGTTCCTTGGCTTGCAGGTCAATGAAAAATTTCTTGTTCCGCTCTGCCTTCTTCCTGCATGCAAAAACATCAGATGTGTCAGACTGAGGCCTGATTAATGTTAGGGTGCTTGACACTTTGGGTGAGTGTCACTTGACAGAAATGACACATGTTCAACAGGAAAAAGTCCTTTGAAAAATTTTATTACATTATGGACATCCCCGTATTTGTGATTTGGCACTGTTGCTAGGGACACCATGGACATTTCAGTCTTTGTTCACACCAACTCCGACCTACTTTCAGTGTCAGCAGAGGCTCCTTGGGAACTGAGAGGCAAGTGTGCAGAAAAACTACCTTTCCTAGACTAACAACAGAAATTTCCAAAAGCAAACATCAACAGTGCATCTAGATACTGATTCACTGACCTTATTTCACCCCCGTAATAGCTAATTCTGCCTGTACAAACAGACAGCCTCAAGACTGTAAGAACTGATTAACGTACATACAATCAGCAAGTTCAATACACATACACAGAAGGATTTTTCTGTGATTTTAACAACTGACCATTTCTGTCGAGCGACAAAGTTACCAAATGTATCATGGCCCCTACAGCTTAGGTCTTGAAGCAAATGAAACACTTTACAAGTACATCCAAAAATGCTGCACAATGACAAAAGCACACACTCCAGGACTAAAAAAAATTGTTACCTCTCAGAGTTGAGATACATCAGCCTGGCCACATTGTAACAGATACGAGCTTCTAGTACAACGCAGTTTTCATATGCCTGCCTGTGAAAGAGGGGCAGGGAGGGAGAAAGTCAAAGACCGAGGAAGATAAAATGTCAAAATGTAGACATGCTAACAAAATACAGTATTTACAGCGTATGACCAGTGTATTACTTGAACACATTAAAATAACATTATGAAGTCACTAAAAAGGTAAGACAACATGATCCACAAACAGTAAAATTTAATTTCTTAAAGACAGGAGGTCTTTTCGCAAGAAAGACTTTTAATACTATCTAGCTGAGCAGGAGTTAACCCAACCACTCCCACCCCCCTTAGTCCATGGCCAGCCGGACACATGACCTGCCTGATCCTGCTCATCTGTCTTCTATTATGGACAATTACACATACAGGCCTGTCATTGTCTGATCCCAGCCATATGGACCAGGACAAAACTGCTGCTTTTAACAGGAAAAGGCATGGCTCTTATAAACTTTAATACAGTTACTGCGCAGATCACTGCCACGTCGTCAGAGCAGTGTACCATTTTTATATGCAGACACACTGAGGCATTGTAGGATACTGTGGGGCCAGAATGATTGTGAAGAGTGCTTACTCAAAGTGTTGTTTTATTTCAGACTCCTCGGCATATTTGGAGATTGCATTGACGAATAAAGTGCGCTTCACCTGCGTGGAAATAAAATAGAGAAATAATTACCGATTAAAAATTCAGATTCATGTGTGTACACTGACAGCAGACATTTTCTAAAACCATATCACTGACCAGGTCATCCTCCCTGTAGTGCATCTTGGAGGTGTGCCGTCTCATGCTGTACACCGTCAGTAACAGGTAGAGAAATGCAAAGGTGGTGTGCAGCCACAGTAGTGCATTACTGGGGAAATAAAGGAGAAAATGGATAAAGTGAGTGAATTAGGAAGTGAAGAGTCAACATAAGGCTTCAATGTACAGTACAGAAGTGGCAGTTTGAGAATTACTTACTCAGCATCCAAATTTGCTATAGTGGTTCTCCCAAAACTGTAGGCATTATTTTCTAAAGGAAAAAACAAAAACAACACCATCGCATGTCAATCACCAGTGGAATTGCGGCTCAACTTGGCGAACACAATATAATTTTATTTTCTTTCTAAAAATGAAGAATTAATCTGACATATTAACTTAGTGTTATTACTATTTAACAGAACAAAAGCATGGTGCTGCAGGGTGTCCAGTTGCGTGCAAGTCTTAGAAAGCTTACATATCCACACTCAAGACTAAGGATTATTTAATGTCATTTTACCACAAAATGTTGTACAATGAAATGCAGTTGTTGTTCCCTTATGCTACATTTCATGTATGCATAAATTTTTATTAAATGCTAGAGGGAGTTTCTAACCTAGTTTGTGTCATTTTGTTCATGGTAAGGCAGTTTTAGAGCAAGGAAAAAAGCAGAAAGACAAGAAAAGAAGAACAAGGAAAAAAAAGCAAGGATCAAAAACAAACAAATCAGTGAATAAAACTGTGACAAAGCAACATAATCTAGTTCCAAAGAACTCACCAAGTAGGTTTCCTGAGAAGTTTACAGGCAAGATGATGCCAACGGACAACACGCCTACAACTACCAGAAGGCCAATGATGTGCCGCTGAAAGGACAAGTAATGTACTGCGTCCTCTCCACATTTCTCTCTTATCTCTTCATCCCTACAAAGAGAAAACAACAATTCAAACAGAACATTTCACGTCCAGTCTAATCGGCATTTCATGCATTTTTCTCATTTTCCAATACAGTGTGAAAAGGTCAACCCACTTGATACGGAAGATGGCAGTCAACCAGGAGCAGAAGCCCTAAAAAAGAACAGAGCAGAGAATGAAGGTACCAGTACCAGTTACCACATGTGAAATAGGAATCCTAAGCCTCTTTCACACATGCACTGTCATTCTGGAATTACCTGGAATCTACCAAGAAGAGCTGTATGTGTAAACATTTTTTTCCTTTTTTTTGACCCAGACTTACTGTCAGCTCCCTAGGTCTGGTTGAGCCTCATGTATGAACACTGCAGGAAGTCTGGAGCTTGGTCCAGAGCAGCGAGCGGGCGTGTTGATAACATTTATATCATGCGAGTGTTGCATAAGCGGAAAAATACAAATTTCGGCAAATGAAAAAGAAGAGTCATTTAAACAACGATGATGAAAGGGGAAGATGTCTACGAAACAGAGAGAAAAAGAAATCTGCTGACTTCCAGCGGTCTGGGCCGAGGCCGAAATACTCAGCCAGATCCAGCGGACGGCAAGGGATGGATCGTGTACGACCAGATAACAGAGAGGCTATATTTAATGTGCTGTAAAGACTGCTGCATCCTGCTTGCTCCCAATTACGTCCAACTTCTCTGTCAAACCATGCAGAGTATTTCCTACATGTGTGAACATGTTCAACACAGATGTTTTCCGGTGTGTGCTGCATGCAACAGGAAAATTTAGAGACAATCCAGACCTAAATCTCCTGAGATTTTCTGGAGTGCATTTGTGAAAGGGACGGCGGCACACTTACTGTGTCTCTCTGATCGATGTCTACAGAGCTGGAAACTGAGGTGAGGCGCTCGTAGCGCTCTGGTGTCTCTGAGGTCATGGCAGAGGCCACACTGTAATCAAAAAAACACAACATGTAGTATCTGTACGACGTTACACAACTACCCCAACAACACCACGTACCACAAGGGGATGTTAGTTCTTTGTGACAGTTGGCAACAGCAAAAACACACACAAAGACATGCCGGGCTGAAGAGATTCACACCCATTCATCCTGTGTGGTTTGAACACAGGATTTTGGTTAGCAAACCAGCCAACCACAGGAACAATCTCTCCAGCCACAATTCATGTTGCATTATGAGTAAAGAGCCTACGTTACACAGGTTGAGTACACCACCACTGTCAGAGGAAAGGTAGTGACAGAAAATTAGAAGGAAAACTATGGATCATTCACAGAGGGATAAACGGGAAACCAACAATCACCAGATTTATGGATCTGTGTCCAGCAGAGCCTCAGGTCCCCAAGGGAATAAAACAGCATAAAGACCTTGTAGGATCCTTTATACAAATCTGATTGCTCTTTTCAGTGATGTCATTTCAGGTCAGTTTATACAAAAGTGGATAATATGAAGAGGACCCAAGCTCTGCCAGAATTCCAACATTGATTCAGTGTTCACTTCTACATTAAAGGATGACATCAGTCAGAGTCTAAGAGGTCACTAATTGAATGCGGAGAGAGCCTGCGGTTGTGCTCCACCGTCAGTCCGTCTCTCGCACATTCCTGTCAGAAGTGGGAATGGCTCAGCTCCACTCTAGTACACAGGATATACTGGAGGTGCACCATGTTAGGGCCTGTCTATGAACAAGAGCAGGGAACGCATTACCTCTCCCTGTAGGCATCCTGTCTGTGTGGCTCATGCAGTGCGCTCACACAGAAGACGAACATGCTTCATAAAGAGGTCAATACACAGATTAGCAGACACAGATCTGATTAGCCAGTGAGAGAGGACAGGGACACCCAACAGCAGAAATACAAGAGTGACAAGGAAAGGTAGAGTGATTAGAGGCCTGGCACTGGGAAACGCCTGGAGCCGGGGGAAAAAAAACACTAAACCATCAAGAGTGAAAAACAGGCTGAAACCCACAATGGCCTGGGCAGAGTGGACAAGAGTTATGAGTTAGGTTAACTACAGAGACGAGAAAGACGAGAAGAAAAAGGCAGTGAGTCTATGGATGGATGGAGCGATAACATACTATTCCCGATCATCCAGCCGACTGTACCGTTGATCCATTTTTCTGCTGAAAAGAGAAGCAAAACAATGCCATTGAGCTTAGCTAGGAGGAAACGGCCCTTTTGGCCAGTAAGGGTGCCGGTTTGCCGGTTTAGGGAAACTCCAGGGAAGCATGTAACACCCCAAGCATACCAATGAAGGATTCTGTTCATTGTGGTATACAGTGTATTATCCAGCCACATAAATGCATTGATGGCCTTGGTAAACAACCCTTTAATTTAATTTAGATTAGAGTCATGACTTGTGTAGCTGGAGCAACAACAGACACTATTTATATCCCATCTGGAATGATTAAACAAGCTTCCCGGAAAGGTTGCATTCACTTTTCAGATGCTGAGATAATCTAAAAGGCAGACGCTGATCTTAAGTCAGTGCAGTGTCACGAGAAAACAAACTACATTTCCTGTCTTTTACCAAAGTGTCCCATGCTGCTGCCCCCCTCCCATCCTCCCACCATGCTCCAGCACCATTCTCTGTTCACATGCAGCTGCAAAAACAGTGAAGCTGCGACATCACACAAACACAGCGGGGGGATGGAGGTGATGGAGCACTGTGTCATGTACTTTCCAGGGCTCACAGTCAAAAAGGTCTGAAGCAATGAACTGATCTTCCGCTCTCTCTCTCTCTAACTTGTTCTTCCTCTTGTTTTAGCTCACGGAATAGCAGTTCCAAAGAAGCAGTGGAACCTAGGCTTGTTGACAAGCACCTTTTATGGCTGCTTCCCAAACTGTTCTCATCATTCAATAAGTGTGCAGACATCAGTCTAAAACTATCCTAATACATCAAGCAGCATCGTATATCAAATAATAATGGGGAACTAAAGCGTGTGGTCCTTAGACGCAGACAGTGGCTTTTAAGTAGTCTGGGAAATAGATCTGAAGGGGTATTTAAATTGTTGATAGTTACTAATCATTTGTTTCTTCTTCCTCAATTTCAGGCTTATTTCAACAGCAGACAGGCCTTTCTACCTCAACGAGAACAAATCATGGAACCAGTGACCAAGCATGATCATGTCAAAGTGCATTATTGCCTTGAAAGGGAAACTGCTGACACAGACTTCCTGTTTGGGGTGCCGTTCTTGTAATGTCGGAAAATTAACTCCCCTCAGAACGAGAGCACTGATTTTTTTTTTTTAGTGTCAGTTGGCACCCTGAATAAACAGCCACCAAGTGCATAGTAAAAGTTAAATGTGTATTTGGCAGATACAGTGAATCATTAAGGGTCACCAGTCACAATGGCTAGTACCTTCTGAGACACGAACATACTGTCAACTGTTACAGGCACCCTTTGGCATACACTTTATCTCATATGTACATTAGCTCTACAGAAAGTGCTGTCTAAGCACTTGCAAATCTTACATTCTTATTTTTCCTGCCACTATGTGTAACTAGCCTGATAGCACATTAATGCTGTTTAACAGTGTCTCTGTGAAAACTTGTCTTGGTAGATGAATTCTTCTGCTTTGCAACAAATTGCTAATTACTATGTAAGAGAGGGGGAATGAAGATTAAGTTAATACAAATTACCAAAAGCATGTCACACTTCTGAGAAAAAATTATTGTTTCTTGGTTTTAGTAGATAAAAATATCATTTTGGAAGGTTATTCAGGTCAGCAGTTAACTTTGGACAACTACCAACAACTGGCATTTACCAACTGTGAATCATTAACCACTGCTGTGTATTTAGCTCTTGTTACATAAATTAAGTAAAAGCAAGAGCACAACATACACATCTTATGTAACTATGTGTAAAGAGACTGTGATGTTAACATACCGAATTTTAACCTTAGCTGATATATTACTGCATGTTGGCCATACTGTTAATCTTTTCTGTGACTCATAACTAATCAGAAAGTCTTGATACTGGACTTTCCAGACTGGGCCAGTGTGTTCTGTTTACCTGTCAGCGTCAGTCACCAGAGCCAGACGCCCATAGTCCCATGCCACTTTTCTCAAAACGGAGAACACCAACAGCAGCGCCTGAAAGCGCAAAAAAACAGCGGCTGTCAGCACCTCTAGTCCTTTTATTTACATTACAGACACCAACAGAAGAAAAGTTACATAACTGCTTAAAGGTGCTCATCATGTAAAATACATTTCTGGAAATATTTCAACTCTCTTTTCCGGGTTGTGAAGAAAACAAAAACTGAAGGGCTGGCCCTGGGTCACCATTTGAATCTATTGCTTGATAGTGCAAATGATACATAACAGCTATTGTAACCGTGGACTCGGTTTTACTGACAGAAAGACTCACCAAGAAGCACATGAAGTCAATGGCGATGACAGTAGGCACACCGCCAAAAGGCAGACCCTGGAGCACCGTACTTCGAATTCGGGCCGAGTAACAGTAGTCTTTGGAGGTGGCATTGGATGGCGGTGTTGGGCAGCTCTCTGAATCGGAGCAGCCTTGCGCCCCCAAGATGGCCATTGCTAATATCAATGCTCTGTGCATCACTCACTGCCGCATGATGACAACCTGTAAAAACAAAAGTGACACTAAGTATCCTGATAGCATAGAATAACTGGAAACACTGTCTGTGTCTATCAAGGTCAAAGAGAACCTTTCTTCAAAAGAAAAAAGGAAAAAACTAGAAAAAAACAAATCATATAGGAGTCTGTGGTAATGGTAACAGTGCAATTTAAATTTTTTTTGTCCTGTGTTACCAATGCTGAGATTTCTGTCTTGTTATTAATCACGCTGATGCTTTTTTTGACCGCATGCATGACAACTGGAACGATACCTCAAACTATGACACTCCTTGTTCCTGTTCCTTGTCTGTGGTCAGTCTCGTATGTCCCAATTACACAAAGTTCAACTTTGCTTCTGAATTCACCTCGGTGTTCAGTAGTGACCAACAATAACCTTTCCCAACTGCGCAGACTGTGCAGTTTTTTACTGGACAGAACTTAAGTGGAAAACTGAAGTTGATTTTCCCCTTTCATTATAGTTCTGATTTTGCTCCCAGACACCAGAAAAAATGTTCATCTCAGACAGGTAGCATACACTCCTGTGTACAGTCATGTATCGGGGTTTGATGAGCACACTGACTTAACCATGCAGTCTATGTTTGGGTCAAAGGAACAAAACAATGGGTCACTGAATTTTTAAAGCGGCTTTTAGAGTCGTGTGTCTAACCCTGACTTGTTAGGCTACACAGACGTGGCCTGCTGGGATAATCCTCACGTTGGCTTCCTTTGTATTCTGTTACTTTTCAATCTTCTGGGGCCTCATTTATAAAAGCCTGTGTAGTGTCCCCACTAAATGTTTGTGCACGTACAAATGAGGAAATGTATGTAGGCCAAAGAATATCCAGATTGATAAAACCTGGCGTATGCCTGTCAAAGCTTACTTTCTCTTTATACATCCTAAATCAACTTGGGAATTTGCACAGGGGGATCAGCCCTGTATCTCACCCTCTGCACACCCACATTCAACCATAAATGGTCAGTGCAAAGCACCTCATGAGTGGTAATACACGAAAATGAGCAGCTGATCCCAAGTTTTGTCCAATGAATCACGGGCACAGAAAGATGGGGAAAATGACAGTGTTTGTGATGTGTACGTTAAAAATATTTCACTAATTCTTTCTTTTCACGTTGACTTCTCGCAGTGTGTGGACAGGGAAAGTTGTGAATCAGTCGGCATTACGCACGTGTGGCAGTGCAGTATGTATCTGTTTACAGGGATCAGACTGACTGATTCACTGGCCAAAATGATCACAACAATCAGTGATAACTCTTGTCCTATAATTTTATTTGAAAAAAGGAAGTTTGATACATGAACACGTTTTATTCATTGAAGTTTTGGTACGATGACAGGACTCATGATGAGATTATGTAGTATGACGATTGTGTGAGAGCTAGCAGTGGGAATTTCTAGGCACCTAACAATTCGATTTGATTTCGATTCAGGGGTCTACGATTATGATGCATCTTGATTTTATCTCAGTGTGATACAGCTTACATATAGCTTGGCTCTTGTCCTGTTTACTTTTGCCGTCACCTGTGTAGAAGCCAAAGTGCTTCCGAACGTTAGCTTTAATCCACTCGGTGCTGGTCGCATTTTGCGGTCAGCCATGTTTCTTTCTTGTGTTTTTATTTAATGTGCACCCCTTAAACTGACCAGGTGCGTGGTGCACTATTATTCCATTTTCCACCTTTTGATTCCATCTATTTTGTGTTATTTGCAATTTTTATTATTGATTATTGGACATTTTCTGAATCGGTTCAGAATTGTCCATGTCTGAATCGCGATGCACCTAAGAATCAATTATTTCTCCAACCACTAGTGAGAGTGTGTGTGTGTGTGTGTATGCATGCTCTGGTGGGCAGAGCGCACGATGTGTGCCACACAGTTGAGTTCACTGCAGCGATATGACCTGCGACATCTATGTGAAAACTAAAATCATACTTGCTGACTAATGCACAGTATTCATTCAATGCCATTTGATCTGATGCCTCTCTTGCTTTCAGAATGTGCGTACGCATGGGTCAGAGCGTCTGTGGAGGATCACACATTTTACCGTCAAGTTTGGTTTTTATAAATCCCAAAGTTTGCTTAGAACGAGGCGCATGGCTTCTTCTGTTCGTACGCCACATTTATAAATGAGGCCCCTGGTCTCTGATGCATTTGAGAGACAGCAAGCAGTTGAACTAACAGGCCATCCACAGGCTGATGATGGAAAACACTGACAGAGCATGAATAGTTCATAAGACGTTACACCAATCCTAGAAGAAGTGTCTCTTAATAACAACATTCTGATTGCAACGACAAAGCAAAAACCCCCGATGACCTAATCATCTAACTCCTAAACATAAGGATACAGACTCAGAACAGTCCCAGAGCAAGAGTAATCCCTGACAGTCCTTTCTCCTGCCCCTGCACACAGAAAAAAATTCAGTGTGATGCACTGGACATCCTACCGCTGAGGAGGATCATAATCACTGACTTAAAATGGGAAACTCTTAGTCAGGAAATGGACCTAAATAGCTATTTCAACTCTTACCAAATCTGAGCGGCAGGGCAAAGCAACTGCTTGAATTCAACAGTTATTCATCAATACCCTTAGTCATGATGATATGTCAACTAATTTTAATATTTTATAATACAGAAGCCCTGGAGAAGCAAAACATAAGAAATTTCCCACTGACTGAAGTGCGATGTCTTCTCCATCCTTATCTACCAGTGTCACACTTAAAAGGTTTTATATTTGACGCAGACTGAACAAAGGGCTTGAAGGAGGCGTGTAGGTGTTCTGGCGAGTGTGTTTGCACAGTTGCACAGCTATAGTCGTGCCCTTCGACCCACTATTACCAGCAGCATTCACGACGCTGCTCATCTGCCCTAACACTAACTCATTTATCCGCTCCCTGGTATGCTGTGACATCACTGCAGAGGGACGCAGCCAGAGCTGAACAATAAGCCGATAGAGACCACTGGGTTCAAATGGACCGGTCTCACCCAAAGGAGGACACAACATACCCCCCTGTGCCTTCAACAACACTGCTGCACATCCTGGACCCATTGCCATGGTTCTGACTGTTTAACATTCAACACCAACATGTTGCAAGGAACTTAAGCACTTATCATAACACTTCAGTTATAGCTGTTCAAAATTTTAGATGTCTGTGATAACCACTGGCATCCAGGTGTTGGGTCAGCTAAGAGGAGGCAGACTTAGTCATCAATTTTCCATTACCACATCTTTAGAAAATACACAGATTTTTTTTGTTTGCTTTTACCTAAGTAAAAATTCTCTACACATTTATTACTTTCACAACAGGTACTGTAGGTTCTAGAGCAGGTTTTATTTTTTAGCAAATATTTAATCAGTCTTTAAGCCATAACTTTGGTTCTCTTTGACTCTTTTACTGCGTAATTAAGAGGAACACTCATGGTGAACAAGAGCAACTAACATATAAAAAAAAATCTCACTGTCATGTAGAGGAGGGGAAAAAAATCAATACTGCCTAGTATCGAGATATTTTGCGCGACGATATTATATTGATTCACAGACACTAAGTCTTGATCTTTTTTTTACATAAATTCTTAATAAATGTTGAAAATACACACTCAACTTTTTGGGTAACAGATTAACAGAAATCAACTGACTTTTCAGTCCACTAGTGGTGGTGAGTGTTCACTGTCTGGTGAGGTAATAAAAAATGCAATAAAAAAATTACTGAAGTGAGATGAATAGACTGAAAACTTAACTAATTACATGAAATAGACGATGATGGCAAAGTTTTACTTTGGCAAAATGATTTGTATTTGAAAAGGGAAAAAAAAAAAAACGTAATGTATGATATTGCAATCCTGAACATATGGCAATATTGCGATAACATCGTATCATGATAATATCACTTTTGTGGGGCCTCTGGCGATTCCCAGCTGCCCCAGCTTCCCAATTGTCATGTCATGTTTTTAATTTACAGGGTTGCAGGCGATGAAAAGAACATCTGACAACAGATTGCCATAACACTGCAATAATTGCTTCCTACCTTTTCGAGGCCTGTAATGAACTGGCACAGATTTCAGACTCGATTATTGAGCACTAAGGTTTCAAGGGGGTATTAACAGGACTGCACATATGTTGTTAGTTCCTATTATTTTGCACATATACGGTTCTGGCTACAAACCCATGCATGACCCAAGCAACTAAGATGCATGAATCTGGACAACGACTCCTGAAGA
The DNA here is from genome assembly GCA_029783625.1 of Naso annulatus. Taxonomy (NCBI): domain Eukaryota; kingdom Metazoa; phylum Chordata; class Actinopteri; order Acanthuriformes; family Acanthuridae; genus Naso; species Naso annulatus. Next base: position 9,144,031 of record JAPZDX010000003.1, on the reverse strand, counting down.
CAATCATGTACAATGGAGGCAGAATATCTTCATTAAAATGATGAGTGAGATATTAATAAAGCATTGTACTGGCTAATACAAAATATTACCTTAATTCCGAGCAGTGAACAACATTAAAAGCCAGTAGCTACAACCTTAATATAAAATGAAGGCAGGACGATATCTGCAACAGTAATTAAATATTTATCAGTGATATGATAAAGCCTGGATGACACACTGGGTGTGTGTTTGTGAATTTGGTAAATCCCATCTGCTCTCTGTTTTAACTAACTGACTAAGTGAAAAAGCCGACATTCAAAACCAAAGTCATCAACACTGAAACTAACTTTGATTTTATTTTCATCTCA
>JAPZDX010000003.1:9126691-9139788 GCA_029783625.1 Naso annulatus | reverse complement strand
GTTTAGTTTAGTTTTAAGGAAGACATACGTATTAACTGTTCTTTTTGTGAAATGTATCTGAAAACAATGGTGCACCTTTTCTGGCAGTGTCCCTATACCACCAAATTTTGTAAAGATGTATCACAATATGTTGTTTAGAGGACTCTGATTTTTGCCTTTATGCCTTAAGATGTACTGTTCGGTCTCCACAACAACAAAAGTAAAATAACAGAAAGAATTGTACTGAAGACAATTTGTTGATCATTTAAGGAAAGCATGATATCCGCAAAGCCAAATTTAGTCATTCTAAAACTTTCGTTATTGCCTTTGAAAAGAAAACTTAACGGTGCAGCCGAACAATTTCTGATTTCACAAAATTAGAAAGCTGCTAAAACTTGTTCTTTTGTCTGTGTATATTTGACTGTCTGTTGTTGTTGTTTCTGCAACTGTCAATAGATTTTTTTAAAGGTATTGCTAAAAAAAAAAATGTATATATCTCAGTCATATATTAATTTAAGTGCCCTTCAGGAAGGAAAAAAAAAGAGGCAACGTTTTCTATCAAGTTCATTTCTTGCATGACTGCTGACTGAGGCGCCTCTGGAGGAGAGCTGTAATCAGTATCATGATTTTAGACATACAGTAATGGCCAGCAGTGCCCCAGCAGGACTCCCATCAGCAGCACAGAAGATGACCAATTTCCTTTTTGTCTTTTCAGTGTATCCGCTGTTGCTGCAGCCATTCAAAAAATGACAAGAGTGCGTGTAGTGGACAACAGTTCTCTTGGAAATACACCGTATCACCGTGCACCAAGAGTGATCCATGTCTACACCAAGAACGGGGTGGGAAAAGTCGGCGACAAAGTGTTGCTCGCCATCAAAGGACAGAAGAAGAAAGCGCTAATCGTTGGACATAAAATGCCAGGAGAACGCATGAGTCCACGCTTTGATTCGAACAATGTTGTTCTGATTGAGGACAATGGGAACCCGACAGGAACGAGGATTAAGGTCCCTCTGCCAACGCAACTACGCAAAATGGAGGGAGATTACTCTAAAGTCCTAGCAATTGCAAGTTCATTTGTTTAATAAAATCATCACATAGTATATGTACCATATGTTTCACATTTGTGGGGGTTGTATGAACATTTAATGTGTATATGTTCTTGTCTTCATTAAACTTTAAATGGAGCATACGCCCTGTCACAGTCATTGTCCCTATACTTTATTCCATCGGTACTACATGTGGGTTATAGACAAGTCGTTGTCAACATGTTTGACATTTTACTCAGGCCTCTCTGTGCTTACAATAAACATGACCTTCACCTCGACTGCATAGCATTGGATTTAGTGGTACAGTTTGAGCAGCCAAATCTGGGTCAAACTCGTGTTATCATGAACACAATGAACAAACTGAGGAGAGCATGAGGGAAACATTTATTGAAGGCACAACATACATTCAAAACACAAAACACAAGGCTAGCACATTTTTAACAGACATCATGGTGTCATGTAATAGGCATTCAGTATCGTGTGATCCCTGTAAATGTCACTTCAGTGGACTGATGTAGAGTATTTCTCACTAAGTTCAGGCGACTTCACAAGCAGCTTCTACAAACTAAAATCTCAGTGCAAAATAAAAATCAGGAAAAACAACCGTCAGTGGCTTGACTTCAACTAAAGAAAAAGATTGTTACAAAAAGGCTAAAATTCAGTATCAAATGTCAAAAAGGAAATTTTAAAAAAAATACTGACATTAGATTAGGCCTGTACTGCCACCTACTGGTACATAAATCAAACTACCTTCTCAGCAGTGATGTGATTAATCCCTGTTAAAACTCCTTCTGTTTTAAAATGAGAAAAATAAATTACGTGAGTGCAGAATGATTAAAAGAAACTATAAGACTTCACCTTTTAAAACACTTTAGTGACAGACTTCTTCAGATTTCTTCTATTTTCAAACAGGAACAGTGACAATATTGTTAGTAAATCTCTTGACATTCATACAGACAGCATAGCTAAAATGAAGAAATGGAAAATCAACTTACCATCCACCTAACTGCTTGTGATATTTGTCGTGCACAGACACATGCTGTTTTTGACACATTTATGTGGCACAGTGACTGCTTCATAATGTAGGTTTACATAGTTGCATAGCAAATCGTCCGGGAGACATTTAGCTCGCCTGGACTTTTTAAAACAGCTCTTTTGCTACTATAGGTACATTGAGGTGGGATGTGTTTAAGGGTCAACCAGGCACTAAGGCTGTGGGGTCTTCAGGGCACAGGTTCATGGCAGTCAGCAGACACTGAGCCCTCCTCCAGAGAGGCCAGTCCTCTTCAACCACACATTGTCAGGTAAAGCCACTGACAATATGAGATAAATGTTAGATGAGGAAAAAACTACTGAAAAAAAGATTTTCTTCTAAAACAGAACTCACCTCTGTGATATTCATCTCAGCCTCGCCCGATCCCTCCTTGTCCATCTGCTGGAAGTACCCTGTCAAAAAAAAAAATTTCAAAGTGTTCACAATGTTGTTATTCTCGCACACGGCATGAATTTAGAGTAACGTCTTTCACAAAAATACTCACTAAACATGGCTTCAAGCTTGACCAAGCAGCAGATGAAGTTGTCAAAGTCAATCATCTCATTCTCTGCATACCGGGCAACCAGAATCTGGTTCAGTCTGTTATTCAGTTTAAAACCTACACAGGAAGACAGTAAATATAAAAGAAAAGGTCACACTTTTTCACCTGTGCGCAGTAGATACAGTTCAGTTGGAAATGATAGAAGCATCATACCTGCAGCCTCGACAGCAAGACGCATCTCATATGAGCTCATGGCCCCCGACTTGTCGAGGTCAAACTGTCTGAAAATGACCTGATAGAATTGGCAAGAAGAATAAATACAAAGTATGTATTATCTTACTCTGATTTTGTTATGATTTTACTTATTCTTAATAAGTAAATTAAGTCATTTGTTTTCTTACCAGCCATTTTCGGATCTTGTTCCAGAGGATCTGAAACTCCACCAGCCCCAGGCGGGCACTGCCATCTTTCTGGTACACACTGTGTCAAGGGGTGAAACTACACAAAATCACGAGTACACTAAATGCATGAGGGTTTTTTTGTTTTGTTTTGTTTTTTTCATTTCTTGGAAAATCAGTGTAATTGAACAATGATCCATTCATGCCCGGTAACTCAAGAGGATACATCCATCAGGTTGACCATGGTCCTACAGGATTCTGTGCTGAAGCCATCGGTCTTCAGATCTTTGTCTGAAACAGCAAAACAGTTTAAGGGAGGCTCCTAAGAGACAGTCCAGCATACAAATGGTTGACATTCTACAGTGGAATCAGAAGTAATTCAGTCAGCCTCCACTAATTTGAAAACTCACGCCGGGTGACGACTCTGTTCAGGATGGTCTTGAGCTCACGAATAGAAATCTCCATGTCCTGCAAAAGGGAATTTGCAAGCTATTAAAAACAACAACTATTGACTTTATTTTCCTCACCATATCATAAATCATGTTACTATTTTGGATATTTTAAGCTTTAGATATTATCTAAAATACCACAATATTAAGAGTACCACTATTGTATAGAAATTATTTAAGTAGTGTTTGCAAATACAGGTAAGACAGAGTTACCTCTCCTGCTAGCTGAGCAAACATGGACTTAAAAGAGTCATCAATATCGTCCTCAGTTACTTCTTCCTGTTGGAAAACACAAATATCAAGGCAATGGATGATTAGCAGGATTCTAGTTATTTCTTCATTTCATGTAAAAGGCTATGTAAAATGTATATTTTTTTCCATACAGCTTAGTTAAGTCCCATTGATACATACCTCTTCTAAACTGGCAGAGATTTCATCGTCCAGTTCTCTGACAAAATTATATAAAAAGGTTAAAACAAAAAAACAAAACACTGATTTGATTTAAATTCCTGAACATTTTAAAGTCATTAAAACCACGTGCAGAAGACACATACTCCGTTTCTGATTGCTTCTCAGTGAAGACTCTGAGGACAAAGTCAGCCTCTTTGTTGGGCTCGAAGGTGGAGGGGACGATGAGGTATTCTCCTGGCGGCAGACGGAGCCGGGTGCTCACCTCTCGCAGGTTAATGAAGGTCTCCGAGCGAGCACATGACGAGTTACCCAAAAAGAAATTTTTCTTCAAGTGGACGTTTTGGCAGCCTCTGTACTGAGGGCAGTAGGAAACAAGACATGGGTTGAGATGCATATGCATGTAGTAAGGTTTATTGAACTGAAATCATATATACTTAAGATTACTGCCAACCACTTAACAAAGCAAAACCTATTTTAAGTGCATTTCAGTGAAAACTAACTTTCACATTGGATGGAAATGTAAAGAAATTCAAAAATTGGTTGAACTTAGTCAAACATCACAATGAAAATTGAGTTTGCTTTTACTGTTTCAAATTCCATTAACGTGATAAACTCAACACATTGAGAATAACTGCTTGGTGGGGGGGGGGCTTGCTCAGTTGGTAGAGGAGGTGCCCCATGTACAGAAACTGTGTCCTCGCTGCAGCGGTGACCCTTTGCTGCATGTCATTTCCTCTCTCTTCCCCATTTCCTGTCTAATTCATCAGTTTTCTTATTAATAATAAATACACAAAAGGCCCCAAAAATATCTTACAAAAAGAAAAGAAGAATCAATATATATCTTGCAGGAGGAAAAATGCCCTTTAAAACTCTAAAGGATCAGCAGTACTGTTAAATGTATATCAATCATGGTAAATGGACTTAAACACCAGTATGGTTAAATCAACCTGTTTTGGTTAAATGAACAGTGGTAGTAGATGACGTTCTGCCTACCTCGTCTGGAATCTGCATGAAGATAAAGGGGAAAAAAAATTAGCAAAGGAAAAATTTTTAAGGGAAAAAGGAAATATGTTGATATATGCAAAACACACAAGAAGGGCAGACGGACAGTACACATCTCTGTACTCACCTCATAGATAGCAAAGCCAATGGTGTGCATGTCCTGACCATGGCGCCGGTACCTGCGGCGATCCTTCTGCATGAGAGCTACCAAAAAACTGCACGCCACCTCATCGTCCTCCGGGTCATCATCCTCCTCCAGCAGCGTGATCTTATACTGAGGGTTGATCCAAAACGTGTCTACACAGATGGAGCATTTGTGTTAGGATGTTCCATAGTCACTAACATCACAGAGAACTTAAACAGAGAAATCCCATAACTATCTGTAATAACTTCTACATATGTGTCACATGTAACATGTCAGGCTTTTTTCCTGTGACCATGCGGTCTGCACCCACTGGGATGGTTCCTGCAGCCTCCGGCGGTGCTGCCTCTCCTCCACGTGCCGTAGAACATCATGGTGTTCCAGAAGCTGAGAGAGTCTTCGCTCAGAGCGTCAGGAGTCAAGTTACAGATCTCTAGCCGAGAAAACTGCCTCTTGAACTCATTGAAGGACATCCTGCAAGGTTCAAATGCAACTTTTTCAAAAGATGATATGGCATTATGGGAAATGCTCTCATTTGCTTTCTTTTCTTGAGTTAGATGCGAAGATCAAGTCTGCATCATAAATGTAAAGCTGGAGTCAGCAGTGGGTTAGCTTAGCCTAAAATAAAGACTGGGAACAAAAGTCACCCAGCAGCACCTCAAAAATGAACTAATGCATATCTCATTTCTTCAATCCATTTACAACCCATGAAAGTTTGTTCTCATCAAGGTTTGGGTACAAAGTCTCAAAAAACAAGATACATTTATTAAAAAATGGAAGCTTTGGGAATTATTTCAAATATGCTGTTTTTATTTCAAACAAGGATGAATCCCCCAATTTGGGATTAATAAAGTGCCAGCATAACCTTCACCAAACTTCACTTATAAAAATGAGAGACCAGAGCTGAGAGAGAGCCATAGGCTACCGTATTTACCCTAGTTAAAGGGAAAATCAATTGTCACTATTTTATTTATTTTTTAACATCTTCAAAACAAAGTAATTTGAATCTCAATTTAATTTCAATTTATTGCCCAGCCCTACTCTATACTAAGCTGAGTTTATTATTTCCCGGCTGCATTTGAAAGAATAATCCACTAATTAGCGGGATTGTTGGACTCATGACCGACAGTTTAAAATTTTTTTTAAAAATTAAAAAAAGATTTATTTAAGAAAGATTTTTTAAAAATATTGCAACACAACCAGATATCTTTTTTTAATTTCATGTATTTTTCTTCCCTGTCAAAACGTGAGGCCTACATTACCCACAATGCTATTTGACAATCAACAATCGATTAAAAGCCTGACATTCGGGTGTGTTAAGCTTGGAGCAGCTAATGCAGAGCGGAACTGATGCTGCTAATGTGACATCACTTGAAGCAGTTTATCAGATATTGTGCAAATAAGATTTTTCACAGTTCCCCTGTAAAATAATTCAGTCAGATATGAGAGGGTAATCTTTTCATCTCACTCTAGAAAGTGAATAAGCACATCTTCCAAAATGTCAAACCATTCCTCCAAAATACCTACAGAACATAAACATTGCATACAGTGTTACAGCACCTGGGATATCTTACCAAAACTCCCCGTCTTCCATCTGAAGGTGCAGGTCTTCTCGTTCGGATGGGTCGATTTCACCCCATTCAGGGGAACTAAAGAGCCGAAGACAAACAGTCAGTATGAGATATAATATAAAGAGGACGTGATTCAAACAAAACTGGGAAAAAACAAGGAAAATGATGCTTTGGTGGACTCACTTGTCACTCCAGGCACCGGTCCACTCCACCTGGCCCCAGGGGTTACGTATTCGGATTAGGCGCTCCATATTGCCGCGGAATTCAACCTATGTGACACGCAGAGTGACAGTTTAGAACCATTACTATTATTCATAATGCTAATCTCTTAAAGCCGATACACAGACAGACCTCCTTCAGTCCGGTGACTGAGTAAGCGTGGCCCTTCACAAGCTTCTTGAATGTAACAGCCTCCATGTCGAAGGCACTCGTGATCTGCATTAATGAGAAACACGATCGCTGCATCAGAATATGAATTGTCTTGCGCGGAATTAAATCAAAGTGCTTTTACCGTTATTAGTTTTCTCAAGAAGATGCAACATTGATCTGCGTTTTGGAGGTTTGCCAGTGTGTTCAGCACTTACATCGATGGAGCAGCCCAGCAGAGAGCCTCTCTCCAGGGCTTTGCTGATGATCCTGGGCAGATCTCTGGGGGCGCTGCGGAGCTCGTACATCTCGGACACACCGCCTGTGAAGTCCTCAAAGCCTTCCGTGGTGCTTCCTCCAGAAAGCGCCTCATAGGAGCCATTCAGCCTGGTTCCACATGGAGCAAACATTTCAGCTTGACTTCCGTCTACAGAATGTTATTTACGACTTCCTGCTTAATACTCTCGTACTGAATAATTTAGCAATCGCGCAGGCTCTTTCAGAACCTACTTGGCATAAGCCTTTTCCAGGAGTGCACTCCAGAATTCATTGCCCTCAGCAGAGTGGACGAACATCAGCTCCCCGTCTTTGACAGGCAGTCTGTCATCCACCACGATGTCGACCCATTCGCCGAACTGCCAGAACTGCAACACAGAGCAATAATCAAGAACTCAATCTGTCTAAACTGCTTACTTCAGACTTTATAGGAATAAAGAAGAGCAAAGGATGATCTTAATGCACCTGAAAGTGGAAGATTCCAGCATAGTCTTCCTGAAAGGATTGACCATGCGGGACAACCCGATGAAGAAGCTTGTCATTCAGGGTGAGAGAGGCGATGGCTGCCAAGAGCCAGCAATCACCTGCAACAGAAGTAGAAGCAACCTTTAGCTACCTCTGTCGTGCTGCTATAATTCCAGAACAAATTAAACATTTACACCAATAACACAGGCTCACCCAGCGCTCCCTGACAGATGTCTGTTCTGGTGGCACCACCCACAATAAACTGAGGGTCATCTGTCAGCTCCTGTGGAGATATTAAATTTGTAAGTGAAGACGATCAAATCAATCCAATCCCCAGACCTCAGACTCGTCAACACATTTTCACTCTACTTTAAGGCAACACTTCTTTCAAACCATTGCTACACTTGCATCTATGTGCCAGCTCCTGTGATGCACTGTAAACAAAATTCAGAGCAAGGGAGCGGTCAGTGAATGCCACACGTTGCTAACAGCTGCACTGCTCTGAGAAGTTCCTGTCTCTACTTGTCCTGTATCGTCTGAGCGTGCAGACACAAAAAGACACTGTCACTGATATGTTTGTTTATAGGAAGGGTTTCTCTGTTGAGTTCCAGTCATCATGAGCTGGAGTCAAAACAGCACATCTGCTGTGAAATATCACATATGACGCAATCAAATAATCATGAGCGAGGTGTCATTATTACTTAATGTCCAACTTTAGAAGATATTGTGTTCTTAACATTTATGCGTGAGTTGTACGTCATTAACAAATCTCTTATAATGCTCATAATTCACTCTCCCTCTCACCGTGGGCCTCATCCACTGCACATCTCTCGTTTTGGAGGAATAGGGGGCGAGCTCCTTGAAGCCAAGTGACGGAGGCTCAGCGGGGAAGCAGGGGTCCTCGAACAGGCAGCCCAACTCGAGACACTCTTGTTTCAGAGCTTCAAAGTCCTGGTTGGAGAAAGGCACGGCGCGCTCCTTGGAGCCCATGCCTTCTGCCCGCAGCCTGTTGGCGTAAATGCTCGCAGAAATCCCTCCAGCTGGATACATACTGGTGCGAGATAAAAATATGGAGCTGGGTGGGTATGCACAGCGCTGTCTATAAATAGCAGAGAGCTTTTCAGCGGCACACACTTGATTGAGAGTTACAGCAAAGCAATCAGGCTTGGGAGTGTGTGGAGATAGATAATGTTTATACAAGTAATTAATGTTGTTTTTCTTCTGCTGATTGGACTAAATCAGACCTCTATTACTGAGTATGAGCCCGTGTTTGATCCGTTATGCACTCTACATTATTCTGCTAGACAAAAAGCCACACAAGCCAAACAAAAATTAGAACAAAAAGAGCCACAAGCAGTACAGAAACTGAGGTCAGGTCCTTTATTTTCTATTTATGCCTTTATTGAATTTGTAAGTCTTGCAAAACTTGATGGGATTATGCGATGTACAATTCAAAATATTCCATAGCAGTTAATTACAGGGTGACCCACTCGAAGACTCAGTATGTTTACATCTGTATATTTCTGGGCCAAAAAAACAAAACAAAACAAGAATTGATGATGTGATTTTCTCCCAAGAATTTTGTTCCTGACGGTGTGACAATTATCACTTATTTCATAATGTAGTTGAGCAACTAAGTAAGTTATATGTAAAAAAGTCAAAGTAATTAAAAAGATTTAGGAATCCTATTTTGGCTCTCTTGTTCTGAGGGTGTTGGGGGTCTGACTTGAAAGGTGTGATGGTGACATGCAAACTTTTAGTAAATATGCATCAGTTAGAAAAAGCTGTAAATTAAAGCCCAGCAGAGAAATAATACAAAGAAAGCATACACAGAAAAGAAGCGTTAGCTGAGAAATGTGATTCAAGATACCACACAGCAAACACAGGAATAACAAACAAAAATAAATAAATAAATAAAAACTTGGAAATATGAAAATGATACCTTGTCTGTTTAGGCAGGCTGAGAGGGAGAATGAGACAAAAAGAGAGAAAGTCATTCACTCATGTTATGGCACTTGCAAAGATGAAGAGTTTTCTCTTCGAAATAATTAGGGCCGCTCTGAGATGCAGAAGCTTGCGCAGCTGTTAGGAAAAGCGGGACCTGCTGAAACGGGTAATTTTCTCTTTCCTAAAATGCACTCGTGCTGCGTCTCCCCAGAGAGCGTGTCAGTCAAGTCTCTCAGGGAAGACTTAACTGTGCTGTTTTTTTTTTTTTTTTTAAAATCAGGAGTAGAGAAGAACAAAATATATCAAGAGGGTGGCGGATGCGTTGAAGGCTGTTACTTGTCTGGCTGTCTTTGTCCTCTCTCTGAATCAGAGCTGGAAAAACTTGGACATGGGACGTCGTTGCTACAGCTCTGCTCCACTGGAAAGGAATCCTAATGAGTCCAGCTCATTCCAAACAAAGGAGGAGAGTACAACTTGGTTGGCGCTACAGACGGGGGACGTTTTGTTTTCTCATTCATATAAAACGCAAATTATTGCATTTTCTATGAATAAAGAAACAAAAACGGATATGTTTGTGTAAAAAAATAGACTATGCCTTTAGATAGAAATTCTGCAGGCAAGGACATTGTTTATGGGGCCAGCCCCCCACTCTGAGGCCCCACATGCCTGTGGAGTCTGCAGGAATGTCCCTCTGTTTTGTCAAACACCTAAAGAGAGGATCCTGCTGGCTTTTGATCAAAAGGATATCTCTATTTTCCCTCAATGGGCAGAGAAATGCTGATCGAGGCATTCCTGTATTGATGATGTCATCTATAGCACTTCAACCTCAACAATACCCTAAAACAACCAACACACTCTGCCTCTGCTCCCCTCCACTGCTGTAATGCTGCACGTATGTTGGCTGCTGTGAATTCATAAGCCTGCTACTATCAAAAAGCTGCAGTATGCCAGGCACGTAATGCAGGCTCAGACTGTTTACAGCACCTGTTCAGAAGTAAGAAGGCCGCAGTCTGCTTCTACACAGACAATAGACCTTTAACAGCACGAACACACACATTTCACACATATATCTGTGTTTCATCCATGGGCCTGAATGTGACAGCTGTAACTGTACACGTAACTGTTATACATGCGGCAGCGTGCAGTAACGTTATATTAAATCACGCAAACCACACGGTGGCCTAGACTACAATAAGAGCCACGGAGAACCGCTAGGCTCAAGCTGGCTTAATTAACACATTTAATGAAATTTTAAAAAACAAGGCGACAGCACTCACCACTATTTAACAGGCAACTTTCAGCTCCTTTGAAATGACTCGGACAGTGTTGATTGTATAAATCTGGTAAAAGGGGGCAAGTCCAGCCCGCTGCGCACCGCAGGAAGGTTCAGCCCCTTCTGGAGGAGGAGGAGGGGCCACTGCTCAGGCCCAGCAACACACTCCGCCGCTAGAGGCGCTGTAGAGACTAAATATCAAATACATGCTATTCACACCAAAACTTCAGCAATAATAAAAGTCAATGGCGCATATTAGGAAACTTTACTCAGGGCGACGTCAAGGTGTTTCCAGTGTCTTCATCTAGAAAAACAGCAGTGAATCATCATCTGCTTCTTCATCTAATTCCATCTCCTCTTTCTCCTCTTTAACAATCGACTTCTGCACCTTTTTCCAGAGATTGCCTCTTAAACTTTGTCCTTTGGTTGGAATGAATGCAGGTGTGACCTGCTGCAATAAACAGTGGAGTAGACTGTATGAAGTGTTTTGATTTGATTATTAGACCTCATGACAGAAAACTGACTCGACAGTGACATATTTATTTATAAAGAGTTCAAAATAATGAAGACCAATATATTCAGATTTATTATACTGGTCTTGTAAACACACTGTGTCAAAAGTTTTATTAGGGAAGAAAACTCATTTTTCACAGAAACAATTTTTTTTTCAATGGTGAGGGTTACGGTTTAAATTCAGTTTTGCTTGATTTTCAATGTTTTCGTCGACAGAAGTTCACCATATTATAAACGTCACATACAGGGCTTAAACATACTCAGTGAAATCTTTTACTACCAAAGAAAAGTTAGTGGTCACAAGGAAGTCACAGCATAGAAACACAGGTTTTCATCTTGTCACTTTCATTAAGTTAAATTAATGCAAAAAACACATTTTTTAAAAGTGGAATTTTATTTTAACAAGTCTTCCTCGGTTTAGAAAATGTCATATTTAATAGATGTGCATCTGATTTCAAACAATTATACTTTGAGTTCAGTGGAAAATAAAATGAGAGTTTTGCTTTAAGCTTTGGTTGGATTTATCAAAAACATTTCGTCTTAATATTATTTTACATAGTTCACTGAAATAATGTTTGCCAGTCTACTTTTTCTACCAAAGGTTGGCAAATTTCTCTAATGGAAACAAATCCTTTAAGAGGCTTTACATTTCAGCAGTAAAACTTAAAACTCTCTGCAGGCAAAATAAGAAACTTGACTGCAAAGAAAATATTTTATTTGTTTCTTCTGGACAAACCAGAAATATGGATCAATTGCGGTTGAAGCCTGACAGATCCTGTCAGCATGTAGAAAGATTTAAATCATCAATAGAATTACTGCAGCGGTGCAAAGTGTGTAAAATGTGTTCTGGACACACATATCCATGAGTGTGTGGCATTACAACAGGTTTTAATAGAGTCTGAGCTGAGGAGATAAAACTGCATTTATGAATAACAGTTATGAACAGAGCGTCTAATCTGTAGTTTCTGCTAAAACATGGATTAATTTGTGATATTTGAAAGACATTATTAGTAAAACTCATTAATCCAACCCAGGGGTCTGAAACCTGTGACTCTTTTGCCCCTCTGCAGTGGCTCTCTGTGGTTTTGACCAAAAAACAACAACAACTACAACAACAACAACAACATAGAAATGAATCGTGGTTATATTTTATAGCATTATCATTGCTGTAAGGCTAGAGTGGTGTTTTTGCATGATTTAGATGTGTCTCTGCTCCAATACACCTGATTCAAATGAATGGCTCGTTATCAGACTTCAGCAGAGCTTGATAACCAGCTGATCATTTGAATCAGGGACACATTTAAAACAGGGCAGGGAGTCCCAAGAAACAGACAGAAAAATACAGTCCTAGAGTAATTTTTCCATTCTCTGATTGTAAAAATGCACAGCCACACGGAATAGTGTGATTTTGTAAATGAAATGAATGAGTGTGAGCTGATCTTGTGTTTTATGATCATGCTCGAGGGCTGATTGCTACATGGCTTAGAATTCACTCACACTTAAATTAACTTTAATTAAAACTGAATTGAAATTATTTTCTTTATTTTTCACTTTTACTGTTTCAATGCTATGCTGCTGCGAAATGTTTGATTTGTTGTCAAAGTGGGCTACTTTTTATTTCATTAATTTTCATAAACACATGGAGGACACAAATAGATTTGTTTAAAGTTCAAGTTCCTGCCGGAATATATAGCCCACTGTGAATAAAATTAATAAAACAAAAG
>JAPZDX010000003.1:9085889-9096879 GCA_029783625.1 Naso annulatus | reverse complement strand
TTTTTTAAATCCCTGATATTTTTATTTAATTTAAATCTTTCCCATTTAATTTCAAAAAATAATTTTATTTCAGCTTTTTTTTTTTTTTTCAAAACTGTTTGGAAAAAAAACTGAACTGTTTCAAAACTCATTATTCTATTTCATTGTACCACTTATCACAAAGCCTTTATCTGGAAATAAAAACAAACAGGAACAAGCCAGTGAAGTGATTATTCTCTTCTTAAAAACAGAACAGACGTTATGAAATACTGGTGCTATCTAAAATTAATGGTTTTATGGGGTTTATTTGTCTCAATTTATCCTTATTATCTATTATATAATGTCTCATTTTTGTAGTTCAAATTGAACACTTCTCTCCATTAATCAAGTGAGTGTTTGAGAAACATCAAAGACCTGCCAAGGGAGAAAATAAGAGCTCTGTCTTCCAAGTTGTCATTTATTAGCGCACCTTAAGCTGTGCAACATCTTCTGTGTCAGCTTGTGGTGACTCTGCAGAAACCTTCAGAAGATCCAGCTGAGCCTGAAGTTCTGTTATAGTCTTCTGGGCCTGGAAGTTGACAACATACATATACTAATGTCATACACAGGGGGTTCATTATTTGAAAGAATGAACTCCTCATGTGCATCGACGATGGTGGCTACCTGCTCAAACTCTTCAGAGAGCTGCTGCCTCTGAGTCACCTCTTCATGCAGCTTCTCAGTTGTCTGACTCAACTCGATCTGGACCTGATGGCAGAAACAGAAATGACACACACAATAAATACACACAAAGTGCCTACACAAACTGAGCATTGGTGTGTGCAAACATTCTGGTGCAAAAGCGGCAGCACTACACACCCACACATACGGATGGGAATCGAGAACTTGTTCCAGTTTGGAAACTGTTTTTCAACTGTCCGACTGATAAAAATCGTATGTGTCCGAGCTTACTGATTACTTTTACTGACACCAGCATGTTTTTCTGACATTTGCACACTGCAAATTTCGACAAGTTTGTACACAACATGGGCTTGAATTCCAGGAATGCTGTGTATTTGACACTCTGCACACAAGGGCCACAGCTTGCCGACGACTGACAAAGAATCAAATTGGTGAGCAGAATCAATAAAAGCGCTTGTATCAGTAAAATGTCATCAGTTCCCGTCCACACACACACACACACAAACAAACAAAAGCTGCTGGACCTCTGTGCCAAGTTAATTGCCTCTCAGACTATTTTAGGTGACACAAAGCAACACAAAAATGTGGTTACTGTTCAGAAACAAATATTTGAACTCAAAGCAGGAGAAGTGAGCATGCTGAAAAATCAAGAGAAAGCATTGGTTAGAGTTCTGTCCACTCAGTCAGTGCAAACAGTGGTTAGCATAAACAGCCGCTGTGTCGGAGGAGCACTGGACAGACTGGAAATACAACACTTCTTTATCAGTCATCTGTGTGTTCCGTGGCCACATCCTTTATTTAGGACGTGTTTGACCACGTGTTCAGCCAGGTCACAAAGAAAATGTCTCAATACTTGCAGAGTAACATGTTTTTTTGGAATTTTTAACAAATTAATTGTGCTAATTTGAGTGTTAAAAAAAACAGTAAGAACAAGATCTCAGGAGAAGTGTCCTAGTCACTGTCCAGTGCTCTCTGACAGGAAGTGAAGGGTGCCTTGTGACCTTCGCACCCTGACCTGACTGGGTTGAGTGTCAGCTGGGCCATTCTGTTCTTGTTGAACCCGCACCGTGATCTCACACAGCTGCTCTCTGACCTGAAACAGGAAGTCATTGCTAGTCACCGGTTACGTAACCTCTCATCAATGAGTCCCCCTTTATTTCACACGTCACGATGACACTTCACCTTGTTGGTTGAGTAGGTTAAGGAGGGACTTACACAAATTCCATGACATTTGACATCTCATAAACAATACCTCGTCAGCACTGGTGTATGAATGTGCAAATATTGGCTGGCAGATGAGAAAGCAGGTTCAGTCACTAGAGAGTCACCTGTGCAAGCTCCTCCTTGTTTGCCTGGGCCTCCTTCTGGGCCAAATCCAGCTGGCTCTGATACTCCGACAGCTGCAGCTTCAACTAAACAGAACGCAGCGGAGAGAGGAACAGATGTCTGACTGATTTAGCTTTAAATACACCACAAGAAGTTTGTTCCTTTAAATATATGTAAAATGTGTTTGTAGGATTGCATAAAAAAAGTCACACATGAGGAGTCTGTATTAAGTATGGATTGTCAGTTCTTTACACTGGTTCTATAACATGCAACTGATTAAAGAAACAAAACAAGTTATATCTTATTAGTCTATTATAAGATTTGCCATTCATTGTTTGTAATGTTGACATATGAAGTACAAATCTGAAAAAAAATTAAAGCTGCAATTGGTAACTTCGGGGTTAACATCGATCAACTTTTTGTGTTCTATATCATAAAACTTATAGACAGCTGTAAGTGCGTGACGTGGTCTGAGAGTATCGACAGATCCCTGTGTTTTCCCATGCCTTTGTATTCAGGATTGTTTATCGCTCCCGTTCTATTTGCCCAATCAGTGACGCTTTCTGCACGCTCTGTCACGACTGGCTGGTCTACGCTGTGTTTCTTAGCGTTGGGTGACGTTGGTACGTACTAGGTGCTCATGCCTTGTGCTCTGACTCGCCCCAACCTACTGACGTCGTCTGCAAGCGACACGGTCAGTCAGCTCAAGCTCGAGTTCAGATGGACCAGTTTACTCCTCTGCAGCTTCCCCTGCCATCGTTTCATCTCGGTTTAAACTGGACTTTAAAGAAAAAGCTACAACACACGAAATAAAACGCGAGCTAGCGCAAACGGGCATAGCGAGTTGCTTCCCAACGGGTCTCATGCTACAGCTAACATTAGCTTGTTAGTTCGTTATCAGAAGGTACCTACAGCAACTTTGAATTAACCTCCCCACGTCAAACGCTCTTTGAATGAACAACTGAAACTTTGATGTAAAAATATGCATGTTCATATCCTAAATAGGGAAACTTCGACACGGCGACAAATCATTTAAAAACAGTAAGACCAGTTTCAGTGAGTTTTACTGTAATCCATGTTTGTAACCTGCTTGAGTACCTGCTCCATCTCCTCTGCCACTTCCTGGTTGTCTGACTGCTTCTCCAGCTGTGCCTCCAGAAGCATCATTTGCTCCTTTAACTGCAGAGAAAACCAAAATAAGCAGTTTTTACTCTACAGTACACATCTCACACTTTCTAGCTTATTTCAAGTAAGCGCAGAAAACCCCCACCTGTTCTACACTTTGGTTTTCTGCCTCCAGTTTGCTGGCCTTCTCCAAAGCCTGGGAATGAGAGGTTTTGAAAATAAGGATGGGAGACCCACACATTGTGAAAAAAATGGCCAAATTACGATGATTTCAAGGAGGTATCATAACTTACCACCCTCAGCTGTTCGTCTGAGTCAGCTATCTTGGACTTCCATACCAGCTCCTCTTCCTCCACACTTTTCTGCAGATGTTTAAGCATTCCCTCCTAAAGTAGGGGGAAGAACAGGATTAAATGATCAAATATGTTTATTCCATATTCATACAATTCACATACAAACAATACATACACACTTATTTATTTACTTACTGTTTCAGCTAGAACTGTCCTGTATTGGTCACATTCGGCCTGCAGTGAGACATGGCTCTCCTCAGCCTCCTTCAGTTTCTCCAGCAGCTCCTGAAACAAAGGAGGCACATTTAGAACTTTGTCTTTGGAGCCAATTCAAACCAGAATGTGGTAATAGTAGAAAACTGTGACTTACAGGCAACGCTGCACTCGACTGAGACTCCTGACTCGGCTGGCTGAGAGCCTCCTGAGCTTTCTGGGTAAATACTTGTAACCAGTTGGACTTCGCGAGAAGAAAAGCAGACAGAACATATTTTAGCTGCACATTATTGTACGGATAAAGACCAAAATCATCAGGGACTCCTTTTGTGAAGGCTTCTTTCCTACCTGCTCTGTCTCTACAGGTATCTGTGGGAAGAGAGTCTGGAGAGTTTCTTTGGTTTCCGTTTGAAAAGCTGTCAGTTCTGTCACAACATTCTGCAAACACAATGGATGGCACAATCAGGAAGGTGATGAAGAGCGAAGCAGTCTAAACTGATAAGCCACTAGAGTGAAGAGAGCCTCACTGCATCGTTGATCGTCTTCTCCCTCGCTTCTCTCAGCTCCTCTTGTAGTGATGTGACAAGGGCATCCTTCTCAGTCAGACTGGCCAAAGAACCAAAAAATAGACAAAACACGCCCGTAAGAGACCTAACCAGATGTGAGACTGACATTTTTTTCATATGCCAAGACTCATTTACCTGTTTTGTAGTAGTTCAAGCTCTGCTGAGCTATCTGACTGCTGAAACAGAGTGGACATGCAAATGAGACACTGAGATAATGTTCTGCAGGGCAGCTCTCCAGTAGAATCATGCAAGGCATCAAGAGGAATACTTACTGGTGTGCTGTTCAGGTGCGCCATTTCTTCTTTGAGGTTTTTAAGTTCGTCCTGAAGTGAGGTAATAAGGCTGACATCCTCACTAAAACGAATCGAATTAGGAACAAATAAGCACTGAGAAAAGGTGTGGAGAGGATGTGAGAAAAATAAACGTATAGTGAAAAGAATGATACCTCTTATTTCTTTGCTCTAGCTCGACAATAGTGTTCTCCTGTTGGAACAGATTATTTGCAATGCAGGGTCAGTGTCAACATCTTTGTATGATTAAAAACTTCTTAAAAATCTAAAAAGTGACACTATTTGGTACGAGATCTAACAACAGATGTTCTAAACACTTACAGCAGCTTCCTGTTTGATCTGCAGTTGCTTCAGCTCTTCTTGAAGTGCGCTCAGCTGGTTGTCTCTCTCTTGAAGGCTGCAGGGGGGGCACAGCATTCCCATCATTCAACGGAAAAGCTCTGGATCTGATGATGGCTCCGAAGAAAGGATGCTCAAACACTTACCTGAGCGTCAGCTGTTCCCGTTCTGCAGCGTTCGCCTGCTGAAACAGACATGACAAACATCCTTAGGGTGGAATTCTGTGATGTGAGGCATCTGGCCACTTCAGAAGATTCAAACTGACAATGAATATCCTACCTCATTGTTATCCTCCTCCTTTTTGGTCTGACTGGCCTCCAGCAGTGAGTTGATGGAGGCAAGCTGCTCCACAAGCTGGCTTTTCTCTGCCTGAGTTTCCTCCAGCTGTGCGTTGAGGGCATCCACCTGAGCGGAGCGCTCCTTGACCTCAGCTTCCAGTCTCCCAATGCACACCTGAAACTCTGTAGGGACAAAGGCTGCTTTCAAACACAGCACACTCAACATTTTCTGAATTTTCATTTTCAGTGAGATAACCACTGGTGCCATATCCAATAGCTCAATAATTAAGTACAATGCCTTAATAGCCACTTAAATCCCCCCCCCCCCCATTCTACGACCTGAGATTGTGCTGCTGTCCTGCTGGGTCTTGTCCAAAGAGGCTTGCAGGCTGCTGTTTCTACTCTGTGTTGTTCTGAGCTCCTCACACACCTCCTCCAACCTCCTCTGTAGCGCCTGCTCGCTCTCAAAATGGCTGGTCTGGCAACAAAATTCATTAAGTCATGTCAAACAGCAGGGGGCAGCAAAGATTCACAAAATAATCCTACTTGGCTGCATTGATTCACAAGGCAGTATCTGTGTACAGTATGTACACCGTGTCCCATTTCTGTTAGGTATCATATTTCGCATGTTTTTTGTGCTTTTTTTTAAGACAATTAAATTTTCACAGATAATATGGGACAATCAGAATATCCTTGACTGTGTCACAAGAAAATGGAAAGTTGTTTTAACAGCATGTCAAGCAGTTTGTTTAGATGACTTGAAAGGAAGTGTCTTGCAGGAAGTGCTTTAAATTGATGGGAAATTTTAGCTGATTAGCTTCCCTGTGCCTCTATAATAGCTTCAGTCAAAGCAACTGACTGCTGCTGATGACTGACTGCTGATCACAATCTGGCAACATATTTCAAAAAGCACCAAAACTCATTTCAAGTCAGAGAATTTAGAAAAACTCATATCTGGCATAAATTGAGCATGTTTACACAATAATGACTGGAAGCCTGGCTCATTACATAACATGTGGAAAGACCTTCAGCTGCATAAGAGGGATGTTAGTCAATGATTAAATAAATGAATACCTGTCAGGAAGCGATGACTCACTTGACCTACATTACCCATAATTGTTCAGACCAACAACATTCCATCTGTGAGTGACTGAATATATATTTGCATTCACAAACACACAGCAAATCAATACATTATGTAAGACAGGGCGTACTGTCTGAGATTCACGTGTTCGAAAAAGCACTAGACTGTTCTTGCAGAGGGCTGGAGAGGAGAGGTGCTCGGACACGCACACATTCCAGCTGGTGCTGAGAAGCATTTCCCTGCAGCTCCCATTATTGTATGGCCGCATTCCAGCTCAGCCTTGGGCTCTATGATTACAAGGCAATTAAACTTCCAATAACATTAGAGGTTTTGGGGATAGGTTGGAAAGGTCTGGGCTTGCATTTGGGGCAAACTAACAGGCTGCTCAAACAAGAGGCAGCATTTACTAAAAAGAAAAAAAAAAGCAAAAAGGTACAATAAATATGTTTCTGTGTGGAGACTTGATCACATCCACTGTCATACATAAAATATGATGTGGTGTTCCCACAGGCCCAACCTGCAGCAGGGAGAGTTGCTTCTCAGTAGCGGAGACCTTGGCCTCCAGCCCTTTCCTGATGTGCTCATCAGCAAGCAGGCTTTCGGTCTTCTCTCCAAGTTCCTTGGTTAACTTTGTGCATTCCTGACGCAGCTTGGCAAGCTCCGCATTTTGTCTGAGGATGGGGGAAAAAAAAGAGAGAGAGAGAGAGAGATTCAACGAGAAATAAAGTCAGTTACAAAACATATGAGCCAACCTTCAGGACTGGTACGAACACGCCTTCGAATTTTAACACAATGTGCTCAATAGTCACTCAATTTGTATCAGTATGTGAAGGGAGAGATGCATGTCATTTTGAAATCTCTGCTTCGTATCTACTGTAACAGAGAAACACTTACTTGCTCTCAGCCTGACTAGTGGCTTGGTTGAGGGCGTCACGGAGAATGGAGTTCTCCTGCTGTAGACGGGCCAGCTGGGCATTGGGGCCCTTTTCCAGCTGGTCCTGCAGGCTAAGGATCTGTAAAATGTTTTTTTAATAAACCAACCGTGTTAGACTCACGCACTTTGGACAGCTGTTTCAAATCAGTCTCAAGACAACCAAAGTTTTTCTTTTTTCTCAAAGAATAAAAAAGGAAAATACTGCATTTTCACTTTATATTAGCTGCCATATCACAGAAAGGGCAACAAAAAGAAATGCAAACAAAAGCATAATTATCTGAACTGCATTATTTGTGTTTTGAGAACTGACCTTGGCATTAAGCCCCTGGGTCTGGGCGATGTGGTCCTGGTAACTGGCCTGCATGCGGGCTTGCAAAGCAATCATTTCTTGCTCCCTCTTACTCAGCTGGGAACTCAGCCTCGTCTCCACACTGGCCACCTTGGACTTCTCAGCAGACAGCTCCTGTTAGCCGACAGCACAGTCAGAAAACAGATACGCTGAAATGTGGCAAAACTGCAAAGAGCCATTTCAGAGGGAAACCTCTCCACGACTAGGAAATTTAGTAAAGACCCGAAAATGTTCTGAAGATATTGCGACTTTTCCTTTCATACCACCAAATAACTTGACACTTGGATCTGGACTAGAAGATATGAAAACTAATGAATAGTTTCGTTGAAATTTACTGATAATAACTGACAAACGTACTTGCTTAAGCAATATTATAACATCGTGGCTTTCCTTGAGCACCACCCTCTGCGTTTACTTTGTACACAAAATGTCTTGTGGCCTGTGTACTGGGGTCACATTTTCAACTTTCCTCTAGTGCCACCTTCAGGTCAAAAGATAAAGACTTCAGTTTTAATGACAGCACACCTTCCTGTTCACCAGACAGCTCTTTCAATTTAGTTAGCAACATCCCTTTTTCCTCTGCTGCCATCTTCAGGCCAAGCTGCACTTTTTGCCTCAACAGTGACAGAAGTTCATCCATTCAACCATTTTTTAAAATGATGTGAGTATAAGTCTCAAAGGTGGGGCAGGATGCCTTTAGACCAGATGCTGTGTTTGTGGCAGGACTTTGGCACTTTAAAAAAAAAAAAAACTTTACTGATATGAGAGACACTTGTGAGTGTAACCTTGGTGAGTTCTCTGAGACGGTTCTTCGCTGCAGCAGCGTCCTCTTGTTCAGCAGCCAGCTGTTTCTCCCTCTCCTCCAGTTGTTTCTTCAGTATGGCCACTGGGTCTCCTTTCTGAGTGGCCTGAAATGCATATGCATAGAGAAGGACAGAAAAAAAAAAAAAAAAACGGATGATGGGTTCAGTTAAATATCAATAGTCTGAACACTCCAAGCCAAGTCTATCAGTCGTCTTTGTCTTCACTTTGGACTGTAGTGTCTCATACCGTGTGCCAGGTGTCCTGAATGATGCCGACTTTCTCAGACAGGATCTCGATGAGCCTGTGAGCCTCTCCCTCACTGAACACCATGCTACTGATGGTAGACACCAAAGACTTGTAGGGCAGATACAGAGGGGCATCAGCAGAATCTGCCGCTGCCGCTAAAGAAGCAAACGCAACAAGTTATCATCAATGCACAATAACACAGAGGCATAAGATGCAGAATTCGGAATTTATTCCAAGTTTAAAACTAAAAGCAAGACGAGAGTTTAAGATTACTCCGCTGTCACAAAGAAACTACATTCCAACACGGTCTCAGGAAAAGGACAAGGTTGTGACTAGTAGTTCGGGTCTGGGGCCCCGAGCAGCTTCCAGTGGCAAAATGGTGGGGCCCTGTGGCACCAGGCGGAGACAAGCCTGAGGCAAGGAAGAACCCAACCCCGCTCCCTGCCCATTGTCAGGGCACTGAGAGTCTTTGTCAGCTAACAAAACAGGGCAGTGGTGTTTGGACAAGCTGGCATGCTCTATGCCCTCCAGAGCGGAGTGCCAGACGTTACCCACAAGTGACATTGGCACTACTTTCCACGAATATACAGCTTGAAGTTTATTGGCACTGACAGGGTAATACTGCCTTAGATTTTGAGTGTGGGCATGTGCGACTCAGCTGCGCACACATGCCCTCTCTCCACCTCCGAACATTTAAGTCACACTACTATCACCAGTGTTGTGGTTCATGTACTTCCTGCTTAAACAGCACTTTCCAATTCAGAGAAAGGGCTAATTTTTACAGTAATGGCTAGTGTAGCGGATTTGAGCAGGTTTGTGGGTAAGTGTAGTTTGCAGAGACTTGCAGACTCACTGACAGAGACAGGGGGCTGCCACTAACAACTATTTTCATTACTGATTAATCGGGCTATTATTGTAACTATTAATTGATTAATCGTTTATTCCATGAAAAGTTAAAAAAAAGTGTGAAAATGGCTTATCTCAATTCCCAAAGCCCCATGTGATGTCTTCAGATTGTTTGTTTTGTCTAAAACAACAGCCTGAAACACAATGACTTCTCATTTACTATCATAAATGACACAGTAAAGCAGTACATCACATTTAAGAGCCTAATCAGCAATTTTGTACTTTATTTGAAAAAAAAATGACTAAAAAGATTAATCGACTATCATAATAGCTTGCAACTAATTTTCTATTGATCCATTAATTAATTAATGGTTGCAGCTCCAGTGAACACCACCAAAAATGCAGTTAAACTATTAGTTTGAAAGTCACAGAATCCGTGTAATAATGAAATTTGAAGGAGGGAAAGTTACAAAGATACTTGAGATACTGCAGAGCTGTACTGTGATTGAGGCAAAAGTGGCCACACTTGAAAGCGCAAATTATGTGTTACCCTTCAGAGTCAAGCACACTACAGACAGGACTCTTGAGACTGGCAAGCTGTGTATTATTCTTTTTCCATGCTGTGCTGAGATTCTCCTTAGATTTCAACATTTTGGAAAAAGTGTCATCTTTAATAACTACCTCAACACTGCATACGTATGATGAGGTGAGATGAGATATTGAAAATATATATAAAATGTACAATTACAACTGAAAAGTTCTGAAGATTTCTCTAAAACTGATTCACTTACCAGGCTCAGTCTTTTTCTTGGAGGCCTTCTTCTTGGGCTCCGGAGCTTTTCCTGCAACAGCGGGGGCCTGCTGAGACCCCACTGGGGGCACTGCCATCACTGGGACGTCTTTGGTGACAACCTCCAGCACTGGGGCAGTCTTGGATGGAGCTGGTGAGGACTTGGCTGGTGCTCCAGCAGACTTGGTTGGTGCAGGGGCAGACTTAGCTGAAGCAGGGGCAGGAGCAGACTTAGCTGATGTAGGAGCAGGAGCAGACTTAGCTGATGTAGGAGCAGGAGCAGACTTAGCTGATGTAGGAGCAGGAGCAGATTTAGCTGGTGCAGAGGCAGGAGCAGACTTAACTGGTGCAGGGGCACTCTTGGCTGAGGCAGCTGAAGAGGTTGCCTTAGTCTGGGAAGACACAGGGGCTTGGGCTGATGCAGGGACTGCAGAGGACTTGGCTGGCGCAGGGGCAGCAGGGGGAGCAGATTGGGTGGAGGCGGGCTCGACCTTAGCCACCTTCTTCTTCTTTTTCTCTTTAGGTGAGGGTGCGGGTGAGGGCTCAGTAAGAGCCGGGCTTGGTTCAGCAGCAGTCTTAGGCTGGGTCTCTGCTGGCACTGGGGCTGCAGGTGGTTTAACCTCCACAGCAGGGACAGGCTCAGGCTCAGGAGCAGGAGCAGGAGCAGCAGCTACAACTGGAGCAGCAGCAGCCTCAATGACAGTGTCAGCCTCAGCCTCCTCTTGAAGTTTTTCAGACTCTGGTATCTTTCCATTGGGCTTTTCTTCTTTCTTCTTTCCACGGTTCTTCTTCTCAGATACTTTGTCCTTCTTCTTTTTGTCAGTGCGAGCAGACTGTGTCTTACCCA
>JAPZDX010000003.1:9010508-9024397 GCA_029783625.1 Naso annulatus | reverse complement strand
CAAAATTTTGCGCTTAGGCTGTGACGGACACAGGAACATCAGAGTCAAAGTTCAAAGCGCGCTATCATGACCGAGTACTATGTCCCAATTTTAGGCACATACTGATTGTAATAGCATATTATTTTGTTGGTGCAGCTGCAGCACATGCCATCAAGTAAAAACCAAAACCAAAGTATGCGAGTCAGAATGCACCCAATGACTTGAAGTTAGTGAGCTATCCAAACATACGCACTCAAATATTTACACCTGCAGACAGGGAAACTCACACTCAGAACACATGAAGACACTATGTGGGGAGTTTGCTCACCTTGCTAGCCTTAGAATTCTGATTAATCATGAGCTCATGCTAACTTAGCAATGTAGCACTCCCTTTTGCATGAGATAGTTAATCAGCATCCAAGTATATCATGGCTTCACGTCAATAAAACAAAAAAATAGAGTGAGGCTAGCCTGACATCAAATCTAAAATAAAAAGACTGTCCTCCTGCAGATAAAAAGGTACATAGTCACATTATTTGAAAAAAATAACAGGGTTCAGGTCATCCAATGTCAAACAACGTTCATTACTTTATTAGTCATTAAGAAGTATCAGGGATATATGTAGCCATGCCATTCTGACTCTGGACTGGTGTGTTTTTCTCCTCACTTCCTCTCCTGAACCGTTTGTGATGTCTTCACTGCATTATTTTGTGAAAAAATAATTTAACTTACTTGACTTCTTTCTGCTGGTTAATAGATTTGCAATTACACCCAGCAAACTACAGCTGGACCACCAACTGTGCAGTTTTCCTCAGCTGGGCCCATGTCAGTCCAGTTTCCTGGCTCGGCTCTCCACAGAGCTTCTCCAGGTCTGGAAACAATAATTAGAGGATGTAAACTAAAAAGAATTAGTTTAAGTTAAAGTTTCGGAATGTATTTCTCTTCTTAAACAGCAAAACACTGCTGTCTGCTGCTTATCCCACGAGTTCACGGGCTGTTTTTTTTGTCAGAAATTGACATGAGCTCTTGTTGGGCACAGACTGGTTAAGTGGAAGTGCTCCCTCTCAGACAGCAGATACCCATACCCACTGGCAGGCTCCGAATCTAATCATTACCGTGTGATTTCCCACTGGGTTCTCCAGCCCTAATACGCACATTCATTGACAGCACATAACAGGATAATTTGTTTACCTCCTCCTTTGGAAGCTTGTGAGCGTGATCTAGTCTGTTCTCTCTTTGCTTAGCCATCGCTAAGATGATGGGCTGAATCTTTTTACCGTTAATCTTGATCATTTGGCCTGCCTGTAGTATTCACAAAAATCCAATGATTCACTTAAACATTTTCTTCAGTGGGTTTGAAGGCAAATCCATGACCCACTGTGCAGGTGTAAATTAGTCCTGATGTTGTTTATATTGTCTTTTTACAAATAATTTGTTTCAAAGTGGAAAATTTCAAACCACCACACCTACTTTAGTTTATTTTGCTAGGAGAGTTTGTTTCCTGGTTACAAATTAGGCTTTGCTCTAGAATAAAAAACATGCTTTTAAGCCATGAACTAATTTTTCAAAGAAGCTGGCTTCCCAATTTAACCTGGTATTAATACAAGGCCTTTGGAAAAGAGGCCAGCAGATCAGCAAAGATCATTTATTATTCTTGTGGTGGCTTGTCCTATATTGCACAGACAAACCTGTGTGTGGATAAAAGCAGTTTGCAAACCTTGGACCGTAATTTAAAAGATGCACTTTTCAAATTGGAAAGCAACAAAACCTACTCTGAAAAAAAGTGGTCCCACGCTGTTTTTCAAAATGATGCACAGTGTTCTGTGGTATTCTTTGAATTTGTAGTTGTTGCACATATTCACACTATGCATATTGCTGTATATTTACAGATCTTAAATGTTAAGTTTTATGTATGTCCTTGTTGCCACACTCGGAATACTTATGCAAAATGTGCCACTGGATTGAAATATAGATTGATATATACTCTGTGCACGCTTTGTAGTTTTGGAGCATTTCCCATGGGGAGTGATCTGTATCTGACCTGATGACTTCTACACTCATGAATGAAGTTTGTATTGTAAGCTGGTTTAGACAGAGGGGCCCTGCTGCACACATGAAATATATCACAAGATGCAACTTATAGTTAACACATCATTCATAAATTGGCAATGTGCTTAAGTCACTCATCTTACTCAGCCCAGCTGGCTGCGGTATCTGCAAACTTTGCAGAAACTCCTAAAATCTCCCGCTGCTGTTTGCATGTTTGGTTGCCAGCAGTCCAGTCATGTAATGGAGGAGCTTTGTGTTTCAGCTACCTGCCCAGCAGCTGCTCCAGGTGTTATGCCTGTTGTTTGCTAAATCACCTTCATGTGATTTGTGCGCTTTTGAAGCATAAATTTTGTGATGTGTGACTGCAGGTGTTTTTTTACCCCCTGCTGTGATGCTGGGAGACCACTGCATCAACTTAACAATCCAAACACTTTCTGCCTGTATTTACATGTTTATTCTTGGCTCTGTGGTGCTTTTGTGCTTAAGCAATGACTGTTATCAGCAAGCTTGAGGTGATGGTAGCCAGACATTTTCATGCTAATGTTCTTCACAGTGTTCATGAGCTTCTCTTGATACTTAGCGCCTTCTGGTATGAATTTTGAAAAGTTTTCTCAGTAACTTTTTTCCATCTTACGTGATTGACAGGTACAGGATGGTGCTGTGTGACTTCATTTTGATTTTTTGACCTTTTTTTTGTCTTGTCATCCCAGGTAGAGTACAGGTATATGACGTTCAGTGCTCAGAAAGTCAGTATATACATTTCTAATCCTTTTAATCAAGCCTCTGCATTTCTATTTCTGACACATAGAAAGGTGTGCTGTGAAAGATGTCTGTAATATAATATCCTCTGCTGGCTACAATATTGTTACTTTAGTAAATTAATTCCATTTTGAGGTTTTGGAGGCCATGCTGCAGTCAGAGGTCTGTAGTGGAAGACTTGAGAGATGTAACATTGCTGTCCCATACTGGCTACAATGCTCCATTTACCAAATTAAGCACGTACGACCATGTGAAAATAGACATCTACTAATCAGATAACAGAACTTTTAAGTAACAAATATCTGATCCAACCCGTTAATTTGTAAACTGTGACATGTTAAAGTTAATGGTGTGAGTACCTGCTGATGTCCTTAAATATCAAGGTGGATTATGCATCAGTAGAAGTAGCATTCACCTCATGGTTTGTGTTGCTAAGCAGGGAATAGTCGATTCCACCTGATGGTTTGCATCTAATGTGGTATTGGAGCACAAGTTACAATTGTCATTCCCTAATGTCTGCTGTGCTGAACCTTATGCTTCCATGTGGGAACGCTCTATGCTTCTACTACACATTGTTATGTTTACAAAAATTACTACCTCTCTTTACAAATCTGCAACTTTGAAGTGGTGACCAAAATGTTCATGCTACTAATTAAGAAGCGCAATGTGTGGGTATTTCATGTGAAGCAGCGGGGCTTCTGGGTTTGTTCATTAGCACGTGCAAACCCAAGTCTCTCTTTTTGAAGGCTTTACGTCAAGGGCACTTTTACAAGTTAAATTCCAGCCGAGTGAAAGTCTTTCAAATGTCCACTCTGTCCATCCCCACTGTTTTAAAATTATTTCCCTCAAAATCAGCAGAACGTAATTAACTTCATCACTATGTTTCCATCTAATGAAGGCTAGTGTTTGCCAGCAGTGGCATGTTTTATCCAGGCCTCTGATGGAACGCGTTGGGGGTGAGTCTCAAAGGAGACGAACACAATGGCGACCTGAATGTCACTGGCATTTTTGAGTGGCGCTCATTTGTGAATGTCTGTCCGCGGGCCAGAGAACACTCTCTGCCCTCTCGAAGGATGAGTTTGTCACACAGTGTCATTTTTAAATTGGACTCCATTTCTCCCTGCCCACCCCTGCTTAGTTTTGGACCTCACATGAACTTCATTAGCATTTGCAGGAACTGCGAGACATTTACCACCATGGATTGTGACAGATTTCACAAGCTCAATTTTACTGTTGCCCTAGGGGGGAAGAGGCACTGCTCACCATCTGTTGATTGTGACTGTACCCGGCACATCCATGAGAGGCTGCCTTTCTCCCACTGCTAACAGTCCTGTGACAATTCTGCTATCTACACAAGACATGAATATATTTAATAGAGGTTTGACTCTCTTAGAAGTTGAGTTAATAAATGTTGCGTTTCTTGCAGTACATTATCATGTTATTAGATGTTAGAGTTAGTTTTAAAGTATTTATTTTTTAACTAATTGTCAGTATCAGCCTTTGAGCTACTGATGAGCTTCTGTCATCAGTGGACTGGCAAAAATTTACTGTGAAAGGCAACTTTTCAAGGTGATCTTCAGAAGTTCCTATGACCATATTTAGTGTGTAAAAAAAAATTGGCAGGCGACTAGACATTTGATTGTATTTTGATTTTTTTGAAATGGCTGTTGGAAGTTGTCTCGCCGTGTGTGTGGGGATGACATTGGTGGCGTTAGCTGTTGACTGATTATAGAGAAAAAAAAGCCTTGATCTGTTGGGACAGATGAATGCCCAAGCTTGGCCGTTACAGTGCTGATTGTGGATAGAGACTTGGTGACTGACTGTTGCCCTCAGTGGGATAAGCTTGAAATGATGACCTGGGAGCTACTGATTGCTTTGTTTAAAGGCCCACAAATAAATGATTGCCTCCTGTGGGTAATAGGAGCGGGAGTATTTGACGCTCTGATGTGATAACAGGTAGATGGAAAATATATATAAACAGGAGATGAAGAGGTAATTCATGAATGAGTATTCAGAATTTTGACTAAGTTTAGTTTTATCTGTTTTAGATTGCTCGGGGCGCTGCTCTGTTAGTTGCTTCAGTTTGTTAAAAAATTCACATATAAAGTTTGAGTGACTCTCACTGCTAATTAGCTTTTAACCTGCCTTTGTGGCAGCTTTTGTGTAATTCTTTTATTCATAAATTGAACGTGCTCACAAGCTAACACTTTGAAGAAGCAGCCCACCTCATATTTGTGCTACAGGGCATCGCCGCCCCCTGAGACCTCAAGTATTTCTGATTATGTTGTAATAAAATGAGATAGAGGTGCTGTGCAGCAGGTCGCACAGATGAGGAGCAGCTCTTAGTGGATGTGCTTTAACATGATTTTCTTAAGTCTCCCATAAAAGTTAGAAAAGGGGGGTTGGGACTTTAAATATTCATGAGAGGAGCTGCACTCAAAAGCTTTCCACATATTCCACAGAATAAACCTATAAAGGAGTGAAAGGCAGCATATTCTAACCCTGCCATGTTGTTGTTCACTGAATGATTTGGGTTTACAGCGTTCACATAATGCTTTACAAATAAAAACCCTTTGAAATGGTAATATGTTTGACTTCTTTTTGTAGGATGTAGCGTTTTTGTGGTTGGTACCAGCATAAATATTTCAGCATTTTGTTGCTGTGCACCCTTCAGTAAACATCCGTCCCCTGCCTGTTATTTATGGGCGTCCAGTAAAAAAAGTCAGCTCATTGTTATACGCTGAGGGAGCGGCGGATGATAAGTATGGCTGATAGTCAGAAGGTGTTGCTGCTTGCATATGCACCTCATGTCAGCATGGCTCATTTAAAAGGACTCTGGCACACTTCAGTTTTAGTGGCAGCTGGCTTTCAACTTCTCACTTCATTCACAAGCAAATGATTGTGCCATTGTCATGTCAATGCTGATTCAATCTGAGCTGAAGTCAGTATGTGTGATTAATAGTGTGAAAATCACAAAAAGTCAACTACCCACTCTCGATATGCTGATAGAGGGAGAGATAGCAGCTGTGATACCGCATAGTCTGATTTCGCTGAATAGTGTGCGTTAAATCAGGCGTTGTGTGCTCAGGCATGTTACCCCAGCCACATGTTCCAACAGTTATAATTGCTTATAAAAAAAAAATCACCGCAATTCATCGAAAAAGGGTCAGGTAATTTGGGGACATCAGGTGAAATGGAACAAATAAGGTTTACATCTTTGGCACTCAAAAACATAGCAGCCATTCATCAACCATGCAAAGCACAGATTTAAAGATGAATTGATCCATGTGGAGAACTGTAGCTAAAACAATATGAGTATAAAACACACAGAAAATGTTGTGTGGGTTTAAAATGGAACTGTTTTACCTAAAATAAAAGTATTTTCACAATACAGTTTAGTTTTTATGGGAAAATGCATCCAAAATGCATCAGGTAAAATGAACAAAATATAAACTTAAATGGGACATTTTTCTTAGGTGAGACCAGTGTGTTTTTGGGCTACCAGGGGCCACAAAATCATGAATTATATGCCATTGTTGGCCACCCCACTATATTACATTGATTTTACTATTTTTGTTACCCAAAAAATAGAGATATTGCAGTGATTTTATGTCAGCCACAATATCCTGAATTAGCCATCATTGAGATGTCTCTGCATGTATCTGTGCATATCAAACACGCATGCCACTCTTTCTTTATTATGCACACACAAACACACGTATATCCTGGTGGGGAAGGGATGTAGAGCTTGAAAGGGAATATTAATATCTATTGTAGAAAAATATGGCACCAAGGACACAGAACAGAGTTGGAGGAAAAGGAACGGTGCAATAAATGAATATGAGAAAGTGCTGGAAACAGGATGGAAACCAAAAATTTAGTGTGGCAGTAGTTCAGGTGGGCCATGAATCGAGCTCAACCTGTCATTTAGCTGTCATCAGTTGCAATCAGCTGATCAATCAGTTGAAAGCCAGCTGATCACCTGCTACTCATTCAACTGGTTAAGCCAGAAAAAGGAATCATTCCTTGGTGCCCCATGGGAAGTTTACTGCTGCTCACCCTGCCTTAAGCCACGTTTAGACGAGAGCAGCTCTACTTAAAACAGAAAGGTCTTTCCTTTCTGTCTTCAAAATATGTCTGCATTTACCCAAACAACTGAAAGCGCTGTAGTATGCATGCCAGGCCAGTAGTTGGCAGTGTAACTTTGTAATAACATACAGTCAGAGCTGACAAAGTTGTTAACTTTTTGATGCTGCCAAGCCCTAAGCAGCCATAAATCAAAGAAATTCAGCCATAGATTGACTTCTAAAATTATGCTACGAACACTTAAATTCACCTCAATATACACTCGTCATATTGACCTGCTTTCAGTGCACTGCGGAGTGTTTAATCAGAGTTTTGTAGCGGCTAAAGCGGAATGCATTGACTTGCGCTAGCATTAGCATTAGTGTCATCACCGCATTCACAGGCACTCCACTTGCCAGTTTACACAGCTGGAAAGAAGGTTGTGGTTTCAAATATTCCACTCTGGAACCTGGTTTCAAAAGTTTGCGGTTTCAGGGGCCCCAGCACAACGTTGTCATGTAAAAGCAAAACCGCAACAAAAGTGTTTCGTTTGATGTGAAAACTTTCCATGTATGCTCATAGAAGGGCAGGGAGCTCCCATAGCAGAGCCATACCATTAAATTTAACTTGCTGCAAATGTCAATAAAATATATTTTATTGACAATAGCTGTCCTGACTGAACTTAGATTTTGGCAACGGATGTAATGTGCTAAAGCCTACGTTAGAGGCTAGTAAAAAAGAGTAAAAATTAAAATATGTGGCACAAAGTGTGTTTCCAGTGATTTGAGTTTTTCAGTGAATAGTCAGATTGCATTAATAATTTAATTAATTGATGACTGAAATGATAAATGAATTTAATAACCACTTAAAAAAGAAACAAGCATGAAATATGACAAACAACTGTTACTCAGTAAAGCTAAAGTGTTTGGTGTCCTTTTGAACCAACAGTGACTGTCCCTTTTTTTATCTTGCCAGCTCTCCCATTCTTGATCTGTTTCAAGGTCAAGTTTCCAAAGTATCTCACTTGACAACATATGTACTTTGAAGAAATATATCAGAGATTCATAACAGCTTCTACAAGTGACATTTAAGGTCATCCTCAGAATCGTAGGTGGTTTTCTTGGTATTATTCTGAAAAGTTTCCCCAATTTTCTGACTAATCAACCACCAACCAATTGCAGAAACACTGACAAATCTCTGCTCATGGAGGCCTGTAATTGTAACAAATAACAATCACGATGGAATGAGTAAGCTACTCAATTAAAGATCCGAGAGTAAGTAATGTATCTTAAATGCAATTTACTTTAACAGCAGTGCTTTGTCATTTACAAAATGTCTTGTGATGTTGATTGTTTGCCTGTACTGTAGAGCCGTCCTCCATCGCTGAGCAGAAACAGCATTACAAAATAAATCATGACAGCTTGAAATCCCAGAACCCAAAATAATCATTCATAACCGATCAACAAATATTGATCAACAGCCCAATCAAAGCTCTGATGATTATAGCGTGGTCATTTGTGCAGCAGACTGAAGTAACAGATGATTATCTGTGAGTAAATAAGGCTGCAAGTAAAGGATTATCTTGCAGCGCTTCAGATTTGCACTACATAAAACAGTTCCTGCACCGGCAGACGACGTGCCACAGTGGTGATGAGCGCTATCACCAAAGCTTCCCTCTCTGCAGCTTGACAAACGTGATATTTATGACGAGCCCTCTGGCAAACAGGACAAGGCTGTTTTCCAAACCTGCTGCATTTTACTTTTATGGGAAGCGAGTGAGAACGGTGACAGAAGGAGCAGGTCCAGACTGCTGATGCTGGCAGTGCGAGCTCCTTCTTCCACACCTCCTGTTTCTGGGCTTCCAGCACGATGCCATTAATCAAGCTACAGAAGTTAAGTGTTGCGCTGGACATTGCAGTGTTATAAATTGCATGGGAAATGCCTAATTAGTCATCAACAAATGTATTTTTTATTCGTAGTGAAATCAGTTGGGGATGTATTTTGTTCAAATTGCTCTTGTAGAAGAAGCGTTGGCTCACCTGATGCAAGTGAGACACAAACACACCTCAGAAGCCTTATGGGAGGCACTGATCAGCAGAGACACTCAATAACATGTGTCTGACCCTCTTTGCCCTCTCAGATGTCCTTTGTGTGTGTAAATAAGTGCATCATGAAGAACAGTACGGATGTTTGGATGTTTACAACCAGAGAGTCCCACTTGGCAGGAAGCAGGAGGGATGTCTGTCTCTTCAGTCATCTTCAGTGTCACAAAGCCAGACTCGAAAAACTCTCAGCCAACAGAGGCAATTTTCTTGAGGTCACGCGTACTTTTCTGAGTTTTTTTGATAACCCTGTGGTTCCACTCATTATTTGACAATGTGTGTCAAAGTTTTCTTATTTCTATGCTAGTTCTGTGTTCCACATTTCCTCGTAGTTCTCTGAGGTGCCCATTCTGGTCAAAGCAAAAAGAAGGGAACGAAGAGTACTAGCTCATTATTTCGTGGGTCTTTAGCCCATCCTCTGGACCTTTACCCAGCTAGGTACAATTTCCATGTAATTGGTGCGGATGTTGCTCTTGTTGCCATTTAGTATTTTTGGCCACGCTTACTGAATAGACGGAACAGGGTGCAGGGTGTCTCTCACTACAGGTGGCAAATTACTTCTCAGAACACCACCAACACCCCTGCGCAGCGCAGAGCTGCTGTAAAGGCAAAACAATTTGTCCAACATGAATAGGCTCCCTGGAGAATGTCTTAAGTGTTAAATGACCTGGATGAACCCAATACTAATCCACCGATGGGAGTTATTCAGGCCTGGATGGCTAACACTTATACCGTCTGCAAAGCAATTTGAAGAATGTTTATGCAAATTCAAGGTGATCTGATTTTTCTCACGGCTTAGTTTACTGTCTCTCTCAGCCCCCTGGAGACTCCTGCAGTCACTCCAATCGCTCTAACTGCACCCCTGCGCAGACATGTCCAAGCGAGTGGGCATGAATGTAATGCAATACAGATGCTGCACACAGGGAGAGGTCTTGAGTGTTAACTAGAACGATGCATATTCTCAGAATTTGGTGCACACACATACAGAAAGAGTAGACACATTTGAGCTTTGAGAAATCAATCTGAAGATCATAGAAAAATCTTTAAAAAACATTTGTGTCTAATGATAGTATTGTAGCTTCTTCGAAGAAAGAAGTGAAGTGCATTGTGTGCACTGTTGTAAATACAGTAGAGGGCAGCAGTGAGCCATGTGTTAATATCAGTTTTGACTCCCTACCTTTCTCTTATCCCTCTCTCTTTTCTCATAAACAGGACTGTGGTCTGCCCTCCAGACATCTGCTCGGCTGTAAAGGGAATGAATAAATAAAAACAAAGGCCTATGAATGACGCTCCTAGAATTTATGTTCCATGCAAACATATATTCAGTTTCAGTATTGTAATCCTTATTGGTACATTTATTGTTTGTGTCAGCGCTTATGTTTAAGTGCATCGGTGCTGTTGTGTTATGTCTTTGTAAAAATGAAAACAGGATGCGCGAGAGGCCTCGGGAGAGCTGGGCAAGTGAGGATGGAGTGAAATTAGGAAAGAAAGTACAGCGTGACAGCCAGTCACTGTACAATACAGAGAACAGATCATTAATTAATGGTGCCAAGAGTGTGAAGTGAATCGATTTGCCCCCCGAGCACGACACGCACTAACAACCCTATCTTTCAGGCTTGGTGGGGGTTAGCGGGGGTTGTGGTGGGCGAACCCGCATTCCCCTTGTCAGTTCACCTCTGTTTTAATCACTTCTAATTGTTTCCAGTGGCATGCAGTAAATATCCGGCGGGAAGAACGCAGCAGACTCACACCCCCCGGTTCTTCTCATCAGATCCCTTTCTGTCCTTCATGCTGTGTTTTTCTGTGTGTGTGTGTGTGTGTGTTTGTTTTTTGGCCGCTTCATTCCTCCCCTCAGTCAGCGTTGGATGCCTTGATGAAAGTAGTTGTTTCATAAGTGGCTTCCTTGTTATGCCTCTGTTTTTGTGTGCTCACTAAGCCTGTGTTATCAGTACACATGGAGGAGTGTGTGAGTTCCTGTCAGGGGGTGACAGCTGGCTCTCTCTGCCCCCTGTCACAAAGAGGCTGTGACTGCTGGAGTGTGACCAGCCACTAGCCCGCCCGCTGGCCTTACACCCCCCCCGCCCCCACCCACACCCTTGCAGACTGGCTTGCCTTGCTACTTTGCTTGTGGCCCGCTCTCCTTTCAGATCCACATTGCATATGGGTCTGGTCAGCCATGGAAACCTGCTCAGCCCAATTAGAAGCAGCCGCCAGCTGGGCTTCCACTACATTCTTCCATCCCTCCTCTCCGGCCCTGCCACGTCCGTCCCCCACTATTCCTCTCCAGTGGCTTCACGCTCCAGCATCCCACAATCAGAGCCTCTCTCACGCCCATAATCATGCCAAGCTGATGGGCACACTGTCCTCGGCATTTGGATGGACACAGCGATTTGTGACCAGCATGCACACTCGCATGCTATTGCATCAACTTATACCAAGGCAGACGGATGTGCGCTCTGTGGAGAGGGGTCCTCAGTCTCCCCCTGCCAGATGCTGTGTTTTGTCTCTGGCCGCACCAGCTGGTTTGGACAAAATGGCTGGAGAAAATAAAACCATGTTATTGAGTTCATATCTCAGTGGCTGCAGTGTAGTGAGGACAGCTCTGCCTAAATCTCCCCCCTCAAAGCACATTCTGGCTTTAAGGACAAGGTGGCTTGAGGAACTGGTATCACTCAGAATGTCTGGAGCAATCAGGGCGCCATGGTAACTGTGGAGTTTGTTGTATTATTGATAGACTCTGCATTCTGGCTTCATATTCACTCACTTAGCATTTATTATCACTCATGGGAATATGATATTGAAAAGTCTTTCAGTAAATGGTGACAGCCTGAAGTCATTTCATGAGTTTGAGAAAGTCTTTTCAGCGAGAGAAAGATAAGTGATTCTGAGTTAGTTTCTTTTTCTGATGGATGTTAGTCTATTTTAGTGTCACCTGCAGTTCAGGGACTTGCAGAGCGATCTGTTTTATAATATACAAAAACCAAAACTTTCCATATGATGTTAAAAAGCCCTCACCAGAAATGTCAGATGTTACTCTAGAAGTTTAGCTATACTGTATTTTATTATCTCTAAGAGGAAACTGGATTATTAGCTATGAAAAACTTTTATGCTTCTCTAATGACAGTTTATTGTCTAACTCACTTGTACTAATCAAAAAGTTTGAATTCACTGATGTACTATAAGGGATTCAAAACTGCACCGGCTTTGCAAAGGTTACTAAAAATTGTTTTCACTTTTCTAGCTACATCTCTGCTGTCTTCCCTCATATTCCACTTTGTGGTCATCAATCACTGATGTAGGCCTGATTGCACATGAAGTGGCTGGATCCCATTTTGAGGTGTGACAGGGGCCTATTTTGCACTGGTGGCAGTGATGGCTGCATGTCAGAGCTCATGACAGGATGCTCTCCGCCCCGTCTCCTGAGGTTTGAGAGTTTGAGGGGCCACCAGCCCCTTTTGTCCTCCTTTTGTAGATGGTCTCCGACATGGCTTGTTTTAGGCAGAGGCGAAGGCAGTAATTGATTTCTCTCTCCTCTCTGATTCCGCCTCTGGCTCTCAGGCACTGGCTGCATCTCTCCTATGAGAAACAGATGAATAAAAAGACAGAGCGTGAAGTTTATAGCCAGCAGTCGCAGCGCTGACAGATGGTCAAACCACACGTTATCAGGGCCTGATAGAAGTCCGGAATGTGGTGGTTAGCTTCTGAATTGGCTTCTGAAATGATCGGTCATATATATATTAGAGCAGAAAGTACTGAGCCGTGAACAGCTGAGAGATGGGAGATTCGGAGACGCGCAGACGCTGAAGGTGAGAGGGACCTAAGCTGAGATCTGACAGGCTACATTAATAGATTGGTGAACTGATAGATGCACAGTGGAATGGTGCAATGAATAAACTGATTCAGTCCCAGAAATTGAATTTTCTTTCCTTTTGCTACAGCCAGTGGGAAAAGTTGTTGTAGTGTTCAGCGTTGTCTTTGGAGTTTCATCCAAGCCAATGTCATAAAAATGTATTTCTGAATTTACCGAGAATCAAGAGAATTATTTCTGACCAAACTAATTATTATATAGCGCATCAAAAGAAATTCAATTATTGTTTTTTTCCGCCTACATCTCTATAATATCAAAAGAATCAACAGAGCATTCATCATAATTGTGACCTTGTGTCTTCTTGTCAGCAAGACTGACTTAATCAATTGCAGGAGTTGTCAGCTGTGACAAGAGATGTTTAGCCCGGAGACAACAGGGACGGGTGGCACGGACTGTGTGCAGACGCTCTCGCCTCTCTCTATTAATGTCAGTGTCTGTTCCAATTCAGACAGCTCGCCTCAGAAATGCTCCAAAACTTTGTTAGCCAAGTTGGCTTCATCTTTGCTTTTTCTGCATTTTACAAAGGAATAAAAGGGTCAATTAACAGTGAATGAAAAAATCTCGTACGTAGCAGTATAAGGTGTTCTGCGAGTTGCATCTCAGGTTCAGGTTCAGGTTACTTTATTTATACCCGTAGGTAAACTTGGCTTGCGGTTCGAAGCAAGGCATCCATCACCATCATCATTCTCTGCATCTTGCAGAGAAGCTGTGGTGTTCTTTGACAGCAAAGCCTAAAAAGTCTTGTTGGTGTCATTTTAATCCTCTCCATTAGCCTGTTGGGGATTGTTAGCACCTCTCCGCCATGTGCAGGCATATTAACAATGATCCTAAATGAGTCATATTTATTAATGGAGCTCATCGAGGTATGCATCATCAAACAAAATCAACATAGATTTTGAAATTTGTTTCCTCAATTGCTGTCATAGTAAACAACATCTGAAAACCCTGCTTTGATAAACAGTGAGGTAAATATGGTAAGTTTTCAACTTAATGAGAATGAAGGGTATAATGAAGACAAAGG
This sequence comes from Naso annulatus, assembly GCA_029783625.1. Taxonomy (NCBI): domain Eukaryota; kingdom Metazoa; phylum Chordata; class Actinopteri; order Acanthuriformes; family Acanthuridae; genus Naso; species Naso annulatus. Next base: position 9,010,554 of record JAPZDX010000003.1, on the reverse strand, counting down.
GACTGGTGATGGTCAAACAGCAATTGGGATGCTGAAAAATACTCTT
>JAPZDX010000003.1:8970345-8981573 GCA_029783625.1 Naso annulatus | reverse complement strand
ACATCAGCGATAGAGTGAATGCTGGATAGCCAGAGATTGATTCTGGAGGAAAACTAATTTGCAGACAGCAGACAACAAAAACAACACTGACCATACTAATTCAATAAAAATACACCAGACTGGACGAGAAAATCACATTGATAGCAAGTCGGTCAGTCAGACCCTCAATCAGGTCAAAAACAAATCATATCACATCCAAGCCAATCAGATCTTACCTTCCATCTCCACAGTGAACTTGGCCGTGTCCTCGTCCTCTGTCTTTGCAGCAGCAGGCTGCTCTTCCTCTGCTGGAAAAAGGAAGCAAAGTTGTGATGTCTGTTGCACTACGTGTTCACAGGACATCGGTGTCTTTGCAGACAGCAAAATGCACCCACGTGGTAGCAAACGTAGCTTGACTTGACTTCAGCCGGATCAGCCTTGATTTATGTGTGTTTGTATGTGTTAGTATGGCGTCCTCGGCATGCGTGGACGGGCTGTGGCCTGTGAGGCTCCAGTGACAGAACATTCTACGTCCAATCTGTGATACAGCATTCAAACTGAACCCTGATTCCTCCACAGTTGGTTCTGCTTATTCTCTGCTGAGGGATACATTTGCATACATTCAAACACTGACTGGAGGAAATACAAAAACCGCTCGAGCGTGGAACACTCTTATTGTGCAGTTTTAGCATTCCATCTCCCAACCATGTAATTTTTGACTGCTTGTGAACCAAAAATGTAAACATCTAAGTTTTTCCATTCTGTTATGCTGTCATTATGTCAGCCTTCAGGGTTTCATGCTTTCAACTGACCAATACATATCCGTCTGCCTCAGTGCTCTGGACATTTTGCTGCATATGGTTTAAAATACATGAAAGCAAACTGACCAATACCCTGAACCATTTTTAGTTTGGTATTAATATTTGTAACTGACAAACAAAACTCAAACCTGAAACTCAAGTTTTTGATGTAGAAAGAAAAGAAAGAAATGCATGTAGCCTAGTACATACCTTTGTCTTCTTCCTTAGCTTTATCGTTGTCAGTGCCTTTGTCTTCATCTTTGTCGTTGTCCTTGTCAATGCCTAAATCTTTATCTTTGTCTTGGTTGTCAATTTCATTGTTACCCTTTCCCTCATTCGGCTCCTCGCTTCCTGAATTTTCATCTGGAGACAAAATAAAAAACATTGGAATATAAGAAACGGTATGTTTTGAAGGCTTATTTTAGTCATTCAGAGTCAAAGCCTTCACATTAAATCCTGTAGCACATGACAGGAAACAAGCCAATACGTCATTATTGCTGACAAAAATCTCATACAGTCAAACATCTTTAACATTTTCACATCAACAGGTTTCCCTTTTCAAGTTTGAAAGGCGTGGAGGCTGACAGGAAAGAAGGAAAAAACTGTCAAAAATAATATAAAAAAAAACACTTTCTGAAGAAAAAGCGTTTGCTTTAGGCTGTAGAGGCTTGTTTAAATGTAAATTTAAACAGTTTATTTACAATACTTGTGTTCCAAGCAGCTCAGGATATAAAGCTTGTCGTCCCTTGATTGATAGCATTTGCTTCTCAAAGTTCTCGTCCTAGTGCTAAATCATACGTACTATTAGTAGGTAAACAACAAAATTTGTGTGCAAGAGGGAAAAAAACAAACATATGGAGGAACAGAGACCTTGTGGTAAATAAACATGCTGATAAATTTCCATGCTCAGAGGTTGTATCTTACATAGTAACTAAGACCACACAATTGAGCAACATATTGATCTGTGGTTTCTGGTTTTCACCTGCAACACACACACACCCACACACACACACACACACACACACACACTCACACACCTACATACACACACCCATTTACAAAAATGATGCAACTGCAGCATTTTTGGCTGAATTAGCCTGCAGGTGTTGTTTTAAACAGTATAGTTTTGCTCCTCCCAGCTCCCACCTCTCTGTTTGTGTCTCATGAGAAAGTAATTATATATCTCAGGTCTTGGATGGCATCCCAAGGCTGAATTTGCTATAACTCTCTCATAGAATATCTACAAAATTCATGTTCAGAGACGCTCTATCTGTCAAATCTTAGTCAATGGGAAGGGATTTGAATAAAACAATAACAGAAGAGAGGCGAGGCGCTGCTCGCTGCCAGTATGCAAATACAGATTCTTAATTATATACCAGCAGCACAGAGGAAATTTGGAGAAAGAGAAATGGTTCTGGCTCAAAGTTTATAGTTGCCCCTTTGTAACACACACGCATACATACTCAATTCACTTCAGGCTCTCGTCGTAAGCAAAACAAAACACATCACAGTCTCAGGGTATGTTCAACCAGCCTGTACAGATGCATTTGTATACTCCTCATTTCTCTGCTGCTAACAAGGCTGATCAGGTCAGATCTTTAATAAAACTGAGCTGAGGGGAAAGCCAGAGCAATGCGCTGCATGTCAGCTTGCTCGCACTATTCCCGTCTCTTTAGAGATAAGAGTTCGATCAATGTGCACTCCTTCCAGCACACTGACAATAACACGTAATCACGCTCCTCTGTGCTGGAGCCTTGACTTGTAACTGTACTATACCTTGATTCTGACTCGCCATCTCCACATCTTCATTCCCTGCAGCATCTGGTGAAAGAAGAGGAATGCAAAAGAGTGGAAAACATTTGAGTTCAGTGCCAGTGCCTGGAGTTGAATTAACTTGGCTTTCGATATCACCTCAAACAGCCTTTTCATTCCATCTCTTTGTGTAGCTTTGTCTTTGTACTGCAGTATGAGAGCAATGGAACCACAAAGACATGCATAAATTAAGTGACAAAAAAGAAGGGAAAAAGAATGTCACTTCTAAAGCCATACATAATTGAGGGATTTCTTTGTTCCAAGCTTCTGTGATAAGAGAACTTTTTTTTTTGTTAGAGTGGTGGCACACAGGATGGAAAGACTGAACTGGAGCGAATTGAAAATTCAATTTTTGATGACAAATGACATCAAGAAGCGCCGGTAGAGCCGAGGGGCTCAGAACATGTGTTAATGGTCCGTAGAGCTACATTACCATTGTCGGCCTCTTCTTCATCACCTGTTTCCTCTTTACCTGAAAAGGGAAGGAAAGAAATCATCAGCCAAACACATGCGTGAAAGGGAGTAATGTCAGTCGTTCATTTTGAAAGACAAAGCTAGCAGTCACACTAATGATCACAAACTGTTCATCTCCAGGCAAAAGATTAATCTTGTGGGCGCTGGCAACCCATTTTGAAACAACAGCCTTCTGTCTACCTCCTGTTTTTACACAGAGGGTTGATAATGTGGTTTTCTGTCTTGCTCGAGGTCATCTGAAACCCACTACTTCTCTTCATTATAACATTTTGAGAATTTTAGCAGTTAATTGACACACCCAGCTTCAGTTGTAGAGGGCTAACAAACCATAACATTATCACACTTTTTTAGCGTAGCATAAAAAAGCAGCCGCAGCTTTGTCAGGCTGTAAAGATTTAAAGCTGTGCTTTGCACGAGATGCTAACTCCAGCATGGTTAACATTGACAATGGTCACATGTTGATGTTATCAGGTTGTTTTTTTTTTTTCTTTTACCATGTTCATCATTGATGGTAACAAAAAAAACGCATAATTTCTAGACAGATTTGATAACTTTAAGGGAACGTGAAGATGACTGTTACATTTTTAGCTACAGGTCGCAGCTATAGCAAATTTCTGCATGTTTTATTAAATGCAACTGCTATTTCTATACATGCATTTTTCATATCACGGTAACAATTAAATAAGGGTTATGGCTCTATACTCATTTATTTAGATAGAGGCTTGTTAGCCTGAAATAACTGCCTAGGAATGTAGCCCAGATGGCTGCAGAGTGGCGGGACTTGCCTGGAGGAACTCTTTGACTCTCTAACTTTGATCACTATAATACTGAAGTTTATAGTGTACTGATTGGTACTGTATATTATACACTCTACATCACATTGTATATACTGACTACTTATCAAGTCACAATCAAGCTCAAAATTAGTCGCGAGAATTACCACCGATTCTCCAAACATAATGGCCACATTTATTAACGCACAAAAGGTGGATTTTTAGCATTGATATACAACAACTTTAATCCCCACGTCGTATCTGTCACTCCCACCTTCCTAACCCCGTTTCTCGCTCTCACACATTCTTATACACACACAGATACACACATAAACCAATGACATTTGGGACAAATTGAGTAAATGAAAGCCATGACACCAATGAGAGAACATGCTCTACAATGGCTATTGTGCAGCTTCTATAATTGCTTTTTTAACAAGCTGTAGAGAGAAACCATTTTTTCATATCTATGCAATTTTGCCCTGCACTCAGAACAATAAAAATGCCAGCCTCTATTAAATGGGGAAAAGGCCAGTTGTACCAGTGCCGCATGTTTGTCTCAAGTGCCTCTGTCCATCACGCAGAATGCTGGTGACACACAGTAGATGGCAATCCTTTCTATTAATCATGACTGGCATTTGGAGATGAAGCCACAGACAGGAGGCTGAAAAGAATACTACATTGGGAAAAGCTGGCTAAGATAAATCCTTCACTGGCCTCGAGGTCGCCACAAACCTTTTTTTCTGCATTTAAAAATTATGCATGGCAGTTGCATCTGTCTAAAGTAATCCCAAACAACAATATATCAGACACGACAAAAGGCTGAATGTAATTTCCTCCCTGTTATTTGATCATTCGTATATGGCTTATTGAATGGAGCACACACACACACACACACACACAAACTAGACAACCAAAGATGCTATGTAGGGCAGATGTGATTTATAATGGCTCCAAGTTAAGTTCAATTAGAACACTCGTCCCTCCACAAAGCAGCACTTCCAGCTCACACATGGGCTCCAAACAGCAGGTGGCAGCATTGTCCCAGCTTTCATTCCCCATACTAACAGTACTAAACTGCATTCACTGAGTCTGACATACTTCACACAGAAGGCTACGCCACCAGGTCCACACCTCAAGACTTTTAGTGTCAGTACTCCTATGATTTCCACTTTCAGAAATACAGCAAATGAAAGCCAATTCTCCTGCACTTTTGTTCAATGAGCAACAGCACTCTAGTGTCTCCTTCTTCTTCGTCTTCTTTTTTTTTTTTTTTTAAATAAAATGTTAGTCTCACACACACTTAAATGATTTATTTATGTGAACATCAGATTCAGGGGGAACAGTATCACAAGCACATAAACAATTTAGATGCTGATATGCAACCTTTCCTGTGCGTCCTAGTTGCATGACCGTTAAGTAAACATCCCACTACAGCATATTTTCAAGGAAGTAAAAGCTGTATTTAATATTCAAGACTGAATAGAAACGTGCAGTTAAAACGCCAGACACACAGCCCAGCTACGCTCTACTGTATCCCCTTCCCCATCTCTTACTGCTTCCATTAAAACCAACTGGAGCAAAGGACAAAAAAGATTAAAAAAAAGGGGGACATGAAAAATTCATGAGACATGTGTAGAGGAAAAAGGGCTCTGAGATGACCAACAGCTATCATTCAAAGACCTTTTACATTTGAAATGTGCGTGCGCAAGTGTGTTTCCGAGCGCTGCTAGATGGGGTGCCGCAGTACAAAAGATGGCATCCCGTGGAGAGGCTCACTGTCTGTCCACACATTGTGTTATTAATCTGCATGGCCGTCCATGCTCGCTGCCATCTCTCACCATCTCCAACTCTCTTCCTCGGGTCTTTCTCAGAAAGCTCAAGCATGCCAGGCACTGAACCCAGCCAGGCATTGATTTCTGGCTCAATGTTCACATTTTACTGTGCCCTGTGACATCCACTAATCTCACTAATACCAATCTGATATCAAATAATAGACACTGCGGGGCTGCTCGCCAAGTCAGGTGTGCTCTCAGAGGCTACACTCCACCCTGGACCTCTGTGCCAGCGCTCGCCTTCGTGTCTCACCCCACCCTTTCCCACTGGGTCTCTTTTTTCTTTCTATAGCTCGCAGCATCTGCGTGCTGTGCTTCTGTTTCATGTGGATTACATCACAACACGGCTCATCTCGCACACATGCATACACGCACAAAGTTAATCTGTGGCCCTTTTTTTGTAAACACACTTCAGGGTTATTTGTAGTCGACGAGGAATCATGCCTTTGGATTCTTTTGAAGAACAGCTGAAATACCGCTTATCAAATCTGGTAAGCTCCAGTGCTGTGTTGCACTTTAAGCAAATACTTACAGTAAGAACTTAATGTCACTATCCACCATTTACTTAGCAATTTAACATTGAAAGGTCTTCTGAAAACATTTAGGACATTCAATGGAAAACTATAAAACCTGAAGTGCTTCGAAAAAAATCACAAGAACCAGAACGATAAAAGCAATAAAACTGGTATTAACATTTGAAAAAACAGAATAAAAATAAATAAATCCTAAACCATAATACACTGTCCAATGCAACATAATGTGAGATGTGTTTTGGTGTTGTCTGATGTTCAGAAGAAGACAGAGAAGCTGTGTTGTTTGAATGATTAGCTGCCCCACAGGTTATGTGTTCTTCTTTGTTTGTGTTGGGTTTTTGTGCATCGTGTTCTTGCTTTTTACTGTTTTCTTTCTTCAGTCTGCCGAGGCTAAAAAGACATTTGGCTCATGCGGTGAAAAAACAACTGCAAATGTTGCAGCTGTTGTGTGCGGGACAAAGCAGCCCAATAATTACCTTCAGTCCACTAACCAGTGTATTTATCATGGAAAAACAGTGGAGAAAGCCTTAATGTTTTCTCTTCATCAGTGCCGTGGCTAAAAGCCCCTCATGCCTGACCCATAGACTGGAGAGAGTGGATCCCCTGAGGAGTGTGATGGAGGTGATGGATCACACTGAGGCATATTGACAGACACACTCCACCAACTCTGTTGCAGAGTGTAATTTATTCTAAAAAAGTGCTCCACGTATTGACTCTATCAAATAGGTGACCTGCTTTGCTGGCTCTATTGACAAGCTGGTGAAATATGGTGTGTTTTTGTTTAAATGAAGATCTCACACAGGTGCACAGAGGTGGTACGAGACTCCCAAGCATCTCATAACCCTCGCGCAGCTGACGGTCATTTTGCGAGGCTCACATTGCCTCTGCTTTGTGCTATCTTGACATCGGAGTGTTTCTTGTGATTAATCCTTCCTATGTGCTACATCAAACCAGACCTAACCTTTACAGTGCAGGCGGTGCAAAATCATTTCATTCCCTTCCTGTGAGAGAGGTTGTCTCAAGGACTGACTGTTCCCATGCTAGAAAGCTCTGCCAAGGCCTTTTGTGAATGGATTAGTTACTATTAAGCTGCCGGGCCTGATAAATTAGGATTTATAAAGATTATTACAAATGCTTATGCCCTCCTAATGCTGGTGATTGAATTTGTGAATCATATTGAATTACTGCAGCGGATTATGGAAAGGTATGTAGAATAGGCGAGAAGAAATGACTTATTGTGCTTTGTTTAACAACACAGAATGTGTTGACGCCCTTGAAGTGTCGGCACTATCTAGTCTGGCCTCTCACAATCAGCGAGAAGAACCGTTTCCCCACAAAAACAGCCATGGCTCCTATCTTCAAAAAATTCCCTGCAACCTTAAGGCTTCAAGACAAATGGATGGTGTACGATTTTAATTGCCTACTAACGCCCTCCAGTGTAAGAATCTAATTATCTTTGGTCCATCGTATCGGAGAAGCCTATAACTGTTTCAATATTACACATCCAAAGGGGCTGAAACTGCAGAATAGCTAGATAATGGCTTCTTAAACAAGTTTGCCTCTAAGAAAACATTCGTTTAAAAAAGACCAAGCTTCATCTGGTATTCATTTCCCCAAAGAGGAACTTGGCACCAGGGAGCAAGAGATTACTGACCAAGAACACACTCCATTAATTCACACACCAACAAATGATTATGTAAACACTTATCAATGTACAGTATTTCCTCTACTAGCAGTGTGGCATGGAATTACCAAAAAAAAAATGTGCGTATCAGTAAAACTAGAATAAACAAACAGTCACAAAAGGCATACCTCTGTTGCTTTCTTGACTTTCATCCTTGGTTGTGGATTTCATAGACGGTGGTGTGTTATCTACAAATAAACAAATAAATGGTGATTTAAAGATGTGGGAGTTAATCATAGTTATCCCTTTGGCACTCTACGGATTTGAGGCGTCTGACTTCTTGTCAATTTGAACTGCTAGATGAGAGATGGTGTGAGTAACGATGGCTCTTGGCAAGACACACTCATCGTATTATTTTAACTTGGCCATTCTGTCTTGGCTGACCACTCTAGAAAAGCCTGTGAGAGAACTCAATGGCTCTTACGCTGTTTTGTTTTATATCTACCTGAAAAAAAAAAACAAAAAAAAAACGGACTCCTGTGGGAGAGCAGGGAAGAATGTGAAGCTTTGAGACCAACTCCAGAGCACAGGCTGGGACAAAAGCACCATTCCATGTGAGAATGGCAGTCATTTGAACCTTTGAATAGGCTCCAGCCTGCACTGATTCAAACTCTGGCTGGTGGAGGAGAATAAAAGGCCAGTCCTTGGCACCGGCGCACAAGCCCATCAAATAAGGCCAAACTGGACCGGGGCAGGACTGGCATGATGATACAACAGAGCTAGGAATTATCAGGGGTTATTTCAGTTGGCTTGATATGGTCTGCTGCTATGTTATTATACAGTATGCAGTGTAAAATAGCTGGTGAGAAAGACAGAAAACAGCATGGTCGCTCAGGCGCTAACAATGGGAAGAACTCTCGAATGCAGTGCCTCTCAGCCAAGTCTTTATGATGTAGCCATTACTTGCACATTGTTTCACTCTGGAATTTCACATTTTATAGTGCACTTATAAAAGAGTCCTTTTATGTTCACCCAAAATGGAATCTCATTGAAAACACAGATGCGTGTAATTGGCAAATCATGGTGGTGACTTTGGGAGGAAAAACATTTTGATAGCACCCTTGGTTCTACAGATACGGTAATCTGAACACTTCCTTCGACAGACAGTAAAACTCACGTTGTTCTCTGCTTAGTTGGTTGCACATGTGCTATGACGTCTTCAAAAGACTCCAAAGTCAGACCTGGCCAGCCCCCCCTCTGTACTCGCAAGAAAAACTTGCCATCAGCTGTTTGTTTCTGCTTTCTGATCTACTGTTCTTTTGGAGAAAAATGCTACAGGCAGTGCATTTCATCAAACATTTCATAAAAATGATTTTTGTCTACCAGGGAGAAAAAGCAGTAATTCCTGCTAAAGTCCACTGGATCTATAGTTCCTGCTATTAAAACAATCTGTACTTCTCTATGAGGTTGTCTGTTTGTTCCATTGCTTATTCAGGGCATCACTAGAGACAAATGTCAATAGTTTATCCCGATAAGCAGTATCGGGGAGTTTCAGGCCGTGTGTCGAGATGGTGCTGTGATAAAAGCATTACGCGCTGACAGTTGTGTTTGTGCTATCGCCTGGTGCACGCTGCGCTGGGATGTTATTCTGCTGTTCCTTTGTCACTCGCTTTAGGTGGTCTGAAGGCATTGTGCCCGTAAGCCGGATGAAGAGAATGGTGTTGGGAATTAGCCGGGGATATAAGCTCTCGTAATGTAATGTACCTGACATGAAGTATTTTTAACTGCAATGTGTCAGGCCCGGGATTCAACTTGTCATCAAATGAATAAACATTTGATTTCATCTGCTGCATAAAGCCTCGCAAATCACTGTCACCCGCTGAAGCTACGCCACTCACTCAGCCTCTTTGTGCTTTAATGGAGGTGTTAAGGTGAAAAGGCAGCCATGAAATATTCTGTCACTCACCTTCCTTCAGCGGCTCCTCTGTAACCTCCATGTCATTGTCTGGCAGAGGGGGAAAAAAGACAGCGTGTCAAAGCGAGCTATTTTATAATGCACGATACAGCGAGTCATCATGACTTGTCATCCTGATTGTAATGTCTGAGAACACTATTTTGATGTCATACAGCTGTGTACTGTGTCTGCTTACACCAGTTAACCAATGAAACTAGAGGCTGCAGTGTTTTCTTGAGAACTTTATTGAAATCTTGTCTATCTACCTGTCCTATACCTACAATTTCATACTTCGCAGGGTTTCTGCTGATCCCTCAAAACTTAAAATCCAATCATTTGAATTTGTGGCCTTTAAATGTCTTAAAATGTCTTATATATGATTTTGGTAGGTCTTAATTTGGTAAAAGTATAAGTAAAGTTTTACACTTTACTTAATCGTTTATCTATAATGTATTATAAACATACTTATAATGCGTTAACATCTTAACCATAACCCTAACCATAGCCACAAAGAATGCATTATAAGCATGTTCATAATGCGTTAAAATGAATTATAGTGACGGGCTTCATAGAGAGTATCACTCTCAATTTTTTTTAAATTTTGAATTTAATGCTATTTTTATAATTGCATTAACATCAGTTTCAATTTTAAATGTGTCTTTAGGGGGAAAAAAATTACCACATTGTAACAAAACTGTAACAAAAAGGAAACCAATATGGAACCCATTACCACCAATGCAAACTGTGCAGCCCAATGAAAATTTATGAGAGCAGCCCCAGCTAGTGTGGGGGCTAATACTGGGTCCTCTCTCATTAAAAATACAGGTACTTGAAGGAGTAATAATTCTTTATGTTAACATTATTTTAATCTAATGCAGATTAGTGCAAATTCAGCAAAATCTTGCTTGAGAACAGTGTATTTAGCTTACAACCGTATTTACCATGCAGGTAATTCAGGCTCTTACAATTCCTTTATACCCTTTGTACTTTTTTGCCAGCATGGGACGTGAAGTAGGGCTTAAATTGCATTAATAATGGTCTTAAAAAGTCTTAAATTTAACTTGTTGAAATCTGCAGAGGTTACGTCCAAAAGCTGGCTGATGAAACTCTTTCGCCTCCTCCTTCCACACCAGCTGCCACGCTCCGAAATCTGACCGACAACCCTTAACATCCTCCCTTAAATCCCCCACCAGACGGCCTTGAATCTACTGTGTTATTACAGCAAATGACTTTGTATGTGGGTGTGTTTGGATGTAGGGGGGGTAGGAGTGGGGTTTCCGCATTCACAAGACATTCTTTTTCAATTAAATCTATACTGGTAGGCTCAGCATAAATGACACAAAACCTCCCATTTCTTTAAACTACAAGGACTTCAGGCTCCGGTGGATAACTGCGCCTTCAAAAAAAAAAAAAAAAAAAAAAATATCTTTTATTTTGTCTTATT
>JAPZDX010000003.1:8960002-8970245 GCA_029783625.1 Naso annulatus | reverse complement strand
TCTAACTGCCCCTTCAAAAAAAAAAAAAAAAAAAAAAATCTCTTTGATTTTCTCTTCTTTTCTCTATGCTGCTATTGTGCGAGACAGACGGAGTGAACTAGAGGTGTTTCTGGGAGGATAAGTTGAGTTGCACGGTGGGAGATGAGAATGAGGCGTTGGATGCTGCTTCAGGAGGAGCTGCAGAGTGAGAGGAACTGTGGATGCCTCCTCGTGGGCTCCCATCATACAAACACACACTCTGACACACTGAGCTTGCCTCAAGTTTCTTTGAGCCTATATATATGGAATGTGAGAGCACCGTTCGTATGAATGGATTACATGCTATGTGTGAGGCCACATGTATGATCTGTGTTTGTGTGTGACTGTGCAGGAGCCTGAGCAATGATTGCGCTGCGGTTAACAAGCAAAAGCAAGCGTTAGCTTTGATGAAAGGCTGTTGTCATCTGTTCGGGAAAAGTGTAAGCATCAGAGCTCCCTGCGGATCCAGCGACAGACTTTTCTTTTGTATAACACTGAATCTAAGGGTACAGTGCATTAATCTAACCCTGCTTGGTGAAACAAAGGAGAGCCTACTAATACAGTATAACAATAGTGCAAAAATGGAAGCATGGGGTGTCTCAACCACTGCCACAAGCTGCAACATTATTTCCCCTGCTCAACACTGCTGTCAACACAACGAATGTATGTGACTCAGTCTAGAATAACCATGAACTATACTTTCCTTTCTTTCTTTCTTTCTTGCTTTCTTGAGATAAATACAATTTTTTGCACACAAATTCACCGAAGGGATTCATAGAAGATGGCTCTCTTGATCTTTGGATGAGCAAAACTACCATAATATAATGACAAATGAGAAGCTGTCAGCTGTTCAATAGTTTGGCATTATGCTCATTCGTGTTCTTTCAGAGGTTCACATAAAAGGAACAAGGCTGTTCTCATGTCTGTGCAGAAAGTATAAAAAAAAGGGCCAGGAGTTGAGTGTCATTGTTCAGCATAAATGCCTTGCCTAGGTCTGTTTAGAGGTATCAAAAAAAATTAACCTTCCAATAGCTCAAAAGCTCACTAATTAGCTCACTGATTAACATGTTATATGACCTAACTTTTCAACCGGATGCCTGGTAACGTGACAGTGGTGACAAAACTCCATAGAGTCACTGTGATTTGAGTGGTTTGAAGGCATTGTGCTTGTAAGAAATAGCGCAACACATTATGCTCTTTGTTTCTCTTTATGTATGGATTAAACAAACTAGATATAGTTTGTTAATTAGTGAGCTTTAGCGCTGCTCAAAGGCAGGTTTTTTTTTCAGATTATTATTTTGTTGTATTTCTGTTTTATTTAGATAGTGACAGCTGGAGAGAGACTGGAAAGGCAGGGTAGAGAGAGAGGGTGGCATGCAGAGTCAGGCTAGCTGTTTCCCCCATTAGCTAAGCTGAGATAAGTATCTCCTGGTTGCAGCTTCATAAGAGACAGATATGAGAGTCTTGGAAATCTACGTCTTGGAAAGATGATGAAAGAATAAAGTAGAAGAACTATTCCTCTAAGTTACATAATTCATTCACATGCTGAAGTGTCCTTCACATGTGTGAGATCATGTGGCGGGAGACACTGTTGGATTTTAGCGATTTAAACTGAGCTGCATTAAATTCAGGCAAAATCTAAACCTCTAAATGATCCAAAAGTGACCGGCACTGTACATGTTGATAAGCAGGTTGTCATGGTTTGTATTTGTACATTTTCTACATGTCTGTGATCTATGCAAAACATGTGCACATTTTAGTTCAGCTTAAAAATGATGAGCTAAACTGAATCCTTGTATCAGCCGCACAGACTGAGAGACTCTGCGTGGTTTCTGGAAATCACATCACTAACACACCACGGTCTCCTCATTTCCCTTCCCCCGAGGGAAAGCCTCGTGAAACCCACGCAGCCTTCATTTTCACCCCTCACAGGGCTCCAGTAGCCCTTCATATCCTCTGTCCACAAATGCGTGTGATAGAAGTGTGTGCATACCACAGCTTTACTTCTTCCAAAGCAGCGGGGGGTTGAGGGGATGCTTCTATTATGGACATTAGGGTGGGTAGGTGTGTGGGTTGTGGGCTTGGGAGCATGGAGTGTATTAAGAGACCATGTAAATAAATGTCAATTGGAGAGTCAGTGAAACAGTTGGGGGAGAATGCAGCAGCCCCTGTAGATCTGTGGGCTGCGTTAATATTGTCAGCACTGTGGCTGATTGAAGAGAAGAGATGGAGCCCAGCTTGTGGGCAGCCACCCGGATCATATTAGTGGAGAAGTGTACCCAGAATCAATTTCAACAAGCTTTCACTCTCTACAACCACAGCTGCCTGACTGCTTCCATGCTCACAAATAATACGTGCCAAGGCAAGCATGTGGTCAATCACCATCTATGAACCAATCTAAATACTTAATAGAATCATGTAATGTGAATGATTACATTGATTAAGCTCTGTATGTTAGTCAATTAATAGTTATTAAGATTCTTAATTCTTAATTTTTTAACTACAGCTATGACCATTTATGGTTGCTTTTTCTTGGCATGTGCGTATTCAAACAATGCAAACACTGGTGCTCCTGTTAACCAGGCAGTGAGAGTGTCGTACCTTGAAGATGTGCACAGTTTAAAGTAATGAATAGGTCATTATATCACTGGTTATGAGCTCAGTTGTGAGGTGAGTAATGGATGCTGAATGGTACTTCAGATGCAAAAGCTTTATGTTTAGTTGCCGTGTGCGTAAGCTTGTTTGTCTACTAGAATATTTCAATATTTATGTGTCTGAGAGGCGCTCCTTAAGCTGGCGCTACATAAAAAGACCTTTGTCTGTTTGTGAGAACTCATCAAATGTTACTCATCAAACAGCAGCTCTTCTGGCGAGTCTGTTTGAACACCAGGCACATACCACTGCAAGGAAAATCTGCAGCCATTTGTTCTAATGTTTCCTTGTGATGTCAACGTGCTCACTTTCAATACCCGACTAGGTGAAACTTCCTTATGTGTATGCGTTTGTGTGTCACGGTTGATGTGCCTCTGTGCAGGTGTGCGTGAGTATTCTTGTCAGCAAAGGCCATTTTTCAGCTTCCTCCTCGCGCAGAGATGTTACCACATTCTGGTTCCCTCACAGTGACAGCTTGCGGGAATGCACACTGTAATAAAGCAATTTCCTGTATGCAAATGGCCTGTTTACACGTTCCTGCTCCAGTCATTGTCACTTGACGGATTGCTCAAATATGAGCAAAGCAGCTATACAATGAAAAATGAGAATAGTAAGACTTCAATAAAAAATCCATTGTGCCTGCGCTCAGCTCTCGACATGCTTGAAACTGATGTCACAGGGAAGATCGTGAGTTTCACACGACCACACGCACACAACAGATACAAATGACAGAAAGATCAAGGCCACTATTCACAACAGCTCCATAACAGCTTGCTGATAGAGGAGGCAGTGGAGAGGCTCCTCCCTGATATAATGAGGAAGAATAATAGAAAGCTGAGCGATGAGGTATGGTGCACGTAGCATGGGAACAAGGAGACGTGTGAGTGAGAATTAGTGAGGAAGAGTGGGAGAGAGAATAGGCAGGGTCGGCGTGACAGAGCGTTATTGAAAACGATAGGATGTTGCTGGAGACAGAATGGTCTCAGGCCTCTGCATGATGCATTCAGCGTTGCCGCAAGATCTACCTGACTGTCTGTCTCTAGCAGTGAGGATGATGGGATGTTCTGAAAGCGCTCGGGCACACCTGCAGAGCTAATTCACAGCCTCTGATTCACTACTGCCATCCTGCGCAGGCTAAATGCAAGTCTTTTCACACTACGGGGTTATGCATTCCCTACATGGCGCAA
The DNA here is from genome assembly GCA_029783625.1 of Naso annulatus. Classification (NCBI taxonomy): domain Eukaryota; kingdom Metazoa; phylum Chordata; class Actinopteri; order Acanthuriformes; family Acanthuridae; genus Naso; species Naso annulatus. The sequence continues at coordinate 8,966,388 of JAPZDX010000003.1, read as the reverse complement.
TCATACCAATCAGCATTTCTTTCTTTAAAGCACACTTTTCAACGACTGTTAAACACAGCGACACAGGGCAGCCTGGCTGGATAAAAAACATCTGAATTCACTCCCTTACATGTCTAGTCTACAATCACAGCACCGGTAATTATTTTACCTTCGAGTACGTCTATGTGGAACATCTTAAAAGAGATGTTGTCTCCATAGGGTGTTAAGTTTTGAACTAGCATAATCTGAAAGATTGCGGCAGGTATAAAAAAAATGAGACAGTGACCCAAAGTGGGGATGTCACACTGATTTAGCCAACTGGTCTAAAATAAATTTGTTTGCTCTCAGCCCATACACACACAAAGAGGAGTGATAAAGGTGGCTTTGACCCCAGACGTCAAAGATCACGTCAGGCGAGACGCCGTGATGAGAAAAACCACTTGAATTAGCATCCCGGGGTGAGCTGCGGTTGCCTTCTGGAACAACCCCACATTTAACCCAAGACTGACCTCTGCCTCCCTCATTAGCAACACGCTGCATGGTGGTAAACAATATTTTATCTTCTAATATTAAGGGTTATCTTCTATTAATGCATCTCTCGAAACTTTTCTGATTATGCTCTGTGGCACGCACAGAGCCTGTTGTTTAGTTTCCCCTCTGTTCCCAGTTGTGCAGAGATACAGGGCATTTATCCACTGACAGCACTTGTAAATGGTGAGAGTGATAACTGGAGAACAACAGCTCCAGATTCTCATCTCAGAGCGCTAATATGATGAGACGGGTGGCGGGTGCATGGGGGCAGGCAATATAATTAAGGTCTCTCCCCAGAATGTAATCTTTCAAGGAAGAGCCTGGGCGGGGAGCGGGACAAATGACGGGAGCGCAGGGGGAACAAAACACTCTCCATCTGGGAGCAGCAAGATGAAGGCCTGAGAGCCGGTATTCCACTGGGGAGGTGGGGAGGGAGAAGTGAGGTAAAAGGGAGGTAATGCTAGGCTGGTGAAGCCAACCAGCCTCTTTCAGCTCCCCGGCTATTAAACTCAATCCTCCGTGGAGCCCCCATCAGAGCTGGTGACTGCTCCTGGCCCCCCGAAAAAAAAGATGATGGCTTGAAAGGGGAGAGGGAATTGAAAGAGAGACAGAAAAGAGAGTGGGAGCAGAAGATAATGGATGTTTGTTTATTTCACATACAGAATTGAAGAGCAGCAGCCAAGGACGATCAGCGGTTGCCATGCATCCCTGAATTTTTTAGTTCTTGTGGGAGACATTCACTACTGACGACCGTTATTACAGTCAATCAAATCTGACATTAAAGTCTCATCAGAATATCAACAATTATGCAAAATATCAGCCTGCTGGTTCACTGACAAGAAGTCTAACCATTCCAATCCTATTAAGGACCTGACACTTGTTTTACCAACTGTCAGCATAAATTCTCACTGTTAATCTCCCAAACGGCCGTGCGGCTGTGTTGAATTTGTTTATATTTGAAGGTGTCACCCAAGTCTGACAGGTCGTTATACTTGTGTCTCCAGGAAAAAGATATCTCTTGCTCCAGATGTTTGCACGGATACACAAGGTAGCAAAGCTGCCTATGTCCGTACCGATGGTCAATGAGGTAGGTGGGGACATGTCATATCAAAAATCTTTGAGAGGAGACCTTTGAAATAAATAGTGTTTTTTTGTCAGAAATCAAAGAAGTTATTTAAAAAAAATAATCCAACAATCCACTGGGCAGCTCAACTCAGACCTGCAATAGGTAACAGATAAAATGTAATGCTAGAAATAATTACACACTCCATTTATAGGATGTAAACACACGTACCTTGAAAAATGCAAGACATTTTCTTCTTGTAGATGGCAAAGTCAGTCTCGAGGAAAACACAGAAAATGACCCGTGTGATCTGCACAGAAAGAAAAAAGACACAGAGGAGCAATAAGTGCACAAAGTCGCCGAAAAAAAAGTCTCTCCCTGGTGAATTACCCGAATGAATTACAAACTAAGTGGACGGTAGTACTCAGCATCAGCAGGAGACAATCATAGCCATTCAGAAATCTAATAAGTAACCCTCACAATCAAGACCACCCAAACTAGGCCTCTGAGACAGCTTTTGGAGAATATTACTGCACATTACATCAGAATGAGGATTATTGAATGGGTGTGCTGGTTAGAGCAGAGCAATACGCCTCAGTAACACAAAAAGTGCATCGACACGAAATTACAACATTAAAGATGAGCAATAGAGAACACTTTCATCCAAATTGAAAATTACAAGGGAAAATGGCAAAGAAGTTGTTTTACTCCACCACTCAGAAACATAAAACCGTGATTAAATGTTGAAAGGAAAATCAACAGGCAATAAGTAGATTTCATATTAAAACCTCAAGCAAATGTGATGAAAGGATCATTTCTGATATTGAAAATCTTTAATAGAAAACAAAAAAAATGTAAATGACTTTCTTTTTCTCATCCTGAAACTCTTTTATTATGCCTGTGCTGATGTTCAACAGTGAATTCAGTCAATGACAGCTTTGGAGCAGCTAAGTGGTTGATGTAAAACTACAGCTATAATTGTTTGTATGTTAATCACAGGCAGACGCTAAGATGAAAGAGGATTTACTTCTTAACAATGCTGGAAAAATCTGTGCACTGTGATTGGTGGCTGTTAAGACGAGGCAAAATCTGTCTGTTACAACATGTTGTTGAAAAAAGGTCAATAAAACTTAAAAAGGTGAAGTCAGTGAAATTTTAAGAGGCTTTTACCACAACATAACCTTAACTTCTCAGCGGGTGTTACTCTTCTGCATCTCAAAATTTCAGTAAATTCTGATCACTAATGGATGACCTCGCTTCCTGTTTTTGCTCACAACTCTCCCACACACCAGAAGCTACCAACTGTGCCAAAACACTGTTGCAGTGTTGGCATTAAAATCTTGCTGGTAACCAACCTCAGATGTGGCATGTGTTAACCACCAAGTTAGTTAAGTTTGCTGTTGATGCAACTCAACAATGGCTGCCATAGGTCGATGGTAAAGTGCTGAATTCTACTGATAACTTCTTACTTGTCACACTAGCACTGCCCAGGGGCCTAAATTAGAAAGCAGAGAGGTTCCTCTCATGTTAATGAACAGACCAAACATTGTCTCTCACAATAAATCAATAAACTCCAGCATATTTGAATTATATTACTTGTATTTGCCTCAGATTCTGACACTTTGTTTTCATCTTCTTGGAAAAATAACTTCTGAATACCTTGTAAAAATTTGAATGCATTATGGTCCCTGGTTCCTAAAAGTTGCATTAGGTAACTTCTGTTAACGAGCTAACAAGCTAACGTTAGCTGTAGCACGAGACTGGTTGGGATAAAACTTAGCTGCGGCCGTTTGTGCCAGCTCAGGTTTTATCTTATTTGTTGTCGCTCTCTCTTTTAAGTCCAGTTTGAAGCGCGACGAAACAGTTTCAGGGAGAGTTGGAGTAGTAAACTGTAAACTGGTCCATCGAGCTAGAGCTGACTGACGGTGTTGCTTGCAGACACTCTGTTGTTAGCAGAGACGAGTCAGAGCGTAAGGTACCAACAGCTAATAAGCTTGTACCAACGTCACCTGTCGCCAAGAAGTGCAGCATAGACCAGCAAATCAGGACAAAGAGTACAAAGAGTGTCATTAACTGGGAAAATAGAACTGGAGCGATCAGATTTTTACCAATCCTGAATACAGGGGCATGGGAAAACACAGAGAACTTGCAATACTCTCAGACTGCGTCACTTACTAACAGCTTTTTATGGGTATTATGACATTTTTTCCAAATAGAACACACAAAAAAATGTTGATATTTTCCCTAAAGTTACCTGCTGCAGCTTTAAGTAGCCCAGACATGCACAAAATAATTGTACATGAAAGTAATGTATAGACATGTCACTTATTCAAACACCAATATGACCAGTTTAGTAACTTGTGCAAACAGCAATTGTGAAACCATGTTTTTTTTTAAACTCTGAGTGTTATAATCCATACTGTAAACATTGGAACTACCATTGGTTTACATTATAAGCTACCCACAGGCCATGAACACTTTCCCTACTGTGATAAACAGAGCAAGTCATACATGGAGCTGTTAAAAGATTGCAGTAACAGAGGTCACCTCTTTCACTTTCACCCTTCTCCAGTGGAGTCCCAGATGTGCAGGCATCAGTCACAGTCACAGAGATGCATTACACACCACAGCAGCAGATAATCGCTTGACTGAATAATGGCAATTTTACACATCAGCCATAATGGTGGCCATCCAGCCCCTATCCTCTTCCATGCAGGGTAGTGATGTTATGGCAGAAGAAAGGGGGCTCACCAGCCTTAGCCTCATTCCTGACCCCGCCCAACACAAGGATCCGATTCAAAGAGGCACCCTTCTGGTGCTCATACAGACATTTATCTATTAATAGTTTATGATCTGCGCTTTGGAGTAAATGTTAGGAGCTGCATCCAGGATGGTAACATTTTACTTTTGCTAGATGTCTTGGGGGGGCTTTGTTCATAAAATGTATACTTACTCTCTCAACCCCTCAACCCTGACAGAAAATGAAAGAAAGCTTTAAGTCTGCTTTGAAGTCGTGGGCTCGCTGACAAACAGATTGTGCGAACAGTGATAATATGCCGAGATAGTGCATACCACTGGGTGCTGGAAGGCCACAGGACAGCGGCTCCCCAGGAATTTCCATTACTCTTTTATGGAGCTCCATTCTAAAACTGACTGCCCACTGTGAAACAGGATGAATCATGAATTCATGCATTGAAACACAGAAATGCCAGTGCGCGCACATGTGGACAGACAGACACACACACACACACACACACCATTGATGCTGATTGCATCTCTCCAGTGTTATGTATGATGTGACAGAGGAATAAAGGAGAAATATAACACCGAACTGTGCTAAAACAAAACCAAACAAAATGGAAAATCTTAGTATCCATGTCATGTCGACTCTTTTCTTCGGTTCCCTCTCTCTCCCTCTCTGTCAATCTCTTTCTGTAGTTTCTGTTACAGCGTGTCCACATTCTGTGAAAGGCTCGGGCAAGTTCTTTTATGCTACAGATCAGAAACCCATCGTATGGGCTTTGACAGATATCATCCAGACCAGGATGCTTAATGAAAAACCAGAAACGCCAGGACAGAATGTTGACATTCTATCTGTATCCAAACAAACGCTGTTGGTCAAGGCCTCTTAACACTCAAAACACAATGAATCAAACACAACGGAAAAGGTGATCTGAGACTTTTCTTTGTGAAAGTAAATTCAACCAGTTGTACTTAAAACATCCTGTTCTTACAAAGTCAACCAGAGACGGCTTATCTCCTGCATGCACACATACAGAACTGAGCAGTCATCTAGGAAGAATTTGCGAATAGTTTAATGAGAATTTTCCTGGCTGTAGCCTGAAAAAAAAAAAAGCACATTAACACACTTTGAAACACACAGTTTGCTAGCATGTAGAATAATAAAGAGACACACAAAATCATTATTTGTTATTACCACTAGGGCTGCATGATTAAAAAAAAAAAGAAAAAAAAAAAGTAACTGCAATTACTTGGGTTGATATTTTAATTAGAATATTAAGAGGAAGAGTAACTGCAAAATGATTCTTTTGAAATAGTGACAGTGAAAATGGGTCAGCACCAATTCAGAAACTTTCGAATCAGCTTTAAACACAATGTGACCGAAGCAACCGCGGAGACGGGTCTTTGCTTGGTTTGCTTTTGATACACAAGGCAGAGCTGTCATGTATCAAGCCAAGTCAACTGACAGATGGAGGCAAAGCCTTGAAGTAAACTGAGAATCAACCGTTGCTTTCTACAAACACGTCTCCTTCTGTGAAACTTCATACATCTGTCTGTCTCACCTCCTGTCCCTTTATCCATCTAGGACACGGCCATCGTCCACCCGGTCCCCATCCGGATGACACCCAGTAAGATTCACATGCAGGAGATGGAGCTGAAGAGGACTGGCAGCGGTGAGACCACCATCTTTGCGTATTGACTGTTTTTATGGACTGCATCAAGAGCTTTAATGCCGGGGTCAGACTACAAGATATTTGTGTTCATTAAAACGTTCGTGTGTCCGATTAGGTGATTATGGAGTCATAAATTTTGGCCGTGTCGTATTCCAGAGACATGACAGACTATACGTTGCTCCCCAACCAATCATTGTCTGCAGTCACGATGTGCATGATGTCACAGGACAGGAAGTGCTCGCTACTGACTACTATTACCACTGACAAGCTGTCGTGGGAACAAAAAATCAAACATGCTAATCGGCATCAGTTGTCATCCATTATGACATACTATGCGAGACAAAGCAGTCGACTGTTGCGCCAAATGCTCATTGATTGTTTCCAAGCCCACCCGACGT
>JAPZDX010000003.1:8947166-8959546 GCA_029783625.1 Naso annulatus | reverse complement strand
GCAGAAAATACTACTAAATACTTCAGTTTAGATTTCAGATTTTGGAGACGAGATCCAATATTTTGGTCGGAGGCTGTGAGGTGTGTGTATGCATGAGTTATTGTGTGTGTGTGTGTGCACACCCCGCAGCCGCCAAGGTTGAAAAAGTTAATGGAAGACTAATTAGAAAGCTGGGATCACGGCATGCTAGCCTGCCTAGTCATTACTCATCCCTGATTGGAGGGCCTTTGCCAAAGGGTGAGCACAATATGATTGGTTCCCCTGGCTGCATATGGAAGGGATGGTCCTCCTGACAGAAATATGTTTTGTGCAATAAGGTCTGAGACCGTGTAGTTGGCTTGACCTGCTGCTCTTTGAGCTGTGTTTTTTGAGGACCCAGCCAGCTCCGGGAAAGTGTTCATGAACTCAGAGGTTTTAAACAAAAACTCTTCTTTCACAAAAAAGGAAAATCAGAAAGTATAAACGGGATTTTTCAGACCTCCTTTAATTAAGTAGAGATCAAACTGATATTTTGAAATATTTCCAATATTTTTTTTTTTTTTCCCCTGGTGAGCCTTAGAAGAAAAAGTTACAAATTGAGAGAAAGTTGAACCATTCAGCTGAGTTATTTATCTATTTGACTGTAAAGACATTCATTTCTGTTGCAAAAATTATTTGTTGATGCATTGTGTTGTAAAATAAAAGAGCAATGCAGGATTAAAATCTCATTTCAAATATTTAATTTGAACTCTTTCAGAACACTTTGTCCATCTACCTCAAAAAAAAAAAAAAAAAATCAAAACCAGCGCCTCTTAGAATGTAATTGAGTTCAGAATATACAACCAGACCAGACTAATTAAAATGCAGAGGGCAAACTACACCTTTGTAGCTCATTTGCATGGCACATGAAATGAAAAGAAACAAGATTAGGAAGTGGCTACCTCTGTCAGCTTGTTGTTGCAGACACATGTGCCTCAGTGTAAATGAGTAGCATGAAACAAATCTCTTTTTCATAAACTACTGCGTGTGATTTTTAATTTATGTGTACCCGTGGCTCATCATTCTGGTGCAGGGCTCACCAGGTGCCCCACACTCCTACTGGCTGGCTAACAGATGAGCTGTCATAGCTGGCCACCCATGCCCATAATTACATTGGGGGCACAGCCAGCAGAATCTGACGTGCAGGCACAACACACGCACTTTTGCTACTTGCATTTCCTTCTTGAATCTGTCACAAACAATAATAGGGACAGGTTGCCCTAGCATGTCTGCTCCAGCTGGAGCCGCGACCCAAGGGAGATCTGTGTCTATGTGTCCTGCGCTGCCTCGTTACCGAGGCACCGGCTCATGCAGGATCCTGAACGGTCGAATCCAGATGGACGACAGCGACATGAGACTGATGTAAAGTATTAACACTGGCTGAAATTATTCATTCATCGCTTTATTTACTTATGTTCAAGGTCGTGGTGAGTAAACATCAGCATGCACTGGATGGAATGGGAATCTGGGCAGGTCACCAATTCATCACAGTGGCTCGTGTGAAGCACTAAATATATATCATACACTCACACATACACAGTAAGTACATATTAGATTTGCTTTGTTTATGCTTTATTCATCTCTGACGTGACATATGAGTGTTGTGTGATTGCACGTCATTGTTCGAGAGATTGAATAATTCCAGCAAATTATTCCTGAGCCTGAAATATCTCCCCATAAAACACAGCATCTAGCTGCATCATCAAAGCCATAATCAGAGAGTGCTCGTCTCTTTTGTTGTCAGCAGAGCTGGATGGGATAGAGGGTTCACTTTGAGGCAGGTGGACCATATCCAGGCCTTATTACTGATGTAATTACACACACCTGCGTCCCCCTCACTACTAGTACACAAAGCCCTCAGCTTGGATAATGACAGGCACCCATAGTCAGAGATGAGTAAACACTCAAACACGCATAAACATTCATAGATCCTTTACGATAAAGACAGATCAACTCGTCCGTCCATGCTGCTGCTTAAAATCTGCTCATCACTGAAACAACCTCCGTTTCCAACCCCTTCACCAGCGCCGGTGGCAGAGCTGACAGCAGCAGCGCGGCTCTGGCAGCAACTACTCGGGTAAAGCTGTGAGCTGCTCCTCCAATTGACTTTGATTGACCCTGTCTGCCGAGAGAGCTGCAGCTCCACCTGCAGCAAGCTGTTGAATTATCATTTCAAAGAATTGCCCAGAAAAGGTTATCCCTTTGAACAAAACGCCTCCATCCATACATCAAAGGAGAAGCCTGACATTGGGCTTAGAGAAGGAATGGTTACGACCAAAGCCAGGAAAAAAAGTGCTGAACTTAAATTCTTACTTTCTACAGCCAGTCGACATTCGATTCCCACTATATCATGAGAAGGGCAATAAGCAAGTCAATGGAGTCAGCTAAATATTTAGGAACAGACGACAGATTTTGGTAAATGCTTATGTACACAATTATGCATGAACGCTCAGCACAGTGTGACTAAATAGAAGTGATAACACTCTGGTAAGCTGCCTGGTTATTTCATCAGTGTAAAACATCACTATGCTGCTTCTTAGGCCGTATAAAGTGCAGCATATAAAACATTTTTTTAGAGGAAAATGCTGCCGTACTAGATTTGTAAAAATCCGTGAGATAATATATCAGCAATTTGTATGTTAATTCAACAAATGCTGTGGGTGCCCCACAGTTTTTACACATTAGAGCTGAACAAATAGTTCCCGCAGTATTATTCAGGCTTCATTGCTGCATGGCAATGTAGACGAAAAAAATGGAGTACAGCATGCTTGAGGCATCTAGCATTTTAGCTCACATTTTCTAAAATTGTTCTCTCAGAGTGAAAGAGACAGCGTTTGACTTTCACAGGCTTCGAGCCGCTGCTGCCAGCTCCCACTGCCAGCATCCGAAGCACCGTGCTATCTGATTTGAACAAAAAAAGACAGACACAATTTCAACAGGAAAAACCTTCAAGTCATCTCTTGTGTTTCATTTTATATTATTTCATACTTAATATTTCAGAAAGAGAAGGTTTATGGATTTTAAATTCTCCGGTAAATTTAGTCAATAAGAGCACCGTCGGCTCAGAACAACAAACCGCAGTGGCTGAAAGGATTCTAAAGTGACGGTTTTAGCCCTGTGAGCTCGTCCCACCGGAGTCAAGGAAAATGTCAATAACCTCCCACAGGAACAGTAACAGACATCACCCGGCTGCAACTTACTGTTTAGCAGCACAAACCAATGACAGTAATGAAAACCTTCCCCACAAACAAGAGGACTTACAGGTACCTTAGAAGAGACTGAGGGAAATGTCAGTGCACCAGTGCCTCAAGAGATTTGAGATGCACATGACTACTGCATCTTTTTGGCATGTAACCAATGGTGCAATGGACTTCACTGACAAGTTCGTCAATTAATATGGATGGTCAAATAATTATAATGATGGAATACATGTGTTGAGTCTACAGGGAGTGGTGTGAGTGTGAAGGATTGGGCCATTTTCTAATCATAAAGATGAGGAGTGGTGCAGCTGCGGACGAGGTCAGAGGGGAATGATGAGGGAAGGACTAATATGAGGGCTGTATCTATGATCCATGACTGTAATGGTAATGATCTGACCTCTGGACAGCCAATGGCCTACACCACCTCTGCTGATGAAGGCAGAGTATGTGTGTGTATGTCAAAGCGGAGGGAGGGTTTGCGTGGTAACTTGTTCAAACATACAAGAAATGATTAAGATCCAAACTTAATATTGAGCTTCAAAATAGGAATGAAGTATTTCCCTTAAGGCTCCGAGTGAGATAAACTAATGGATGCTGATCTTATGTCTCTGTGAGTATTTTAAAAGCATGCTGAATGCTGAGTTTAATTGACTCATCTTTCAGCTGCTCGGTTGATGGATGTCGATGAGCAAACCCTCTCAAAAGTCCAGAAATAGCAGAAATGCATTTGTAAAGAAATGTGAGGGCTTGGTTACTAACCTTTAAGAGTATCTGCCACATGATCGAAAGAGTGTCCCGTACCTGAGCTTTGTTATTAACAGTTTGCTCAAGTATGCACATGTATCCTCATGCATATGTTGGTAAAACTAAAGTTTAAGCAACACGGGGACCCCCTCACCAAAACGATACTCTGTCGTGAACAAAACTGTCTTATGGCGCACACTGTAGGTGGAAAATAGTCAGATTTCTCGAGAACAAAAGTCTACAAACTTAAATTTATTGTGTATCTGCATAACAAATTCTAATGATAGCACATGTGTTCCATTGCCCTTCAATGCTTTCTGTTCCTGAAGAATCCTGCAATCTTCCTCTGCATGAGTTCATTCCTCCTTCTGATCTCCTTTAAAGCTCTGGCTGCCCTTTGACACCTTGCTGCACTCCCAATCCCAATATTGACCGCCAATAGGCAGTATTACATGTCAAGTTGAAGGATTGGTGCTTTGTGTGGATGTGTCAGGCTCTGTGTCTGCTCATCTGCTCTCCTGGATCACGCAGGGGTTATCCTGCTTGCTTGTCATATCCACTAATATTTTCATTTCTCCAGTTTCTATTTAGTCAATACCTGCTCAGTCTCTGGGAGGAGGCCAATAAGAGCAAACTGAGTCCTTGCTGACAGAGGCCGGTGTGTGCAGCCAGGTATAGACATCCTCTGGGTTGAACCCGTTACGCCCAGCTCATGTTGATGAAGTCATTACCCAAGGTGTGTTTCTTGTCAGAAGGAAACAGTTTTTAGAGAAGAAGGGCAAAGCCTTTTAGGTCCAGCAGGAGAGGCTGTATGGGGAAAACACTGCCACAGACAAATTGAATCCGCTGATGTGCGCTAAGTAAAGTAAAACAATACAAATGTCTCTTTTCCGTTTCTCAGATAAATCATTGTGGATGTTTCCCTGTAGTGTAGGATTTGGAGGAGTCAGTGTGTTTCTGTGTGCTTTTTGGCACATCAGGCTCTCCTTTCAGCTGCATGTTTGCCCTGTCTGGGCCTGACTGGTTCTGAGGGGGTTTCCTGGGAGGAAACATGCGGTGCGATCTAGCCAGGTCCTCTCCAGTTTGAGTATCACACAAAAGCTGCCAGACGAATGGGAATCCAATCACAGCTCCCTGTGGCAAAATCGCCTGAACTGCATACAAGTCAGGATCTGAAGAGGCACAGCGGAGGCAGCGGTGACCTGTAATTTATCTCACAAACAAGGCCGCATTTTTTCTGCAGAAAAGCATGTGTTACAGCTCCCAGCAGTCAAACCATGTCTACTTCCTGGGCATTCTTATTAAAAAATGCCTTGCAACCTAGTCCTTACTTAAACGTGATAATGCAGATGAGTGAAAGAGTGTGTGGGCTGCGCTTCCCCTTGCTACACGAGAATGCTAATAACTTTGCCAGCTCTCTAAGGTTGAACCCAAATGTGGTGTTTTTTAAAAATGTTTTCCAGTAGAGGTTAATGCCATAAGGTCAGGAGGGGCACTCATTAGAAAGTACTCTGCTTCACACACACACTTTCTTCTAGCAAAAGCTATTATCCCTTTGTTACGTTCATAACAGCGCCCATACAAGATGGCATCCCAATGTTCGGGCTGAGATATTAATATTTTTTCCTTTTCTTCCTGCTCATCCACCATCTGCATTAGAGCTGACAACGAAACCTCACAGAAAAGGTTCATTAAAGCCTTTTTTTTGCTCTCAAATCCAAACAGCGACACAATCAGTTGAGCAGTATTCATTATCTCAAGTTTAGAGGTGGACTTCTTTTCTTCTGTCTTCTATTTGCCACCCATATAGAGACACACTCAAAAATGTAAAAGCTCTCATTATATTACTAAAGCCACCCTTAGATAACATGAATAGTTTCTGGAGGTTTTAAGTGTCTATAGGCATCTTAAAAAAAAAGAGTAAAGAAATAACCCCCAAAATAAAAGAAAGTATCAGCTAATATGTACTGCAAAGAAGAGATGATCCTTTTTACATTTAAATGCCACTGTGAGGTTATGGCAGATTTACACGCTGCTGAACAGGACGAGTGTAATGGCAGGAAATAAAAAACAGAAAAACCGATCCTAAGAGCAATACCATATGGCTGTGTGGGCGACATCAAACAGGAAAGCAAGCCTCAAAGCTGAGGTGCTGTTTGACATAACTTACAAAGGGGAATGAAGATCTGATCTGGACTTTGTCTGATGCGTCAAGCAAATTTACAACCTCTCGTCGAACGTGAGTCGCACAGAGTGTCAGAGTAATTTATCCACAGTGACAGACCGGCAGACGGTAAATGCTTTTCAAGGGGCCAGTGGATTAGGATTACCATGGAAGTAGGGAAAACAGTTAAACATTACAAGATGCATAAATCATAAATAAACAGAGACCCGTAGCAGAATGTTGGCTGGAATCTACTTCATGTTACAGTATTACTGCTCAGTTGTAACGTAAAGGCAGGATAACAATATAAAAATGTCACAAGGAGATGAACACAGATGTTCATGTTATAACTTGGCTGTAAGTAGCGTACAGTTTTCACCGAGAGACCCCAAAATCAGACTCTTTGAATGCAGTGATTAAGCTCGAAAATGTCTGTTTTAAATTTCCTCTGTGTTGCTGTAACAGGCAGCAGCAGGCCAATAGGAGGTGCCTGAAGGTGTTTGCTCTGGAGATGGGAGGCTGATTAGATATTGTACACATAAGTGGCTCACGAGGTTTATAGCAGGTTAATCAACTAAAGGAGAGTTAAGCCGCGGAGATTTGTGCAAATGAGCGTCACCCACCGTAGTCTCTACTTCTTTTTGATGACAAACAGCTGTGTAATAGCAGATCTAGTTGCTCAGAAGGTCAAGTTACAGGCTGTTATATTATCATGACATGATGCTTACCTTCACAGGCCTTCACACGCACATCTCACATCTGGATATCTGAGCTCCATTTATAGAGCTTCTGAAATAAAAATTCTATTGCAGCCTACACATCAAAACTGGTATATTTTCCCTTTAACAAAACCTGGATTGCTGGAGGGAGATTTTCTCAGATAATATTTATTCCTTATGTCCTTTTTTGTGCTTTTCTCCCACTTCTGTGTACGCCTTCAGATCTTTCTGTGACAACATTGCTGTCCACATTAACCTGCCTCCTGCTTGATTTACATATGGAAATTTAATTGTGTTTACATATGTGCTATTACATGTAATGTGGAGATTCTTGTTTGGTTATTCAACCAAATTGTAAGCCTCTAGAATCTAAATCCACCTTCGTCTCATTCACAACCGGATTTTCTGGGTCTTTTCTCGATCCGAAAATAATCTGATAACCCTTTTTTGGTGTTGATCTTAGGTGCACCGAGGATCAAAAACAGTGCACGGGGAAAACAGAAAATCAGGATTAGGGTTTGTGGTGGGAGGAAGACGACTTCTAATTAGCTAAGCCCTGCAATGCGAGCAGCTCCGTTATACAGCGAGGGGAAACCAGAGCTGCTGTCAAGATGAGTTTCTAACTAGCAATACAAGAAGCCTATAGAACTCAAAATAGCTTTTCACAGGAGAAAAACACCTCCCTGAACTACATGACCTTACATTTGGAAGAGTTTAACACGAAGTTCAATGTTCAGAAAGTCTTTTAGAAATAATCCATGACTAAATGTGCGTAGAAACCAAATTAAGGCAAGATTTTGTCATCATGCACAGTCTAGCACAGTCGTTTCAGTGCAGCGGGGAATGGGGAAAACGCTAATTCTCCCCAGTCTCCCTGATTTGCATGATTTCTCTCAGAGAGACTGTAATATATCTATATTAGTGTCAGTGTCCTTGTGCATGTTTGCCGTGCTGCACCTCAGGGGTAGAGCTACAATCTACTAACCCACAGGCTACTCAAATACAAGGAGAGATCGCTTTAAGGACCTCAGAGGCCTTTGACGCAAGAGACACAATTCAGTTTGACTGATCAGAGAGCTAGCAAGAGTGGAGTGTTACTAAAATAAGCAGCACTGTGCTATTCAAACACCAATCCACAACAAAAAAAAGGCATTCAAAATATCCCCCGAGTAACAATAAAATTGCTAAAGTGTGTCTAATTAGCATGATTAGTGGAAGAAAGCTCTGCGCTCAACTCTTGAATATAAATCAAACCGTTTCACTTGTTGGCAAATCAAATAAAATCATCTACAAGAACTACCGGCAAGGTGCTTTTATTGGAAGGAAATGAGCTGTAGAGCAAAGCATGGTTTATTTCTATGCAGCACCCACATTCGCTCAGGGTGCTGAGATAGTCTGTGTCACGCATGATGGACAGTCATGCCGCACAGCCTCTCAGACTAGTGTTTCCTGGCTTCAGAATTCGCCTCCACTTTTCTACAACCATCCCAAGAAATTCTCCGATCAATACCGTGTCTGTTTCGGTCTAGCCGTCGCTTAGAAAATCAATGGCCTCCGGATTTCTAGCACTGTTTTCCACGTTGTCTCTTATAAGCTTCCTTAAATCAGTGTAGAACCAAAGCAAGAGCTGGTAATCTCAGTACCTCCTACCTCTGTGACTATCCGCAATAGAAGAGCGATATGTTGTTCACGCGACGACTGTGTAACACAGGGGACAGAGTGCTCCAGTAATTAATAATGCTAATCCAACATCACTTTATATACGCACTTAGAAAAAGACAAACAAGGATAAGTAGGAGCAGAAAACACACTGCAGAAAGGCTATGATGAATGAGCAAGCTCACTAAGTGACTAATACCAGGGGATAAGAGAGAGTATTTCCCCCCTGTTGTTAATACTTTAATAAACAAGGACATCCACTATTTTCAAAGTAATATATCCAGTCTAGGTACTAATTAATGTTACTGATAAATCTGGACCGTTAAAGATGTGTCAAGGGACTAATTAGATCAGTAGAAGAAGAGTCACTAAGCAGGCAGTCATATCACATGGGACCGTGGAGTAAAGAGGGAGAGCACCCACTCTGTCATGTGGCGGAGACCCAGGCGGCTCAGTCTTAAGGAAATCCTTCCTACTCCATCAAGAGGAAACAACGAGCTAATATAATACCTTGAGATCAAGTATCAACCAATGGATAAACCAGTGGCAAAATAATGAATGTGGTTCGTCTTCACGTGGCTAATTGCCGCTTAAGACGCCATCTGAAATGTGAAGAGGAGCAGGTATGGGGTCTTTAAGGGAGCGAAGAAAAAGAACAAGGTGGTGTGTTGGGACAGACAAACCCCCAGTAAGCCTGTCTTAACCGCATCTCTAACCAGGTCCAGGTGGACACGCTCAGTCCCAACTCACTGCCAGATCCTGTGAAGTGGGTCAGCCAAATACCACAGAGGAAAGCCTCAAGTAGGCCTTTCTCACCAGCATGGCACCAGTTCCATTCTAGTTCACATAACTGATTTTAAACCGTTTCGAAAAAAAAAAAGAGCTGGTTTTCATTGGGAATAGGAGTGGGGGTGTCAAGTTGTTGTGCCTTGCGCGACACCCTCTGTGGATGACTTATCCTTGATTACGATGAACCTGCTCAAAACTGGTGAGAACGGGCTGGTTTGCTTAAAAAGTCAAGGCTCAAAATCCTAAACGCAACTGTTTCAAGCACAAATGCCAATTTGGTGCAAAACACCCCCAGGAGATACAGAACAAAATGAAATCAACAAGGATGCTGTTTAACAGACCACTGGCAAACACTGCCAAGAAGAATCTTTTAAGTCTTAACATACTCTTTCTCTCCAGGAGAAGAGGAACATGAAGGTATAAAACCCAGACTGACCCTGTGACCTCTAGAAGTGCACTCTTCTATTGCTATTCTGCATGCCTGTGCTTTGACCTTTTCAAATCCCTCTTTAAAGGTTGCGTGTTCCTGGGTCTGTGGGCTGCACAGGCTCTGCAGGAGCAGCCGGCTGAGTGAGCGCACCCCAGCTCTCCACAGAGTGACCTACAAAGCTATTGTATTAAAAGAACCATATTTATCACCGCTTTCCACACCAATCTGTTCTACCTGCTGCAGGGAGAACATAACCCTTCTTAAACTCAAGTGCTCCTCCACTCAGCACTTTAAAAAGCTTTTTAGGCACGACTGGTTAGTGGGATCTCGGAAAAGGAAACCCATCGCTTGGCTGCTTTGAAAGGTGAAAATGGTATTCAGAAGCCACTGAAAGTTTAATCAGACTGTGATATGTCTCCACTGGGCCATTTGAAACACAGGGCCAGGCTAATACAGGCCGACCCTGGGCTCTGATTACGCGAAGGTTGTGTCAGTTTTGTAGAGCCATTGCTGTTCATTATGTCTACATTCGTAATTATTTCTAAAATTAATGAGCATCTTAGTTGAATCTCTTTAGCTGATAGCTATTTTTAACAGGTCTCTTGCATTGAGATTTTCCCAAAATGGCGTGAACGAGTAAAAATTACACCTTCTAGCACGAGAGGTTCGCATCTTAAAAACCTGCATTAAAAATAATTCTGACTGAGAGCTGACAGTGAGGTTGCACAAGCCAGAATAAAAGCCTGAGAATGAAGTGTTAAATTAAGGGTTCTCACTCGGCGCATGACATCATGACATTTCAGCCGTCGGGTTTTTTTTTTTTTTCCCTCATCTTTTCAGATTACCTCTAAAACTGTCTAGATGGCAGATGATGAGAGTCTTTGGAAGAACAGGTGCTTGTAAAGCAGAGGCAACAAATATTAAGTGAACAGGCTAGAATTATCTATTCTGACACGTGTAGCAGTCACTCTTCTGTCAGCCTCCAGGCAGACTTCCTAGTGTGCTGTGAACTAATATGGTTTTCTGCCAGTTTTGGATCTGGTGCAATACAGCCTCAGTGTCCATACTCTACAGAACGCCCTTTAAAATGACTAACACGTTCATTAAAATAAATTAAATATTTAAAATATAAAATAATGGTTGTTTTCAAGCTACAGTTGACCACCGGAGAGACTCTAACATATCGAGCTGTTTGATTTAGCGACAAACCCAGACTAATTAAATGGAAACACTGTGACCAAAAATAAAGAGGCCCGAAGCTAACAGAGTCACAAGTTCCCCATAATTCCTCCAATAATCTAATTAAGATACTTACCGGAACCATGGCAAGCTAATGAGAGTGCTAGGACACATTTGTACTCTAAACACTGAAGCATTTTTATCTTGTAGGGGAAATGGAATTATTTCCACAACTGCATCTCAAGTCTGATATCCATTTTCTCCTGGAATGGTTTTGTTTTGGCTTCCTTATCTCACCTGCTCACCCCCCCCGCCCCGATCTTATTGTTAATTCTTTCAACAGGGACACAATGCAATTTCGTTTTTAAATGATTAAAAATAAAACTTTCTAGAAAACGTAAGTAGGTTATAAAAAAGACAAAAACAGTGAAACTCCGACAGGCATGAAATGATGCTTGCTCAGTTCTTTATCAGATATTTATAGCTCAGAGTAACAGTGGTGTGCTGTGATATGTCTCTCCACAGGGATGTGGCTGTGGCTCTGTTCTGACATACAGTGTATCAGTGTCCTACTGTCTTTGTGACCTAAACATAGCAAAGCACATGTTGATAATAGCGCACACGCCGCGGTAACATGCTGTCCCGTGTCCTGCGACTGTATCTTTAATTCATGTGCTGTGTCTGTGGCGGGTCCTCGTGTTGTTTTGGACGATGGCTGCCTGTCTGACAGAGTTGCAGGGGTGGAGGTGTGGATACAGAGGTGTGGGATGGTTGGGTTGCGTTTACAAATCAGGGCAGATGGCAGGATGTGAGAAATTCATATAGAGATTCTGCTTCCTGCTTAGCGGTGCCCGCAGGTCGGCGGGGTCAACAGCCAGCTTTGCCGTCGTGGCCCGTGCTGCACACACAGGAAGAGAGCGGGTCACTCTTTTATCACTAAGGCATATTGAAAAAGCAGCTGAGTAAAGATCACAGCAGCGCAGGGGGGAACGCAGACCCCAGAGGTAAATCTCTTCTACTTTCACTTACTCAGATAAGACGCCGAGCCTGACAGCACTTTCATTTCTGCCACTTGCTTATTTCACATGATTGAGCCTTAATGGTTTTTTGTGGATAACATCCCTTTGTTTTCACTTTATTTATTTTTTTCTTTTTTTTTTTGATTAAGATTCAGTATGACACGTTGAAGCCCTTTTGTTTTTGTAACACTTGTCTACTGCAAAATGAAACTGAGCTCTTGTGAACAGGAGGGTAACCATCAGGAAGGAAATTAGTTTTATGTTGAACTTTGCAAACACGGTGTCGCACTTCTTCCTCTGTGCTGCTCAGCAGAGATTTAAAAATCCTTGTTTTCCTCATAATATTACTTTGAAAGGGTAAAACCAACGAAACACACAATTTTGACAACGTGGGTGAGGCAGTATTTGTAAAACTGTTAGAGAAAGGATGAAAGTAACCTGTGCCATGTTGTATACAGT
>JAPZDX010000003.1:8929715-8942484 GCA_029783625.1 Naso annulatus | reverse complement strand
CTGAGGCACTTTTGCTATCGTGATGCTGTGGAATTAACGATACCGTTACATCTCTGTCGGTAACAGCTGACTGTATCATTAATGGGTAATAAAGGGGAGTCCTGGAATGACTCAGTCATGCACAAGCAAGAATGAGGCGATGTTCACCACTTTATGAAACAAATAATTGTATAAAGAATATTCCTAAGTAAGAAACACTTCGTAAAACTGCTTGTAAACACAGTTTATCTGTAAATGATTGTATTCTGCTTTTATTTACGTTTTTCACAGCAGCCCAACTTTCTTTTAGAATCGGGGTTGTACACTTAATTATTACTATAAATCAAATACATAATTTAAATGAAATTTAGCGGTCATGCTCTGACTTAAAGACTCGATAATTTTGACTTTATTTTCATTAAAGTCAACCTCATTACCTCTGATAGAATATCACTGAAGCTGCCCAAATGTTACACAATAAAACAGCGAGGAATGAGTGTAATTACAACTGCTCACAGCTCCAGCCTTAATGTTTTACATGGTACACTGCACAAAAACACAACGCTTATTACTCAGTACAAACATCGCTGCAAGTGTAGATTGGCTTGAACGTATAAAGATGGACTAATTTTGAAATGGGCCATGAAATACACAGGGCTGTAGATTATTGCTGGTCACAGAAAGGAGCTAATCAGCTCACCAAACCAGTGATGAGGAGAGCTGAAGGGACGACTCTCTCTCATTCTTCCCATTATCCGGCAACATGCAGGGAGGCTACCTGATGTGAACACACAGATTTCATGCCTGTGCAGTGGGCAGTGGCCCACGCTGGGCGTCCCGCGCGCATCAGATAATTGGTAGAGCACCGCCATGTGAAGCAGCGTGCCAAGGGGACGGCATGCAGAGAAAAACACACAACTTCAGCAGATGGTTTGTCTGATGAACAAACAGCATGCAGACAGAGATAGAGAGGTAGAAAAAAAATCCTGAAAATACAAGAATAGAGTCGGAGAGAGGAAGAGCAAATGTGTGTTTGTGTGTCTGTAGAGATGCTGACTGACACACAATATGACAAAAGTGGAAAGATCTAACACTGACTGACAGCAGATTCGTTCATTATCACACAACATTGGGTTCTATCAGGCCTTCCTAACAATCCCAGGTGTCAGAAAATCAAAAGGCAGTTGAGCAGCCATGCAGGTAGGAGAAAATCAAATATGTCACCGTAATAACAAAACACCATATATTGAGCTTTTGATGACACAATAAACAAACACGCTGAGAGACAGAAAGTGTAGACAGTGCAACAACAGCAAAAAGGATATCATCGCAGCCCTTCAGTCGCTTTATTCCACAGCATGGGTCAGAAGAAAACAAGCTAACGGAGCTGAATCAATGTGACAGGGTTAATGACTGTTTCTTCTCTTCTAAAATCCGGCTGTGGAGCAGCTGGGCCTCAGGGACTCCAGGTGACAGTTAGACTTTCTGTCATATCCGCCCAGTCACACTCCATTTCTTCACCTCACTTCACAACCATGATGCCGTGACGCTTCCTCCCCTGACACTGGCACTCAACCACATCCTCACCTGCAGGCCTCGCAGGACCTCTGCATGCTCGAATCTAAACAGGTTTATTATTTACACCCACATCGCTTTGTTAATGGAGAGACAATCGAGCTCAGGTAACACAGCGCCGGCAATTTTTTGGTTTGTTTAATGCTAATTATGTGCCAGATGGGCTCGCGCTCAACGACACAGCATGACAATACAGAAAGCCCAGAGAAACTTTCCACTCGCGATTCACGTGTTTGAAAAGAGTCTGTCTCGTTGCTATTCACACATTATCTGTCACTGCCTCCATCCAGATGCTGGGGTGAAGCTGTGCTCCACAAAGCTTAAAATAAATGATTTTTAAAAAAAACACTGCATTATTTGACTCCAGTAGGAAGAGGCATCACAGCACAATATGGAGCACAAATACATACTAATTCGATGAGCAAGATGAGTTCATGCAGTCACATTTTACATTTCCCCTTTATTGAAAGTATATATTTTATCATAGCACCACTTGCATTGCATGTGTTTATAATTTATTAATTCTTAATTTATAATCAGCAAAATTATCTGTGACAGAAGGGAAGCTTAGCTGGAGAGAAATTAAGGATTCTGTTAAAATTCACACAACAATAGTTTCACATGAATAATTCTTCAAATTCCTCAAATATGAATTTTCAGTTAAAAGCAAATCTGAATAGTAATGTCAGTATTAATCCATAATTCCTTCATTTTCTCTCAGTAATTATTTAATCCTAGTTATCTGACTTCGAAATGAAACTCTTCTAATGCCGTCCAATTAAAAACTGTCACTGTTTGCGACTGCACATCACGATGTGGTTCAGAAAGCCAAAAGCTGCGATGCATGTGCGTGTGTGGGTGTGAGTCAGTGGCTCTTGATGTATGTGTATGGCTGTACATGATGTTAGAAGAACAAAGTGTACATTGGGTGAGCATGTGAGCGTTTGACCACACTTTGGAAAAGTTGCTGATTTACAGCAAAAGGCCATCTGTGCCATTTTCTTTGACCTTCATGGGGCTGTGACTGTGACAGCGAGCAATTCCCTCACTGTTGGATGGCTGTGTTTTATACATGTGTGTTTGTGTGTGTGTGTGTGTGTATAAATATTTGTGTGTAAGTGAAAGACACTCATTTTTTTCTGAGTGTAGACGCTTCACAATGATCATTCACTGTAGATTGTTTGATTTTCTATTTGTCTGCAGGCTGTGATCTTTCCTCCACTCCATCCAAGAGGCCAAACATTACAGCCACCTCAAATAAACTGACTATATCAACAGAATTACTGCTGAATTGAACATACTCCAAAAAGAGGCTCAGAGTGTGTTTTCTCTCTCTCCAGGCAGTGGTCTAGTGTCCCCTCACTGTGAGAGTGACCTCCTGATTTACTCCATTTTGCCCCGGTCACAGCACTTTGTCAATACAGCTTCCACCATTCAGGAACACATCAACACCCAAGGACAGTCCACAGGCCAGGCTGGTCAGCCTGAACCAAATCCAAACAAATAACCTTCCCCTGCTGTCACAGATTTACAACCCTCTGACAGGACTGCCCGCCAGAGGACGACAACAACACGGCACAACGGGGATGAATCATCCCCACATTTTTCTCCTCACCTTTGAATCTGTGAAGTGATGATGAGAGCACTGTGATTTCACAGAGCTGCAGCAGGGAGAAAAAAAAAAAAAAATCAGCCTGATGCCTCTGAATTTTCCCTCACAAATTTGTATTCAATACATGCTGTGTTTTCATTTGGTTATTAGAGTTTTTGTCCCGATGCTAAGCTGCGATCAGCACTGCAGGAGAGGATTAACATGAGTAGGCAGAGTGACTCTTGCAGATGTGACCAAGTTGCCCCACTTTCTACCACATGCTCCTCAGAGCTTATCTCGCCCGGGGAGCCTCTTTCTTTCTTTCTCTCCCTCCCTTCTGAGGGGGAGGCCAACGCCAACAACTAGCACGGCTTGTCCAGGGGACGGCTGGCAGACTAGTTCCCAGCTGGGCTGCTGCTGAAGGGGCTGTCATCACTGCCATGTCGCTCTGGGCACCACAGCAGGACGGAGTTGCTGGTCTCTTGATCACTGTGGTAAAATTTCATCTGTAACTGTGCTGAGGCTATAAAGGCTACTCACGCTTAACCGCTCACATGTAAGAAGAAGAGGGGGTTTATCTCTGTCATTAGCCAGTAGGAAGAGAAGAATCCTTTAACATGTGTTGCTCATATCCTGCATGACTTAAGTTTTCGCAGTATATTACTTCAAACAGGAGCCTATAGCATGACTCTTTCATTTAAATTGCCAGCTTACAGTGTGTACTGGTAAAGTGCTATGACCAGTTAAGGCAGCAAAATGTTAGGAAGATGTTATGAACATTAATTCAACAAATTTCTCAAAACCTTTCCTGATTAAGCATTTTTTAGGACTAAAACAGCCAAATAAACTTTTAGAACAACTGATAACACTTACGAGCATGAACATGACTACGCTCTGTGCTCAGCAGAATATTAGGTTTTGAACTGAAGACACTGTTTGCTTGTAAATGTCTTGTAGCTTGGGAGGTTGGAGAATTACAGCTCGGGGTAAGCTCCAATCATACTGAAATACTGTTCCAGTTACATAACAGTTCTCAGTTAACAGCGTATTCTATCCTTCATTGTTTTTAATATCTCTGTGCTTTAAGTAACTAGAATAGACTCCAAACTCTGATCATATATTACATTTTTAGTAGCCAGTAAAACCAGCTCTGTTCTGTGCTGTTTTTGGATGAAGCGGATTTGTAGTCCAGGAATTTATATTTGAGATTTCCGTCTCTAAAGATCCCTCGCTTTTTCTCTCTTAAGAAAAACTCACATAACAACCTTTCATTGAACAGCTCCAAATTCAAAGACCTATGAAAACACGAAAAATTCCACAGTAGCCTCTTCCGGTGACATTTTCTGGTCAAGGCTGGTTCAGCATACCTCTACTGAAGCCACAAAAAGCATCCTAATGCATTTGGTTTGCTGAGGCTGCTCTTGGGGGGTAACAAAGAAGAAGTTTTTTTTAACAATGTCATCATGAACCAAAGCGTTTTAGTTGATGTTTTTGGCTTATGAATTCATGTATCTAGATGGAAGAGGAAAAAACCAGCTGTATCCTGTCAGCTGAAGCAGACGAGACTCCTCTGCTCTCAGACTTTCTAAAGGGGGCAGTGAAAGATGTCGTCTGTCACTCTATCTCTGATATCGCTGTGATTAAGCGGTTCTTGTGGCTCAGATACAGTTATCAGCAGTGATGCTGGAAGCTGACTGAACAGGCTCTCCAGCTCAGGGAGGAGCGACGGGCTGATGGAGAGGCTCACGTCCCAAGGCGGCTGAATAGACATTACATTAACAGTTTGTGTCAAGGCATCGAGAGCGGGAGAGAGGAAAACAACAACGGTGCAAAATGCATCGCTTTGGTGGAATCACACTGAGTGAAAGGCAAACTTGGTGAACAGAATGACATTCATGGGGAAAACACATTCACTGTGATGAAAGCGGGCGATGATATTTTAAATCACATTTGTTACTCTTGACATTCAACTCAGCGACCGCTTTTTATATGCATCCCATTTTGCCAAATCTGCCCATTAAATGAAGTGAAGGTGGAATGAATCGGGCTGGCTTTTCGTCTATGCAGCTGTGTGAAATGACATCATTGTGAAGACATGTCTACAGGCATGTTCTGTTCATATTCAAAGAGAAGTGACTGGTAAACCGGTGCATCATATCACAAACCTACGTACATAGAAGAGATGCAGTAATGTTGTGTATGCTGTATTTTAAACAGGACTTAACACACACCACATTTGGCAGGGGGACATGACGGCAAATCCCATTCCTCATACAGTATGTTGACACATTTACCTCGAAATGATTCATTTTGATCACTGTTGTACAAATAATGGATTTACAGCTACCATCATGGGTTCTTATCAACTATATGTGCAAGAAAAAACTGTGTAGAAACAAACAACTTTGCTGAAAATGGAAAACTGTTCCAAAAAAATAAATACTGCCAACAATTGTCAGCTTCTGCTTTTATCTTTGCAGCAGACTCATATTGTCTGACCTTGTATTTTAAGCAGTGAATCTAATGACTTGTTTTCTATTTCTCATTAGGCTCCAATTTTACCTGACTTTGTTTTATTTTAGATATAGACATGAGATTTGAAACATTCAGAGAGAAATCCTTTTTTGGATACCAGGTCTACTATCCTCAAATTATTCGTTATCCTTGAATAAACTATTTAAAGCACGCTAGTTTTCTACAGTCAATAATGATATAATTGTGAGGCTGTTTTGAATGAGGTAGCAAGGCCGGATGAGGTGAGTAGGATGCATACAAATTGGAGTTCATTTGATGTACATTTGGTCGGCTATGAGATTTGTGTAATTCAAATAATTCCAGCTTGTTGTTTCTGGTGAATTCTGTTTGTTGTCCAAACAAACAGCATTCATGTGGCATCATTCTTTACTCTGAACTGGGGACAGTACCAGTAACAGTGACGGACAGAAGGAGGGCAGGCCTGCAGGTCCTGCTGTCATGGTCGCCATGCTCTCTTTATCTCAGTCTCACCTGTGTCCTGGACAATTTAATCCATCCCGCTCCTTGTGGCTTCCCGCAGTGACATTCGATTAGTGGCCCAATTAGAAACAGCATTGCTTCAAGGCCTCTCTTTTTTACCCCTTTTGTTAGAGTGAGAGGCCGAGATGTAGTCTGAGAAGTTCGAGGCAAGTAACCATAAAGCGAATGTCATCTGTTCATCAAGTAAATTATTCCTGCATAAACACGCACACAAACATACTCTTTACTCTTAGGGACAGACATGGGAATGACCTCAGTCTGCTTTAATGTTCCGTCTGTATACACAATACGAGACGTCTTTGGATGATTCAGACGAAACACTAGTTCAAAATAATTGTTGTTCAATGAATCATCAGCATCCGTTGTTATGTCCTTGGAGAGTCCACACACAGATGCCTCTTCTATAACACAGAGAGCAAAAGAAAGCTGATGCCACACTATTGATGAAAGACGTTTGCCTTAACCCATTTCCTCTGATAGTTGTATAGATTTTCTTCAAAGAGGGGTTAATGCTTATGTTGGCTGGATCCGTGCCTTTTAACAATGCAATTAGCGGGGCAAAGGTAGCAGCAAATCACTTTCATTTGTGTTAATTGATTTCTAGTTGTTGCAATTATGACTATCATCTGGGAGTTGCATCGAGGAGGGCACACCGACCTGGCTACCGTTTTGATTTAGTCACGCTAAGTGGGTAAGCGTCACGGTGAAAAGAGGGCAAATCCAAGCTCTCTTCCCATGTTTACACACATACATATACAAACACATACACATGACACACGCGCACACACACCTCCTGTGTGGTTCAGTTTCTCACCAAATTTGCAGGGATGTGAATTAGGCATATGCTCCTGCTAAGGCCAGGCGTACGAACAGGTGGAGCAGAGGATGGTGTGAATGGCTAGATAGCAGCAACGCAGACGTGGCACCTTATGTGACAATCTTGGGACCGACTTGGGTCTGATCAGCCTCAGAGCCACCGCTGACTTCTGTCTCTTACTGATGAGAAGCTGGGATTGGTTAATTGCACAGCTTTTACTGGCAGCTTGGTTCCATTGACTCTTTCTTCTGTCGCAGCTTTGTCTTTGACTTGCAGAAAAGCTGAGCACTGAGGGCAGCTAATGTCATGCTAATGTGGTGATTGAATAGGAAAAGACAGACGGGTTGATGCCGATGCGGTGCCTTTCCCGTGGCTTTTAACTTTTGGAAGAAAGATTTAATTGTCAAGCGATGAAACAATCGCCCTCTGTGGTTAGCGTTGCTTCTGATATCGAACAGACTAGGTGGAAATCACTTCTTACTCTGTGATGAGGGAAAGAAATTAAAGCAGCGCTGAGGGCAGCGTCTCCTCCATCCAGTATTTCAGTGATATGGTGAAGGATCTGTAGGAAGCAGGGGAATTGATCATTTCCTTCCACGGGCAACAGTAGCCATCTCTAATTGTCTGGCAGAGCGTAGAAGGCCTTGGTGAAGACTCTGCATGGGGAGCCTCCTGTGCACTGTGGGAGAGCACCCTGGGCCCTCATGGAGTGACAGGAGCTAACACACACTTATGCAGCTCGCTCTGAATAATGCAAATCATGTCAGCCCTCACACAACTCTACCTAACAAGACTCTGGTGGCTTTGCACAGCATCATCTGTAACAGTGACAAATCCCAGCGTGATGCAAATTAAAACAGTGTATGAGATTATTTTCACTATAGTGTACCACCTCCTCTGAATTATGAACCAATGAATTTAACTCAACAGAAACAGCTTTGAGCTACTGTACTTAAAGATGGATGATCTGTCAGTCTAATAACAAACATAACCACCAGTTTTCTGGCACTCCATCACACATAAGTGACATCCTGATTTGAATTTGCACACACAGACGCAGACTCGCACAAATGCATGTTGTACATTTTTAGGCCGGTCCCAGAATCCCAGGAGCAGGTTCGGAGAAACCTCTTTGGTCTTGGTCACTACTGAGGTCTGGGGCCCTCAGGCCTCATTCATCACAGCTGCTTCTGTCTGGAGCTCTGGATCACAGCAGGGCTGCTTTTCTGCAGACTCTGCATTTTAAGTTGCCCACGGGGAGGGAGGCCGATGATGGACGCACCAGTCAGGGCATCTGCAGCATACACACTGCGAACCATCCAGTCAGGGTTAGTCTGCCTGACAGCACCACTCTGCTACAGCGACTCTGACGAGCACATAGTGCCCATCTGGCTGTAGTCAGCAGCACAGAGAGCAGTGCCTGAGGGGCCGGTCCCACTCCTATCCCGGGACTGATATATGTGTTCCACTGGTATTGTTTCTGCTAGAGAAAAGACTTGCTTGGCCAAAGACTGTCAAATAAATATCGAGGTATAATTCCATTTGGTACGGCTATCTTTAAACTAAACCCTTGCCATAAATTCTTTGTAGTGACAGATATGTCCAAGAATATCCTATTATACTCCAGAATGTGAGGCTGGCTTGTCCCTAAACCGTCGCCACTGGTTGTGGCTGATAGGTAAACATAACAAGATGATGTATTGTGTTGGACAGTAATCCTAGTTCCTCTCCATCTCTCCTGGGGCAAATGGGAAGTCTCAGCCTCACTGCTGTGACTCACTCGAGGGCATTTTTACACCTCGACACCTTGCCCTGATGAGACCAACCATGCATGATAATTACGTGTGACTCAACAAGCTGCAGGGACACACTGTTAAGTAAGCACAGCGCTTCCGCATGCATGTTGGTGCAACCGTGTTGATGTGCCTGTCATTACTCAATTTCCATTTAGCCGGCCGGTGACATCATTGACCCCTGAAATAGGCATGGCAATGACAAACTGGGTGGCACTGGTAGTAATAAAGTATGAAAAGTCAGCGTTTGAATCTAATTATTAGTCTAATGCATTAGATGTGATCACACAGGCTCTTCAGTGATGAGGAAATCATCTCCCGTAAGACACCGCACCGATAATTACAATAACATTAACCTTTGCCTTGTTAATTTAGGCCCTCATAGCAATTCATATCAGGTCAGAGACCTCTTCAAACAATTTTTCACACTGGTTTTGAAGGGTGGTGAATGAGCTGATGTGGTGTGGATGGAAATCAAAGTGTAACACAATTTCTTTACCGGGAAAAAATAAAAAGCGTTGTATTTGCTGTCTGCTGGAACATATTATGTTCTTGTTACCTTGTCAGCATTGGACAAAATGGAAACACAAAGGCAGACAAAATACTTTCTGTAGTAAAGAAAATTAACTGAAAGGTGGTAAAAATATAACAAAAGCCAAGCGAAAGCAAAAGGGGCTGCAGGGAAGAGAGAGCATGCGACTGGCCCCTTTAATCCGGCCCCACTTGCTTCTTCAAAACAACATCAGTAAATTCAGTGTCTGACTCAACTCAAGTAGATTAAAGCAGATGATGGCGGGTTTTGACTGAGGACAAGTTTCAAACCACGGCTATAATTACAATACCACAATGGCAAGGAAAATGAGTCATTAACCCATTCATGTTTCGCCCTTAATGACAGTCTTTTCTGCACTCCTGTTGTGCTGTTGGGAAGCCTCTAATGATGTGTGTGTGCGTGTGTGTGTGTGTGTGTGTGTGTGTGTGTGTGTGTGTGTGTGTGTGTTGTGAGCAGACAGACCTTTATATGAGAGCTACACATATACACATACACCCCTCCTGTACCTTTTCCTCTGCCACACACTCAATCTCAAATGATCAAATGACCTGCAATAAAAACTAACAAAAATTAATACGTATTCGGCAGACAGTAAACACTCGATAAGGCAGACACACAAATAAAAATAGAAAAGATGCACACACACACAAAAACACACAGTAGGGAAAGATACAGATCACACAATAAACTCCCTTATTCAGGTAACACAGAAACATATTGGACTGTGAACACCTCAGAGGTCTCAGAGGTTCCAGGTTTCTGTTCCCTTGTCTTCATTATTAGACCAAGAGCAGAAAAATCAATTACTTTTCTCTTCATTATAAGATTAGCTTTCACATAAAAATATGAAAGTATCGAATTAAAGTTTTAAGATATTGTAAGTGGCCTCCTAACTTTTCCATGATGTCAGTGCTGTTGGTTTGTGTTGTTCAGTAGCGCTGCAAACAGTCTCCACGTTTTTCACTGATGTGGAAGCTAAAAACAGGTCTGACGCTGCACAAGGTGCAACGCAGCTGGAGAGGCACATGTTTTTTTCTGTGAGACAAATTCGTTGAATTAGAGCCGGTGTGTCAAAGCTGGAACATGCACCATGATGCAAATGTCTTATTATCCATCGGGCAGGCAGAAAATTCTTGGAGTGAAACAGTGGGGAAAAGATGCACTTGTCAAAATAATCAATCACATTTGGGATTGACACCAATGAATGATTTGGCATGGAGGGGGTTATGACTCGCTAATCACACTCGGCTGCTCGGTGGGATTCGTTCGTTCTTCAGTGCTCTGCACAATGTCGAAACTCTAAAGCAATGACATGAGCTCTACTGCCGGCGAAAATGCATTATGGCTACGTTCACACTGCAAGCCTTAGCGCTCACTTTGTATTTATAACAGTCTTTGTTTGGCTGTTCACATTATTTTATAAATGTGGCCAATATGTAAAATCAATGTGAGCTGGTCACAGTCCTAAATTTTGAGTGAGAAAGAATAATAATATTTCACATCCAGCACGCTGTTGTGTGGAAATAAACACGGAGGCTATTGAAGTCAATGTTTATGGTTTTCATTTCTGAGTTTATGTGCAGGAGAAGCGAGCAAAGCAGATGATAAGGAGGACAAAGACAACCACATAAATAATTATGCCTTTATGTGAAGCACTGGCTGCTATTTCTCTACAGAGGTGTGTATGGGAGTGGGGGGATTGTGACGTTATCACATCTGAGCAAAAGAGGACAGATTTGGGCCGCTTTCGCCTGCAGACTGTTTGAATTTTTTGTGTCTTTAAGGGAACCGAAATCAACTTCATGTCTGTTTACACATAGACCTGATGTATTACGGCCCTTACATTATTTAGAATTGCACCTCCTTCTTAACTTTATCCAATGATAGTGTAAAAGTCCAAAGTTTATGAGCATACTCAAGAAAAATGGCAACTTCGGAGTCATTTGTAATTGAAGGCTGCATTCTCCTGAAAGATACATGTAAGATCAGATAGGAACATATGTAACATCTCAAAATTTTACATAATCATGTTATAAAATATTTCATTTATAAATCTTCTGGAATTGCCACACTGAATCCACAACTTTTTTTTATCAGTGGTGCCAAACTTGGATTATGAGGTATAATCATTTTAATTACCAGAAGTATTATAACAAGCATTATAGAGCTTTGAGTTGATAGACAGGTAAACCCCCAGAAACACAAAGAAAATGTTTAAACGCACATGTGGTAAAAGAAAAAATAAAAAACATTAGCATAAGAAAGTGATTATGAAAATTAGCTATTTAAATGAAGTCTAAAGCAGCACTCAGTTTAATGTTTAATGAAAAAAATGTAAAAAGACTTTGGGTGCTTGTGTATGTGTGCGGGCATCTGTATGTTTTAATATTTTGTGTCCACAACAAAACTTAAAAATTGATGCATCCTTGGTGGGTAACATATGCATATAGCACAATATGCACTCTGACTTTCCCTGATTTGCATCTAGATAGCTTTAATTATGAATAAAAGTCAAGTTACCCGATTGGATGGGATAGTGGAGAATCGATTGGGAAGCGTGAATAATGACAAAAGGCTCAGCACCGCATCTTATCACAGCTCGGAAAAAAAAAACCATATCAATCTCAATATGTGACACAGCAAATAACCATTCCACTGCACCGCATGCTGGAACACTATACACGATTATTTCTAAACATTGGCAGCAAGTTAATGGCCTTGTCAAAAGCAGATGATCAGAGATGATTTTTGAATCAACAGATAATTCTCCTATGCAACGACGTCTCGAGTCATTTTAATCAAGAGGATTGAGTTCATATGGGACAGTCACTCTGAGTGGGCAAAATACAGGACACATAAAGAGATCAGTCGCCTTTTTTGATAATGCATATTCTTCATCCAAGGACAGTGCCTGTTATTTTCTCCCAACCAATCCACACAGTTATTGTTGCCCTAGTACTGTATTTGCATAGAGTAATGAAGTCTCCAATTCTTCTTTAGCTCAGTGTCAAATCCAAAGGAAATATTTGTATCTAAAGTGCTCTTAACGCCCACAGTTTGAGGAAAGTTGCAGATTCAAAAGCTTACAGTTAAATGTGAGCTGCCTGTGACCTTGACAATAAAGTGGGATTATAATACAACAATGGCAAAGTTGTTGTTAAATAAAAAATCCCTTTTGATATCTCTATAATGTTGACACATGAACACATTTCTTAGGCTTCACATCCTTCAAAAAAAGGGAGTTTAATAAATGGCTTTCAGGGAAGAAATGGATTTGTGTAATGCACTTAGCAGTGCAGAGTATATTACACAGACACAAGTAATTTATGAACAGTATTTGATTATTTTCTTTCCACCCCGATTAAGAGTTTAAGTGATAGTTCACCACAAAATTCCGTTTTGTTAAGCAATTACTCATCCCTGGGTGTCTTGAATTAAAGAGTTTT
>JAPZDX010000003.1:8913546-8929615 GCA_029783625.1 Naso annulatus | reverse complement strand
TTTATCATCGATTTTTGTCATTGCACCCCTATTGTCTAATTACATTTTTCTCCTGTAGAGTTCCCTGCAAAGTTAAGCCTGCAAAAAGAGCACTGCATGGTTATGCCATCTTCATCATCATCATCATCATCTGAGCACTGTCAAATGTCTGCCCCAAAACGAAGCAGTTCTTTAATGCGTGATTTTTCTTTTCCACAATATTTGTGATTTGTTTTCCATAACGTTCGACCTGACTCCAGTTGTAGCTCGTAAGCCTTCCTCATACCTACACATTTTTCTCAGGACCTGTCGTTACATTTAGTTAAGCTGCATGTCCCCCACACAGACAGTGTTGCAGAGCCCACTGAGCAGACATTTAGAGTTATGTGGTGGTGTACAATACAACTACTAACACCACTAACTCCAGTAAAGCATTTTCAATGTCTGTTTGTACAAAGTTGTGCGGGGGGGTGTGCTCACCTTGCCGTCCCAGCCCAGCGGCAGGTTCTTGGGGTTGTAGATGATCTCGTTGTCTTCGTCTTCACTCTCGCTCTCACTGAGCTGCTCCTCCTCCTCTTCCTCACGCTCCTCTCCAGTCCGGGCCTGTTTCCTCTGGACATTCTCATGAGTCAGCTGCCTCTGCTCCTGTAACCCCAAACAACATCAACAGCTGTCATTAAAACCCATTATATCTGAGCACACTGTCACCACAGTGACACAGGCAACACTTTTCACTAAATGTTGGCTCTAACCCTTCATTTCTGAACTCAGCAGCAGAGTTAACGTGATGATATACTGACTCACCCCGAGGATCTCCACATATTCATAGACTTGAGCCTCCAGGAAAGCAATTTCCTTGTTACGCTCAGTGTCTCTGCCAAAGTAATGGATGGAAATGGTTATGAATTATGTAATGAAGCCTATCATAAGACTGTCAGCAACAGACTGAAATTTTTAACACCCACTTACTTCTTAGGGCCTTTGGCTTTGGGATTCTTGGCAAACAGTGAAGGGTCCAGTGATTCCAGGGATTTGCCTTTTGTGCTGAAGAGCCTCTGAGCTCTCTCCTCCAGAGTCCTGTTCAACGTACAGACACACAGTCAATCACTTGTTTGACTTGATCTCTTTTTCGTCTAAACTAGCTTAACATGCGCATCCTGCACTGTTAGATGTTAATAACACAGCTTAATGTTCACATTTCAACTTTAAGAGGAATTTCTGTATTTCTGTTGGTCTGCACTTCCATTTTCTCAACAACAGTTCATCCGATCTATTACACACCAGGCGGGGGTGCTGCTTTAACGAACATGTATGAATGAGAACATGGCCTAAAGTAAAATCACAGACATTTGTTAGTTTGTAAATTAGTTTGCCCACACTGATGCAGATATACATTTGCCAGGGAGCTGCATATTGCTCCAGTGATGACATACACTGAAGTCATAACCATTACATAAAAACACTGTTCAAAGAAAGGGCAGCTATGACACACGCTGATAAATGAATGTATTGCAGCAATCTGTTGAATTTGAGGTCCAGCATTTTTCTGATCAGGCATCTGACAAAAGGTTTATTAATACAGTGATTAGGGTAAACTGAAATGGGATTTTTGGGGCCCAATGCTGATACTGACATTGAGAAGCAAGATAATTCCTTCATCTGATATGTTGGCTGATATTCTACACAATATCAGCCGATTATGGTTATCAAATACTTGTGACAAAGATATGTGATGGAGGTTGAATATTTTGCTCTTTAACAAACTTTATTCCAAACATTAGTGTTGCCATCTGCTGGACAAACTACATAATAATACCATTTAAAATTTTTGGTCCAAGCATTTTCTGGCCTTAAAAAAGTTTTAATATCAGCACATATTGGAGAATATATAAATCAATACTTATTTATCTACAATAGGTCAAAATTGGCCGATAATACTGACAAACTGATACATCTGTCTGTCCCTAACAATAACACAGCAGTGACGTGATAATTAAATAGTAATAATGAGAAGTAATCGATGTTTATGTTGGATAAAAAAAATAAAAGTTAATAAATAAAGAAAAAGAACTTAGTTGGTGAGTTAGTCATTAGATTAATATACTACATAATTCGCATTTTTTGCATACTGATATTTGTGATACATAAAATGATTGCACATTTAGCATTTTATGTGTGCAGGATGTTTTGACCTACAAAGTGTCAATTAAATGAATTTAACAAAGAAGCAGAAAAAACAATAATGAATGTTATTATTAATAATTTAAGTGTTGCTGTTGCATTGGGAACTTTCAGCTAGTATAAGTGTGTTGTAAATAAAGTGTTATGTCTATAATTGTGGGTCTGGAACTGCAGCAGCTCTCTGGCTCTGCAGGTCAATGACGTTGACCTGGGGTCAAGCAACTGGTTCAGTCTGTACAGACAGAAGTTTGGAATGGTTACTACTGCACGAGTTTATTTAGAAGTATGTATTGCCATCTCGTATCCTCACCTGTGTTCTGAATTGAGATCACTGTACAAATCCGTCAACATTCTTGTGTTGCAAAAGTGCCACAAATTTATTTTTAATTTTCACCGTTTGCGTTTAATAATCTCACATCAGGTAGGAAGGCAGCTGGGTGGAAGCAATGGCACCAACTAAGATCAAGAGAATTCTCTTTAGCCAAAGATACTCAACACATCTAAGGCTAAATTTACACTGTAAGTCTTGATGCCCAATTCAGATTTGTTAACTGTGTCCAATTTTTTTGACCAGCTGCTAACAACTACTTTTAGAAGTGGCTCAAATCTGATATCTGCATTTATATTTGGTGAACATTTGAGCAGCTTGTCATCTAACAGCTCTTTTTCGTTCCATAACTTTCACAGACGGTGTAAAACTACTGACGTATGTATTTCAAATTGATCCACTGTCAACAAAATAAAATGACTGTAGTTATGCTCAGCAAACTCCTATCTAATGATCAATAGCGCTAGGCTAGCTAACTGAACACTTTTTTTCCTGTAACTAGCCTACTTCAAAATAAAAGTCAAATTGCATTTTGCCAGTTAAATGCTTTTAATGTGAAGCTGCAGCTATGAGAAATGTTCGACGCATTAGCAATAACTTAACACTGCACTCTACAGAGGTTTTTTTTTTTTCCATATAGAAAGCCAGGGTACCTGCTGGGGTACCGCGGATTAGGCTCCCGGTGGTGTCTGCACCGTCTCTTTGCCCTCAACACTCAAAAGAAAGAACTTGGTAACTTGGTACTGTGGTAACGATCGTAGCCCCTGTCCTCCACTGCACTTTCAACGTTTTGATTTTGTTCTCAGCAGAGTGCACAGAAAGTTCTTTGCCCATGTATTGACCTCATTAAAATGCAGAACTGTCACATTTTCAATGGAACTCTCACTGACAGGGAATATTTGGTCTGTTTATTTGGATCACAGACTCATTGGCAGATATCTGATTCATATCAGATTTATTTCCACACATGGACAAGCCCGAATCAGATCTGAGAATATCCAATTCCATGTGTTTTTTTCCTGCTTACATGTTCATAATACATACCTGATCTATGTCACATTAGAGGAAACAGAACTGGGCTACAAAAAACAGAACTGGGCCACTTGAGCCATGTAGTGTAAATAAGGCCTTAGAGAGCTAAATAAAACACAGAATAAACAAACAGTTTGATGTCACGTGTGCATGTTGTTTGTTTATAAAAACTTAAATGTAAGCTTATTTTACTTTTGAACAAAGAAATCATTCATTGCTGTAGTTAGTGCTGTAAACTGTAACTGTAAACTGCAAGATTGCTGAGAGGCCGTTAGAACACTGCCTGAGGAGCAAAGACTTCTGTGGCGACACGGACTATCGCTTGCATACTATATTTTGACTTCCTGTGATTGAAAACAAGGTGACGTATCTCTAAAAGTTTTAAGTTTCTTGGA
Organism: Naso annulatus; assembly: GCA_029783625.1. Taxonomy (NCBI): domain Eukaryota; kingdom Metazoa; phylum Chordata; class Actinopteri; order Acanthuriformes; family Acanthuridae; genus Naso; species Naso annulatus. The sequence goes on along the minus strand of JAPZDX010000003.1, from coordinate 8,925,700 downwards.
AAAGTTCCTAACAGTCAAATAATCATTTCCTTCTACCCATAACGTGAACTAAAGAACCTCTGAGAATTTGGCACTGGGTTTCTATAGACAGTCTGAATAAAACATATCTTTTTATGTATCAAATATCTTAGATTCATTTATAAGTATTCAACTCTCACCCTCCACATTTCAGTCCCAGCGCCATGAGGGCAGATTTCAATCTGTCCAGACCCAAAGAAGCCAACTCCTGTAGCACAGAATAAAAAAAAACAACACATCAGTAGGAGTGTAAATAAGCAACATTAGTATTAATATTGAAGGTTAAATCTTAAAGAACAGCCACTTGATGTTTTACCTCCCAAGAAGAGAAAGCAGAGAGATCCAGATGAGCTCCAGCGTGTGTTAAAGCACTACTTGTCTCTTTCTACAAATCAAAAAAGAAAACACAACAAAAAATGGGGTCAGTGCACAAGCAAAACTCCAAACATCATCACATATACAGATGAATAAAGGAGAACTCACGGGCCAGCCAGGGAATGTCCCCATATCCCATTTTTTCTCAAAGTCTGACAGCACTTTGCCGTAGAGCTCGTTCTGGTCCAGCAGAGGTTTGACCCGGTCCGTGTAGTCCTGCAGGTACTCCAGCAGCATCTCCAAATACCTGCACAAACAGACACAACATCACGTTAGTCCAGTGAAGTTTGTGCACAATCTACACATTTATATGTTTTTTATACAACACTGAGGACATCCATCATAAGTCTTGAATATATACATTCTACTTAAAGTGATAACAGACAGTTTTGATGAGAATAAACATGACAGACACACTTTTTGTACTCAGCGTTCTTCCTGTCCTTGGGGATGTCAAACAGCTGATCGAATGAAGACAGGTAGGTGATATACTCGAGTTTCTGTGGGGGAAGAGTTACAAATCTGGTTAAAAAAAAAAAACTAAACTAATTCAGTTAAGATGTACAGCAATAGTTAAGCAGGTTTTAAGGCTCATTACCTCCGCTCCCTTCAGGTTGATATACTTCAGGTAGCAGTCGTGGAGGTCCAGGTAGCGGCCATATCCTTCCTCATCAGTGAACTCCACCAGGTCTGTGGAAGACACACAGATTTTTATCAGCATTTCTTTAATAGGTTGAAAAGGCATTACCATCAATGCTTACTATTCTTAACACTTTCACTGCTGGATTTTGAAATCTTGATTTTAAAAGAGCTGGCTGACAAACACCTTTAGTAAGACATTAATCACTTATTAATCAGTAACAGTGGGAGGTTTGGTGAAGACAGCCATGATAAAGAGACTTGCTAGTTTAATCTTCTGACGTTACAGAGTCTATGAAGATGAAGTTGTAACAAATGTTTCAGTGTACGAAGACATACTCTGAGCCTCCTCACTGGGGTTGTCTCTGGCCTTCATTAGCTCCTCAAACTCTGCAGACATGGGAATGGAAATCTACAAAAAAAATACATGAAACATTAAAGTTATTCTTCAGTTTCAAAAGGTTTACAGAGTCCAACTTGATCATTTACACGTGATATCTTACATACCTCATTTGGGTGCTTTCTGTGAAACTCCTTTATCTGTTTCAGCCTGTTGTATAACTCTGCAAACTCATTTGGTCCTGAGATGGCAGCAAGTTCATCCCTTCTCATTCTGTCAGAAAGAAAAAGATTTCAGATTCAGTTCAAGTTCTACATGCAATAAAACCTCAAAATGACAGAAACTATGAGTAAGGCCACCATCTCTAAGTTCAGAAGAAGAAACTGAGGGCAAATCAAGTTGAACACTGCACATTTTTTCAAGTATTGTGTTTACCAACTCAAAACTACCATGATCACTCAATAACATCGGGAGTTTGGAGAACAACAATCAATCTGCCACGTTTGGATTTGAGTTTAGATAGGCACAGCCTCTTCAAGTGATACCTGACCGCAAAATTCTAAGTTAAGTTTCAAAACATGAAAACCATCTACAAAGGCCCAGTCAAAACTCTCAACAGTTTTATGTGGTATAATCCAAGTCTTCGTTCCCGTGTCATAGGCTCAATACTTCTAAAATACTTTCACCTAGAAAGCTACTAAATACAACACATCTGATCCAACGTTCTGTGTCGCGGGCTACGCTCATTCTAAACGTCTGTGTATTGCGGCCTGAATAGGTATGATTCTGTCAAAAACTGCAGAAACTCTTCTCTCTCTCCACCAGCCATTTTCACTTGCTTACAAGTTTGGGAAAACTTTTTTTAGTATTTTTTAAGACAAGGCTGATGCAGAGCGAGAGGAGTTGCTGCAGTTTTTGGTGGAACCAACATATTTGAAATCCGCTGTGGAGGAACGCCGGAAGAAAGAAAAAAATTCTTCAATTCAGGACATCCAAAGGTGCATAACTGATTAACAAAACTGAATTTTGTGGTGAAATAATGCTTTTATCTCATAATTCTCACAGCGAAAACACCAAACAACTTAAGCATACAGAACATATTTAATTAACTGCTACAGTTTGGAGTTCTATAATAGGTGATCAGCACATATTTTAAATACAATTTAATCTCTTTAAGACCATTTGATTACCTCTTAAAGGAATAAAGATCTATATATAGATAGATAGATAGAGAGATAGATGCAGGAATATAAATGAAAAACTTAAGTATTCAGACATTCATTTCTGAAATTGAGTTTTATTCAGTGGTGGGCAGGGCACTGAAAATATATACAGTATTTCAAGTAAACCTGAAATTAATATCCTAAAATAAACTCAAGTTAACCCTAACATTTTGAGATTTTGAATGTGAAAAACTAAATTTAAGTTTTAAGCCTTGTTAGGGATCTGTTGTGACCCTGTTTAACAGAGCATTAAGTGAACGTAAACGAAAGTAAAAAAAACTGTCCTCTCCTGACAGCCTTAAGCAGAATCTCTTAATTAAAGTCACTTTTTGTGATCGACTACTTATCACTTGCAACTTTAGAACTTTGAGTAAAATGGAACAAGGGTCAGACTAGTTCCTTTGCTTTATTTTAGGTCACGGTCATATCAAAGTAAACACATGCACACTTCTTAAAGAGCTGTGATATATTAATACAAGAGTTGCACAGTGTGCACACATGCATGGACAAACTCTGTTATTAAAATAGCTGCAGTACGTTCATGAGGTGAGAAAACTCGCTTTGAGCCATCACACACACTGCTTTATCTTCTCCTGTGTGACCTGAATAAAACACAACCTTTATTTTCATAAAACACCTCCTTAATTATTGAGCCCTACAACCAAAAAGGAGCAGCGGTGTGTCCTAGCTCGTGCTGGCAAGACAGCGTGCATCAAAGCCTTTTGAAGTTTGCCATACTTATCTTCTGAAATCAGAGAGAGGGAGTCAAACATGTTGTCTGCAGAGACAAGAGCCGCATGAATAAAACAAAGACTGTATTTAGCTTTTTACTGCAGGCGGTGAGGCTGAAGTGTGCTGGCCCACACAGCGGCACAGAGCTGCAGATCAGAACAGGAGATCAGAACACGCACAGAGGTGGGGACGCAGAAAGTGACGAGTACAGTGAACAGACAGAAGGTGGAGACTTTGATGTCATCACCAAACACGACTCTGGTTTACAGCACTTTCTAACTGCATAAACAAATTGCTTACATCATCGACAGCGCGGGACGGCTCATTTTTGTTTATGAAATATTATAAACAGCCACTCCTTCCATTTCTTTCCAACAGTGCTATTATTAAATTCTGTTTATATCTGTATGACACGCTGAAATATTGTTAGGGGCGTTGTTCCTCCAAAGACTGCATTCAGCTGGAGTTTCTTTCTGTGTTTTTCTACTGTTTCACTTTCATGCTTTCTCACTCACACAGATGATTCACCGATGCCTTTCTAGCACTGACAATCTGACAGCAACAACATTGTAATGATGCAAACAGCTTGACATGGCTGACTTTGACCATGCCTTCTCTCACAGCCAGAGAGACTACAGAGTTTTCAGAGCACAGTATTTATTTTTCTGTCCCAGCTGCAGGCATTTTTTGACATCCCAAAAGCCACATGTGCCGTTCTGCGAGCAATTTTTCTCTGTCGCTAACTGGGCTGTAACATCATCGCGAGGGCCTGATTGTACTCTGATTGTTTCCAACCCACTTCATGAGCGTATGGTGTGCCTGCCAGTCCTGGTGGACTGAATTCGGACATAATGGGTTCATTATAAATCGCCAAGACTGCCGGCGTTGGGAGGAATGATTAGTGAGATAAGCAGGGGGATATGAGCTTAATGGAACAAGAGGTGGCTCACCAAGATTAAAAGCCTTTTCCACATCACTGCCATTTTCTCTCCAATTCAGCAAATCACTTAATTGAAATTCTTTTAATTTTCTTTTTAATTTTCTCCCCAAACCCCTCATGGCATAGCAAGCCCAAGATGAACGGTAGGCTGAGGTATGACTGTGAGATGAATTCAGCCTGTCATCTAAAAACCCTTTTTCTGACATGGCTTCAAGTATTTTAACAGATTCAGTTGTTTTTTTCCATAAAGGAGACTTTGATACCTATATGATGCATTTCTTCTTCTGTATCTAAAAACATAGACAACAACAACAACAATTCCTCATTTTTAAAAATGCTGCAGATGAAGCAAAAACAAATAAATTTTGCTGGCACTCTATCAGTACACTGCTGTAAATACAAAAGTTGAAGAAAGTTCAAATTAAATTCAACTGCAAAGTTGAGAGAAATCCCTCCGCTGATCCATTTAGCCACAGCTAAATTCAAGGCCCCACCAGTTGCCGACTCATAATATACCATAAAATCCCTACATCAAACATGTCAAGAACCTGCTAACAGCTGGACTTTGTGGCGGCAGAGACACGGAAATCAGAGGTTGGCTGCTGCCAGTCAAAAATGAGTGCGAGGGCTTTGTTGTGTGATACCCTGTCAAGAGCTGTGCAGTCTCTGTGGTTTTTTAGCACGGGCCTTCTGAGAAGCTGCACTGAGGATGAGAGACATAAATAAGTCCATTCTGTCAGAAGAAACCACAGAGCTGTCAGATGATGCAGCCCTCTCTGGCCCACAGTACAAGGCCCAGCGTGCGCCCAGAAAAAAAATGATTATTTGGTCGAGTCAAACTGATGCTACGCTAGCTCAAACTTATTTATTAAACATCTTGTGTTGCAAATGAAGATTGATAAATGCCGTACAGTGTAATACAGCAGTGTTCTGCTGTACTGTTCATGCAAAAGCATCATGCAGAGACTGTACACACAGACACAGGCCATACTTAAACCTAACCTTGACAGATGTCTTTGTTAGCTCCATTAAGAAATCATCCCTCTGCTAAAGCCAGACCACAAGCTGCCACTGAGCGCTCTGTCAGCAGCATGTTTAGACAATTGCAAGTCTGAAGCCTCGGTGATGATGTGACAGGCCAAAGTTGGATATGGTCCAACCCCTGATGAAGGCAGAGAGGATGAATGGGGTCTTATCAGGTCGTGTTGAGAGAACTCACAGCAAAAAAAGGCACAAAGCCTTCCAAAGATCCTGTCTCAATCTGTCTGTCAAATGAGGATGAAAAGTGCCAATGCTAAAGCTACCCAGTGCTTGAGCTTTAATGTCATTCAGTTTGCCTTGACAGCGGCAGACAAAGATGGTAATTTTCTCACATTGTGGTTTTAAAAAAAAATTTTTTTAACAAGGTTCTCTAAAGTCTGAGGCCAGCGTTACATAAACAGCCTGCTATGAAAACATCTGCGGATGCTAGACGCAAAGAGGACGTGTCAGAGACGGGGAGCAGAGCTCTTCTAAACACAGTGTTCGGAGAATGAAGTGTACTCTGTGTGATCTGAAGGTCACGGCTCAAACAGTCTGTCTATCTTCATTAAATTGTGTCTTGTTCTATGATATACAGGACAACATTTCAGACCAAGAGCTTGGCTGTGAGAGTGAGAGCCAAGCTGACAGCATATTTAATGATTGTTAGGCTTTGAACCACAGCACCGGCTGCATCCTCCCTGCCAGAAGGCAGACTAAGCTAAACCTTTTACAGTATGTCATAAGTTTGCATTAGGAAGCCATTAGAGGGGGATGCTCACAAAAATAGCACAGGTGTTGACAAGGATCTTCACTACTCTGAGCATATGGCTGAGTACACTTCTCTACATTGATATTATACACTTCTTTTATTGCAACATTGACAACAGCTGGTGTGACTGTATCAGCAGACCAGCTTGACAATAGCTTTTGGACTGTCACTAATGAATTAATAATTTCAATTCTCAGTTTCAGTGTGATGATCAGTAGTTTGAAGATAACTCGTTATTCCATTTGGCTCAGTGGAGCCACCTGCTTTTTCTAAAGCTTGTTGTTTTGATCCCGCTGTGCAGCAAAACCCTGTTGCTCAACAGTCCAACAATTTACAGCAAAACAAAGAACAATGAATATGTTTTTTGTTTTTTTTTAACCTAACTCATTTGACTCATTTCATTTGATTCTTCCAAAATCGGCAAATATCCTTCCAGTTTTCAAAAGAAGTATTATTTATAGCTCTGATCACAATTAAAAATAAAATCACGAGGCACAACAGACACAGAGTCTAGTGAAATTCAGATGGGATATATGTAAATGAATACACATTTAAACATCATTAAAAGCTTCCCCAACGTAATTAATTGAATATATTTTCTTCAAAGGCTGCCATTTTCACGAAGAATGTGATTTCCCATCTTTAAAGGACCCTTTTTATTCTCTTTCACGCATCTGAAGGGAATTAATCTCATTTGCATTTTTTGTGACATTTCCAAAATTTATTACACACTGAGATAAAAAATATGGGAACGTGCCATTTTGTCAACGGTTCCCAGCTATAAGGTAAAGGCATTCGACATTCAACTTACGACAGGAATTTTTCTGAGTTTTACCAGTCAGGACGAACTCTGAAAACTCTGGCATGAAAGTGCTTAAAACTCCCACAGCTAGACAGACATGTGAGATAATCAATAGTTCCCATTGGAGAATGAATGTCTGCAGTATAACCTCATTCTCTGAGAAAATCCGGTCTGCTCAGTTTGAGCTTTGCCCTCTCCAGATGAGAAAGCAGAATTACTGAGCATCAAAGACAGAAAGTCGCACCAGATTTGCCAGAATACTTTGGCTCTGTATCCTTCAGATTAGATTTGATGTCCATCAAAGCTTTTATGAAAACTCTATGTGAGGTGTTCGTATTACAGAGTGAAAGTGCTTTTTATCCCATAACTGTGAACAAATCTAATCCGATGACTTTATGGGCTTTAAGGGTTACTTTTTCATTTCAGCACTCAGGAGAGACTGTTAACAGTGATTAAAAAATAGGCATGAATCCCATTGATTTGTCTCAGCAGAGGAAACAAACTGGCACTGGACATCAGTTTCTCTTAAGCGTAAATAAAAATGTATCAAAAATGGCTATATTTATGTTTTCATTGTGCAGTTTCTGCCTGCCACAGCCTCTGATAACCTAACAGTTTTTATACACTTTACCACATTCCACTCCAGTCCACATTTTGCAGTCACAAACGCAGAAGACAAGTAAAACTTCACAGCGACACAGCTTTAGCGATGCTGGTTGAGCAGGGACAGATTGCGGTGTACTGTCAGAGTTCAGCACATAAATAGTAATTCAGCGCTCCAGGCGAGGAGAACACAGGAGCGTACCGGGGACCACTCTACAGGATGACAGCTTTTTAAAGGCCTCCACTGAATAAAAAATAGGAAACACAGAGAATATAGAGTGATAGAAGAGGCTGGGCGTGTCAAAGCTCTTTTAAATATGTCTGGAATAAGGAAAAGGAAACCTTTGTAAGACCAATAAAAGGGGGAGAGGAATTTAGGCAGTTACAGGTCGAAGTACCTTGAACCTTGCGATGCTGCGTGCCTGTAAAGAGACAGCAGGTGAGTGTGCAGGACTTATGTTGACTTGTTTATCGATTTAAAACTGAAAGACAGTTTATTACCTCAGTCATATGTTTCCCACTAAAACAGGCTTCACAAAGAATACATAACACAGGTAGGGCTCATGGGAGAGGAGGAAGCCGGGGTTAGGGCTGTAACTGTAGTTGAATGAATTTGTGTTATTACCAGAATTTAACTGTATTTATATTTGTATTAAGGAATGCTACTGATGTATTTTCAACATGGATCCCAGGAAGAATCTGTTGTCTGGGTAACTGCTAATGGGAATCCAAATAAATGTTATCTAGAAGGAAAGCAGCTTCACATTCTTCTATACATTGCCAACATAGTAATGCCCAAAGTCGGTTACTGTAGGTTCACAATGATCAAGTTTCAGAGCGGGAGACCCTGCATACTGGAATCCACCAGTGCAAACAAGTGAAATAAACAGCATTACGGAGGAGCGGAGAGGCAATATCAGAGATTGCCCTGAGAGAGTGTAATGGAAAAGGACTTGTTCTGTCACGGCCTCTCATGGTGATAGAATGCCACATGTTCCTTTCTGACAGTGTGATATTGGCTTGGCATGAGCTTGATGAATGTATCAACCGTAAGTCAAACAAACCCCTGCCCTTCCTGGAATGGCACCTTCTAAGATGTTTATGCCTTTCTATAGAGACAGACAGACATTGTGTAATAGGCATGGGACCATTGTCTGAAATAGATTTACGGAAAGCGGGGAGGCCCAAAGCCAATTCCGACTATATTTTCAAGTAGAATGTTTTACTCTTTGTGGTTAGATGCATTGCAGCTTGGAAAATAAGATGTGCATTTGGCTGGGGTGACTTTGCAGCATCCGTCGAGACAATGGACTACGACGTGTTTGGTTGTGGCAGGAGGTAAAGGGAAAGAAAAGAGGTGAAGATGGACGATGAGAGGATGAGGGGTGACCTTTCCCCGGGAAGGTGATGACCCTTTCCAGACCACCTGGCTCCCTGCCAGGGTCAAGCAATTAATGCTGCCCTCCTTTGATTACTGCAGACAGCCTGGGGATACAGCAGGTCCAGGAACGTTGCACAAGTGTCCGGTCCGGTAACGTTGCACGAGGCTAGCAGGAGACAGCTCTGACGAAGGTTCAAGCTTGGGTCACATTGTTAACATACACAGCCGTTATAAACATCAGAAAAAGTAAGCAGCTTTGCTTAATTATTTTTCATTTGCATAGTAATGCGGCGTAAACACAATCGGTTGTCTCTGGGGCTTGTCACATCTGCCTACAGCTTCAACAACCTGAGCTATCCATACAGTGATTATACCATTTCACAAAGATGAAAAGGTTCTTAAAACCTTTCATACAGCAGCTCATAAGAGTGTTAAACTTTAAGGATATTGTTACTCTTTAAACTAAAACACACAAGGTTAGACTAAGAGAATCGTGAGTAGAGGTGTTATGCACTAAAGCATCTGCTATCCAAATTCAAGCCCTGCAGCCTTCACACAGCGAGGGCTTCCTGCTCTATCCATCACCTTCCTCTACAATGTAGCTGACCTCGGTGCCCAGCCTTATCTCCAAAGCCCTGTTGAGTTACAACATGTACCGCTCCTACTGTGCTAGCCTTGCCGGCTGTGTCCCACAGAGGCGGACGCCCTTGTCAATCAGCACTGTGAAGATCATTTGTCAGTAAAGGTAACAGTCAAACAATGACATTTTTTAACGGTGTGCTAGACATAGGGGTAGTAAGGTGAAGGCTGTGTGAGATAATCTTGCTTATTTCTGGCCATAATCGCACCTGGTAATGACGAAGCCTGGCCCACAGCTTTAAACATCACTCTCTCTGCAGTTCAATAGCAAGCTCGATTGGAAAAGGCAAACTGCATGGGGGATTAGCTCTTCAGAACTCAGCAGGACTTGAACTGAACCACAGCTTCAACCTTTAGTACAACTTTGAAGAGCATTTTTACCCTTTAATGGTTCACCAAATCAATTGGGCATCACTGGAAATATGAGTATCTTCATCTCATCCTGAATAGCTTGCAGTGTAGACTTGCTGCTGGTTTGTACAAAGACTATGTTGACGTTTAAGAGCTTATCATACAGCTTAACATAGATTCATGAATGGAGATTCTGAGGAAAAGCAGGCAAGTGACTGAGAGCATAATGTTTGTGTCAGTACTTCAGACCAATTTTTAAAATCCTTGCAGAGCCTAAAAAAAAGGACCTGATCGGGACATGTTTGAATGACATGCAAACACTAGAGCCTCTTTCACCCCTTTAATAGTGGCAACCCTTACTTCTGAATACAACCTTGGGCAAAAAAAATGCTGTGATCAAGTAATTTATGCTTAGAAATAAAACATTGACTTTCAAATGCACGGCTGCCTGAAGCAAGGCTTTGAGGCTGATTTGATCCCCCTTTGAGATGGTGAGAGATACGGCCCATTCCCCCTAATCACATGCCAGAGACTGTGCAATCACACAGCAACAGCTAAAGTAATCACTGTGGTGGTCTCAAACCCCTCCTCCCTGAGCCTAAATCCCACAGCACTGGTAGCACTAGGAAGTCCAGCATATGTGCTCCACATACAGAAAAAAACACTTTCGCTTGTAACCCAACAGTCACACTGCAGGCATATTTGTTGATGGGACAGCTGATAGTGACCAACTGTGCAAGGCAAAAGAGGCTGCCACTGCATCAGTAGTGGCCTCATGCAGCTATATTTGAACAGGAAGGTCAAGCATTTTATGGCTGCTTAGGTATTGCCTTTTCATTAAATTACAGTACATTCGCCCATACGGTAATGTATGTTGTCCAAATGGTGGATGCAACCAATCTTTAGCTTTATTTTTGAGATATTTCTCTGTTGCTTTTCAAATAAACTTGTAAAGAAATGGAAAGCTTGGACTGTATCCAGCTGCTCATTCATTTTGCAGGTGCCAGGCAGAGCTTTTGTTGGTGGGAAATAATATCCTGGCCAAGAAACAACAAAGCATGAGAACCTGATGACTGTAAAGCTGCAGCGTACTTTTGAACTGAAAAACTTGATGACTATTTCTTACATCATATAGATTTCTGGTGATTTGCCAATCACGTTGCTGACCATCTCAATGCAAAGTAAACACATGTGTCTCAACGTAACTTGCAGATTAAGTATGTGCCCTGATAAATGTCAACACATTTTTTAAACAGAGAATAAAATGTATTTTCTCTGTTTAATGATAACTGTTTAAAGAGTGCCTTCACTCAACAATGTTTTTTTTTTCTTTTTACATCTCCTGTTCCTGATTATACTGACATGTAGCCTACTTATTGCAAAATTTTTCACTAGAAAGTTGTCTTCACATTCCCATAATGACTTACCCTGTGTCAGTCACTGCTAGTTACAAGCTAACAAGCAAATCAACAAGCTAATAAGCTAACAAACAACATAAACTATAAAAGATGCCAACTACACTTATCATTCTGGTATGTTTGCTAGTCACTAATTTTTGTGCACAACAGACTCCTTAACTGACACTGGATCTGACTGAGGCTCAAACATGTAGGCTATGGCTGAATCTCTCCGCGTCTTCTCCGGTGCTAGCCATCTTAATATAGGCTGCTCTTTCACTGAAAACTTTTACAAGCTTTTATTTTGCACTTTTTATGTCTAAAAAATGCATTAAATGTAATATCAGTCATAGAAATTCACATACTTTGTGTGTCTGAAGAGGATTTTTTAAACGCTAAGTTTTTTCAATAACATTTGTTGCTTAAAAATGTAAAGAACTCAACACTGTATGTTCGACAAGGAATTAAAGAAGGATTTAGTTGACTTAGATGAAACAAAGTAAAATTAAAATCCAATGGTTTTATTCTGGTATAAAAGATGTACTTGACTGTACATTTTCACCAAACAGGCAACTACTGTACCCATCAAAAAGCGGTTCATTACACAGGCGATGCTAACCAAGGTCACTTGTTTGCCTCACACTTTATGTCTCAATGTGAGCACAAGTGATTGAGAGCACAGTGGAGTGGTCGTAATGTTTTTCATCCACTATCTGGTTCTGCAGGCCACAGATAGACTACATAGTGACAACAATGAGCGTTCTTACGAAAACACGGCAGAGATTAATTTTATGTTTCTTAAACTAGCAACAGTATTAAAATTTGCTTACTGAATCATATACTGTATTTACAACAGCATACACTGAACTGAACACACACACACACACACACACACACACACAGCAACACAGTAAAGGTCTCC
>JAPZDX010000003.1:8888670-8907233 GCA_029783625.1 Naso annulatus | reverse complement strand
CTGTAGAGAAGCGGTGGTCTGTGATTACCGCAATCTAAAGCCCTCTAATCACCTGTGGCCGCCACAGGTTACTTGCACTTTCACCACGCTGGGTGTGTCGACGGAACTAATATTATTTTCCTGATTTTCGGAGCATAACTGCGCTGTTTTCAAGGCATTATGTCACTATGCCCAGACAACTAGAACCTCTGTATTTTAGCACACAATGACAATGTCTCTATTGTGTGGTAAATGTGCCCAGTCACATCACGTAAATGGAGCCTGTTAGTAATTTTTCGATGAGTTTTAGAGCGCTTCAGATGGCGTTAAAGGTGTCTTCCTATCACTTCCGTTGAACATATAAAACTGCTCATGCGGAGCGGGTATCTCGCAACCTACTGAGGACACAGAGAAGGGAAAGGCATCTATGTTCTTGACTTACATCAGGATTTTGGATTAATAGGCTAAATTCCCAAAAGAAGTGCACTTTTCCTTTAACTGTGAGTTAATTAAATAGCTTTTGGGGGAATAAAAAGTGCACTTTTGCTTTAACTGTTGATAATATTTTGTATTAATCTAAATCTACAAAGTAACCAGTTAAATTAAGTTATCAAATAAATGCGGTGGACTATAAAGCCTCTACTTGCCTCTCAGATACAGTGAAGTTAAAGTATATGGGGTAAAAGAAAATGGAAAAATTGCACTTAAGTGCAGTTCTTGATTAAAAGTATTCAGTTACTTTCCCCAACCACAGTGGGTAACGCTCTTGAAGACACATAAAAAGCCAGACATTCACAGACAATGCTACCAAATCAGAGTGTGTGTATTTGTGGAAGGGGTTGTCTTGTGGGCTGTGGGCTGTACTCTGTCACCCCAGTGTGTTAGATCTTCAGCCAGCCCATTGTGCTGAAATTCAGCCACAATAGCACAGTATCTTCCCCAAAGCAGAGCCCTTATCATGGCCCTGAAATGACTCGTCTCTGTGGACGCCCACAACACGGGCTCCTCCGGGACGAGCGCACAAAACTGGAGGTGAGCGAGCCCAGCAATCTAGTCCTATTGTTCCACGCATGATAAACTGGGATTCAGGGCTTTCATTCTCACTCTATCTTTGGAAAGCTGCGTGCAATCTGTGATATGAGCTACTGCAGCAAAGCTGAACTTTAGCGAGCCATTTGATGGTATTGTGTACAACATCGTTTTGTGACCGGCTTTAAGGACAGACCGAGAAAATGAATTTGTGAGCAACAACCTGTACAATACTGTACAGAGCTTCTATTTACAATGTCTTTATTGACTGTGAGCTCTTTATAAGACATGCAGTAAAAAACCCTCAGCCTCTTGTTTTGTTGTGAATTAACACAAAGGCTGAAACAGAACTCAATCAGTTATTAATCAAAGTGACACGGGATGTCAACGGAATAAATGCTTCTTCAGTGATAAACTGCATTTCTAAATATATCAGACAAAGCAGGAGGAATTCATATTAACATTTAATGTGTTATAAAATGCTAACACAGCTAACAGGAAAGACATCAAGCTCTTCCTCCAGGAATTGTAAAATTTTATTAGTGATTTACTTGAATTCTGCTGAAATGTTCTATTCTGTCTGTGGAAAAACTAAACTTGTATAATTACTTGCACAACGTCTGTCTTTTACACCATCCTTTTTAAAAATCTGTTTTTGGATGTACGAAGAGAAACCAAGCAAATGAGCTGTAATTGGAGGGAGGACCTCCTGCTTTAGTGCATGATGTTCTGAGGTTTGATTGAAAGATTCTCCAATAAGGGGAATACTGATGTGCTTCTAGGCAAAATGTTTCACTTTACTTTTTCTAATCTTGTTAAAAGCTTCCTCACTCTTAGTCTAGTTAGAGTTGAAGATTCACGACTTGTGCGAGTGGAGCTTTGCCAAACAGAATTCTGTGCAGCTTCTGAAGTCATCTACCCCTCTCCGTGAATTGCAATATTTCCACTTGATCTACCAACACCGGAGATAGCTATCAGTCAGTGCATTGCAAAATTGTCTCTTATGTGCAACGGTCTAGCCACAGTACGGCAAGCAGCAATCTGGATGTGGAACAACACAACCACAAAAGTCAGCTTTGCACATTAGCTCGTTATTTACAGTCAGCAATAAGCTATATGAAACCTTCCTTACGCCAGAGTGTTGATGGATTCCCCAAGTGCATGTTACAGCAATCATCAGGCAGAAAATGAGAACCACAAACGTTGCACTTCAACTGCAAAGTAATCCGGCAGCTCGGAACCATTTGGCTGTCTGTTCACAACATCCATAACACCAGCTGAGAGACGCTGTAGCACATCAAGCTGTGAGCCTTATAAAACACCTCAATCCACAGTGACAGATATAAACATTGTCACAGTAAACAGCGATGACCCCTGAAGCTTGCCATCACTCACTGACACACAAACTGATAAATGCTCTGCACAGCCTTAAACAGCCTCCTAAGAGCAGGACACCATCATCATGAGATTTTAATGAAAATATATTATCGAATGATACAAAAAAAAAAATGAACAGAGTAACACTTGATAATCAGTTCGAATCTGACATCGAGACCCAACAGAAATAAAACCGTAAACTGGCAAACCGGTGTTTTTCTCACTGTCTGCACAATTAGACAGCAACTGTGGTAAAGATCCTTGCAGCAGCATGCAGCTCAATCTTCAGCAACATAGGCTTTGAAATTAAAATGTCCACGTCCATCTCACTCTCCCACAGGGGAGACGGATACATTATGTCCCTTTGCGATGGTCATTTCAATTGAAGACTATCTTGCCTCTCACCTAATAGCTAAAATTGAAGATCATCTATTTGTCACATTATTCCATTTCTTGTGCTTTCAAGATGACTGTGTTTATATGTATTTCCTATTAAATAAATTCTGCTGTTACTAATGATCAGATCATGAGTGAGTGCACACTTATTTTAGCCTTCAGTCCTTGGAGGGCACAATTATGAAATATCTCACACAAAAAACTATTTTAGATTATTTCATCTGATGTTCTACCGGGTTTAATAGCTCTCCCCAGCATAGACTAATTAAACAGTCAACAGACCATTTAAGGCCTGATTAGTCTCAGACTGGCTTTTAATTTGATATGCATGCAGACCACAAACTCAATGGCTGATCAAGCGAGGAAGGTGGATAAAATGTCTGTCTGATACAGAGATGCATGAGAATTAATGTCCTGTGTTTCTTCCAATCATCTCCACTCACGGCAAATCAACAAAAGCGTGAAATAGACAGTGCCTGCACAAATGCATAGTTGGCGTCGGATTGACAGCTATTTGTTTTGAATATGCATCACCGCGGCATGTCCTACCTTATCAGGATTCTCTTCGATCCATTTCTTTACTGTGTTCAGAGCGATTTCAGCAGCAGGCTCATTGGGAAAACCTAAGGGAGTGGGGAAAAACAGTGTCAATACCAGTTGTATCCAACATGCAGATACAAGAGGGATACAGAAACAGACAGGTGAACAGACAGACACACCGATTTCTCCACAGATAACACATTATTTCTCCTAAATCAATAGAAAGCAGCACAAGCTGCTTGTCTGTAGTAGATGGGACCAGCTGTCTGATAAACTGATGTAGATGGTGCTGCCAGATGCACAGTGAGAGGAAAACACACTCAGTATAGGGATATATGTCTGAGGTACAAAGTATTGGTACAAACTGCATTTATACTCCATGTATATCAGTAATTACACCCCTACTCATTGCCACCTTGAGTTAAATTGATTGTTTGTGTCTTTACAGGAAAAACTAC
Source organism: Naso annulatus (assembly GCA_029783625.1). Taxonomy (NCBI): domain Eukaryota; kingdom Metazoa; phylum Chordata; class Actinopteri; order Acanthuriformes; family Acanthuridae; genus Naso; species Naso annulatus. The sequence continues at coordinate 8,903,454 of JAPZDX010000003.1, read as the reverse complement.
ACTTAGATGTGTGATCTTTAAGACCTCACTGTTTTATCAGTTTGCCAGAACGAACATGTGGTAAAGCTTGTGTGGCTGAGAGGCAATGCGGCTAACGACCTTATTACTCACAACAGATGCCTGTGCAGGAACTCCAACACTGTGTTATCACAACGCATCAATCGCAAACACACAGTTTGCAATTTGATTAATTTTTAATGAGAGCATCTAAGGGAAGACTGGATGCTGAGCTCAAGATCATTTTCTGCCATTGTAAAGAACTTGTAAAGACTCACCATTTAGAGTGAGCTATTGACTTATAAATGCCCTTGGGCCAGCCGTGCTACAGCCGGAGAAAAAACGCCATTACCGAAAGTGCTGACAATCTGCTACTCTGTCACAGAGCAGTGTTTCAGTTGTCTTCATTTCAAAGTAATTATATTTGAGGCTGGTCTTCTGGGCTTTTCACAAAACTTGACTAAAGCATCTCAGTCTAAAGCATCTGAACAAACCCTGGGGCTGGAGTCCCACATTACCTTACAAATAAAACCTTAAAGGAGAAGTTCATTTTTTTTGCACATTAAGCTTTATAATATGGATATTTACAATCATATACGGTGTTCTACAGCATTACTATGACAAACAGCGTAATCCTAAATACTGGAGCACATCGCTGAGGTCACCGCTGGCTAAAAACACCTGAAAACAACGGGGAAGCATGTGCACTCCGCCGATACATTGGAAAACAAAGTAAGTGCTCATTTTAAAAGACGAGAAACTCAACGTATGATGAGTGGTGTCCACTCATGTACCAACACTAAAAAACAATGTTAAAAAATAGCTTACAACCAGAAAAGTGCGGTTTGTTTCTTTCATGAAGCACCTGAAAGAGCTGTTACCAGGTTCTATACCTGTGTTTAACTTAGTGTTTTAGTGATGGAACATGAGAGGACAGGAATAACATTTGGCGAGTTTCACGTCTTTTTAAATGAGCATTTATTGTCATTTTTGATGGAGCGGCGTAGTGCACATGCTCCTCCATTGTTTTCAGCTGGTTTCAGCCAGCAAAAAGCCAAGCATCCTCTTTAAAACAAAATTAAGACCAGAAAACACAAACAAACACGGCCTATTTTTTTTCTGCCCAGTGAGACCAGCCTCAGGATTTAAAACTAGACTTTTCCATATTTTAACCGCTCACCTCCATAAGAGACCAGAGGCCCTGTCTTCTTCTAGCGTCAGAGGTCAAGACCTCAATTTCAACCCACATCAGCTGATACAAGGCCCATGCCACAGTTGTAACCTGTTGGTCATTGTATGGGTTACCCTCTCAAATGTTTTTCTTTTTCTGTGTCATTGCCACGACTGTAACATTTTGTGACCTATTAAACAGGCTTACAAGTACTGCGGCGACCTCTCCCCTTTGAGTCGGATGTAAAGAAAAACGAAAGCCACAAAGATCCAGCCTTACATTCGCTGGACTCTCTCATCCCTCGCTCAGACGTCTTCTGTCAAAGCCTCTCAATACCTTTTCTGTATAAACACTCAAACTGACTTGACAGGTAAGATATACTGTATATATAATGTTTATATTATCACTTCTCTCACCTATCTGACTACTGTTGATGCCTCTTTCTTTCTGTTTTTCTTCTCCTCCTTCTCAGTCTGACAGCAGTGTTACTGCAGAGAGGAGGAGAAGACGGGCTGAAGTGCTGCCGAGCACAAGCTGAGCTCCCGTTCAAGCCCTGGGTGGAGCAGGATGTGAGCTGCATACCAGCAAGCGGTGACAGCCAGACTGCTCCTATGGCTCTGTTAGGCACTGTCTACAGACAGTGCGTGGCTCGTTCACAGCTCCTGCCCTTCAAAAGCTGCCCCGAGAGCTGTGCGCTCAGAACCTAATCCAGCATGCCAAATCAGTTTGCAGGTCACCTGACTGTCTTCCAAACACACTTAACCTTTTCAGTGATATCACTTTGTCTGGTGACGTTTCCTTTTTCAAATCTGTTTCCACACATATGCATGTGTACCCACACTCCGGCTCACACGTCAGGTAACGTAGGCAAACAGATGTGCGGCAGACAAGAAAGCTGAGAAAAATAGAACCACAGAGGTAAGACCAGCTGTTTAGGAAGAGCACACACAGTGGGAAAGGTGTCAGCGAAGTAAGCACATGAACAAAATAAATTTGCTCATTATTTTAAAAAGTAAAGGCCCGTCTCTGGGTCTTTCTATGTCACTTTAGGAGAAATGAAGTGAGGCACATTTATCTCAAGCCAAAAACAGGTCTTAATAGTAATAATAATAGGACATTGTGGTCATTCTGGTCACCAGCAGTGGGTGGATGGACCGAGTACATTTAATCTATTCACTGTGGAGTTTCTACAAATGCTCTATTGATTTCAGAGCCTATGCCTATTAATCATAGCAGAGCTGAGAAGAGAGAGAGAGAGAGAGCGAGAGGTGAAAAGAGGTGAGCCAGTGAAAAAGATAACAGGAAAGTAGAATGATGTACAAATATGTTGGAAAACAGATGACAGACAAAGCATTAGCTGGAAGGCTGGAAAAGGGGGTCAGTGCAGCTGGGGGCGGCTTGCCAGAAAGATCTGCTCGCAGCAACATCGATGGCCAAGGTCAACAACAGCAGTTTGAGTGCATCGGCAGCTCTCTCTCATCATTTGTCTGCTTCTCGCTATCCACTGCTGCCTCACCTCTCCTCTTTGCCTCTCAGTCCCTGTCAGCTGCCAGTATGTTTATATGCTGAAAATCAGACACAGCAAAATAGCCTCAATCACCATTTCCATCACCTCTCTTGGCCACAGTCACCGTGGGTAGCACAGTTGACAAAATCCACTTACAGGTGTTGAAAAAAAATGATGCTCGGAGAGGGATTGAGTGAGCCGACTCTTTCATATGCTCAAGTGCACACAAAATGAAAAAGTTCAGTGTTTTACTGCTACACCTTCTCCACTCAACACCTCCTCGTTCTCTTTTGCTCCATTTGCTGTGTGGAGGGTTCAGTGAAAGCTAATCTGTCAGGAAGGGGAGAGCCGGCGTCAGGCGCAGCGATGGTGGGCCCTCCAGGGTCCCCGCGCTCCATGGCTCTGCTCGTCTCTCCCCTATGCTGGGAATATGGCCGGCTCAGGGAGATTTGTCTTAGTGAGCCGCACTGATGGGATATGTGCAGCGCAGCGCCTCTGATGAGGACTCAGGTGGTGCAGTGTTATTTCTGCTGAAGGCTCCTCTACTTCATCACCAGGAGGTGCGCAGCGTCCAGACAGAGAGGAGGAGAGTGCACGTGCCATGTGAACAAAAGTAAAAGTTTGGACTGTGAAATGTGGAAAATAAAGTTAAATACCGAATCTGACCTGAGAGGATTGCAAGCCATGTCTTTAGTTAGTGTTGATATTCTCTGAATCACTTCAGCCCTTTGACTAATTTCAGCGACAATTAAAAAAACATGATCAAACGTGAGAGATCGCTTGGTTTTATTTCCTTTCATGTGAAAGGTAGATTTTCATCCATGTCTACGTGTCAGCGCAGCATGTTACGCCAAAGGGAAGATTAATCTTAAAACAGAATTCACATATTTTATTCCTATGATCTTCAGGATGTAGGACCTTTGTTCATATGAAGAAAAAAAGAGAGCCTGCTCTAATCTCTGATGCAACATAGAGACAGAGTCTCCTGCCCCTCTCTTTTGGCCATCATGTAAAACACCTTTATGAACACTTGTACAGGACCCCGGGTGACTTTTGAGGACTATGGTTTAACGTATTTCATACAAAACTAGAAAGCAGACGAAGGCCACTGCTTTTGATGTAAAAGCTCAAAAACACACTTAGTGAATCACTTCAGAGAAACAGCTCTCAGTTTACATCACAGACTAGTTAGTCTCTGAAAGTTAAAATGAAAAGTTCATGTTCAAAATATCTACTGAACTGAAACGTAGGGTAAATAATATTCATGTGCACTCTGCTTAAGGGGGAATTTGGCATCGAGAACAAGCAGCCGTTTCTCTCCCTGTCGCCAACATGATGACTCTTTCATTTCCTAAATTTACAGACTTACTTTTAGAACAAACTTGTGTAGCTAAGGTTTGTTTTATGTGGTGAGAAGGACTGAGGGGGCACTGCATGACCTGATAACGCAAGTAGAATTTAAGTTGAATGCAGGTCTGTGTTATGATATGTTTGCAAATATATGGGCAGGCACATACTGCAGACAACACCAGTTTTGTTTTTCTTGAGTGAGCTTGTAATGTATCAAGAATACAACAACTTGCTGTTATTTTGAGGCTAGAGCATTTCTAGTGTTGTTATTTTTCAGTGAGAACATTCTGGTTTTTTTTGTAAGAGTATGTGGCCCAGGTTTGCTAAACATATGCTGACTGAATACTTGAAAAAATACAAAGTGCAGCTTTCCCCCCCTTGAGGCAAGAATTGTATTGTTGGTCTCACTCTGCCTTCCTGCTTTCCCTCAGTTGTAGTTGGCCAACTTAACGTCTCAGCACCCGACACTCATTTTGATGAGGTGTCTACCTTTTAAGAGCACATAGCCTGAGGCTGAGGATTCTTGCACTGGCAAATTCACCACAGGTGTTGAAATGGTGGTAAATATAGGAAAGCAGCTACAGAAGAAACACTACAACAACAAAATGTCAGTGTTTATATGTTTTTGAAAAGTATGTAACAATGATTTATCCTTTATTTTCAAAGTGTATGTTGAATGCCCTTTAAAAAATGTTACTTCTTTATCTATTTCTAAATATCTTTGATACATTTTTTATAAGGAAACGAAGCATTTTTCTACTAAATAAATAAATAGGTCACAAAGAATCTTACAACTGCCTCTGAAGACTCTTGTTTTAACAGACAAGCGGGATGGAATCATTTCGGCACAACATAATACAGCGTAGATTAGTTGATTGTGGTTTGGGAAACAGGGGGAAATCATTAAGTACGGCACAGTGAGAGCTGCTCTAGTTGAGGGCAGCAGTCCTGTGTGTTCATGTGGAAAGGGAGCGGGGAACAGGGTGGTCACCCCATCAGGGCCCAGAGGAGAGGTGAGGTGACCCGGGGTGGAGGACAGAGTAGCGCCCCAGGACTCTTGACGCCAAAGCGTGGGTGTCAAATGGCCCGGAGCTCCTCTCTACACCAACACTGGGACACGGCAGGGCTGTGACCATGACCGACTTTGCAGCCCACAGAAGGAGACAGAGACAAAGAGGGATGGGAGGCTGCTATGAGAGGAAGACAGGCAGAGAAAGAGGTAGGAAGAAAGGAAGCAGCTTCCATGACACAACAGATGATGACCTTCCTTGGAAACATTCCACGTAGTGATGCCATGCTTTGTCCTACATGCTAAAATTAACAAAGGACCTTTTCACTTTTGAAAAACCATTCTGAGGAGTGCATGATATGTAGAAGTGAAATTGTTAAACAAGTTCCTAATAGACTCAAACCTATTGTCCTGTGGGTGGGGAGTATTTTTACATTTAGCTTATCATCCATGAAAATGGTAGAGCAAGGCTAGTGTTGAGTACAATGCACGCTGTGTGACTCAGTTAAATGGGCTACGAAGCTCCTGTTCCCTCTGAGCGCACACTCTGCTACCCACTGATACAGCCCGTAGCTCCTATGTACCTTGAAATTCCCAGCCCAGCTGGGCTAAGCTCCCTGTGGTAAACTCTGGGTTTTAAAAAAAGGCACGACCAGGCCATCTCTGGCAAGCTAGCAGCAAGCTATCACCAGCGAGAGATAAGGTGCCATGAATGTCTCCAACCTTCTTAATCCTAGACAGGGATGAAGAGAGCCCAAGCATGATGCTGGCTGGAGGAAAAAATTCTTAGCGGCTTGACACCTTTGATCTGGACTGTACTGTAGAAAGGCAGCTTGGACATACCAGTAGAGCTTGGGTGGATTACATCCGCATATCTCCTAGAGCCACCAGTCAGAGCTAAAACTCCTCTGTCAACAATCCTTAGATCAGTCACAGAGACAGATGAGCTAAAGGTGGAGGGTGAGCAGTAAGCAGGGAGATGTTTGTCCTAAGAGGAGCCCCTCTGATTGTTTTGATAGGGTTATAAATACATTTGTGCAATGGCATCTGACAGGGAGTAGTAGACCTAATGTTCCTGTCCTTGCTTCCGTATTTTGCCAGTAAGCCCTCCGCTGTTTGCTAAGATTAATCTTAGCAGGTGCCTTCTCAATGGTACAGCTCCCTACAAGGCTGCTGAAAAGTGCTCTTTCAGCTAAGATGTGATCTCTACAAGGCTAAATTGTGCCTCTTATGCATCTAGAAAGGGGAATTTTGTATACAGATTTTTGCTTGAACAAGGATTTTTGCCTGTTTGTGAGCACGCACACGTGTGTCTATGTGAAGGAGCGACATTTGAGGGAGAAAAAGGACTACAATAGACAAGAGAATGTATCGGAGGGAAGACAGGAGAGAAAGAGATTAAAAAAAAGAGACAATGACCTCTCTAAGTCTAGGTAGTTGGACTATTAGCTCTGATCTTGTGAGACATTGAGAGGTGTCTCCTCCTCGGAAGGAATAATCCATTTAAACGCGGGTCGCATGGCTGTGATTGATGTGCAAACAGGAGCAGCACTTAATAACCTCTATCATGCTGGGTGACCTCGTGGCCCACAGTGGGCACCAGTTTGTTTATGGGTGGTACCTCTGACACAATATCCGTGCAGAAATTCTGTTGTGGCTAATGGGCCGGACTGAGGGATTGGACTGTCAGCGCAGTGTGAGCCCTCATTTTTCTTTCCAAGCGTCTGAGGTACCCTCTGCGCACCCCTGCAACACCCAACCTCCCTGTTCTGCCATCATCTGTCAATGGTGACTGAGTCTTCTGGAATATGGAGGCGTGAAAGAGAGTGTCAATTAGCATTAGCTTTCCTGACAAATCTGTTTTTCTCACCACAAAGGCCTTGGATAACTTGTTCCTGATTCCTCTCTGTCATAATGTTGGCAGCGCAGGATTTGTTTTAACAAACAATCCAAGTGTGAAAATGGGTCAAGCACATGTGCATAGGTTTAGTACCTCTGTGCATGACCGTACACACATACTGCATGAATCTTTGGCTTTATCTTTTTGTATTCTACAGAGACAGAGAGATGCACATACAGGAAGGCAGATAGAGAGACAGAGCGAGATCGGGATGATGTGCCTTTCACACTAAAAAGCTTTTGTTTACGTTGCTGAAATGGAAGTTGACCTTAAAGGTTATCTAAAATGTACAGAAAATGTCAAACAGCCTGACAAGAGAGCAGGGCCTCTTTTGGAACATGGCAGGACTCAGGGGGCACAGGGAGGAGTCTAAGAGAATAACATCACAGCACTGTACTCTACTGTAGTTCCTTTGAAAGTCCCTCCTCTATTTGCCCTCTGCTTTGCGAAGATCTTCAGTCTTAATCAGCTGTATTGTTCTATGGAGATGCAGTTATGGGAAGCACTAAGCTGTTTATTTATTGAATAGGCTGTTTAATTCCCTCCCCTCCGCGGCATGCTTGGCTCTGCACAGCCTACACCTTTGATGTGAGGGGCTGCTGGTGGAGTGCTATGGCCAGCTTCTGCTGGCGATGCGGCACATGGCACCACAGTGAGAAGCAATAAGCAATGCTGCCATCAGCAGCATACAGTACAAACAGTGACCTGCTGCCTCCTGCATACATTTGGCCTGCCTTTGTGTCATCTACATTCTGAAAACAGACCTTTCTGACGTGTTTTATTTTTTTCTTCAATGCAGAACAGACAAGAAAGGTTTATCGCTACCACAAACTCAAATGCACTTTATATTTTAAAAGCAACACTTTAGAATTTTGTTCAGTCGTCATTTGAATTTATTCACTAAGGATTTGCCAAAGTTGTTCAGACACTAAAAAGTCAGACGCCAATGAGTCAGGGACTAAAAAGTTTACTGAGTAATGTTGTGGGTTTTTAATGCACTAATGAGTAACCAACTCGTTCACATATTTACTCTGGGGCCACACCAAAGTTTTGTGCAGAAGAAATGAAAGAAAAGTGTTACTGCGACATACTTCAGATGCAGAATGTGCTGGAGGACTTCAGTATGCAAGACAATAAAATATGAGAGGAGCGAATGAATTTTACAGAAATGACTGCTAAACTTATTATCAGTAAATGCAAAATGTGCAGTGAAATAACCAGCGATGGAGGGGGGTGAGAGAAAAAGAGTGAGAACGAAATTACAACTTTAGCCCTTCTCATCATTAACACTTCAGTAATAGTCATTTTGAGATGCTTGCACAGACAGGTGGCAGAAAACAGACATTACTGCAGAGGGAGTTTGTGAGAGGAAATGATGAGGAGTTGTTGTGCAGTAAACTGTGCAAATCGTAGTTGTGATGAGTGGAAAATATTTAGTGTCCCAAGAGGCGAGAGTTCTATCCAGCACAAAGTATAATTATAAACGTCTAGTGATTTATAAGCGTGAAGGCTCTTTTAAGTGCATGCACTGGGCTTCACAAACAAGTGCACAGAATGCTATGCTCCATAAGAGCACGACCGCTCAGACTCTCATACCTATCAAATGCATTAAATTTAAAATGTGCCGACTGAGCATTGACACATAGACCTGCAGCTGTATGATTTTCAATCACTGTTGAATAAATGGACAGCTTGTTGAACTCCTAACTGCACAGTAATTATCTATTCCTTTTTTTTTTTTTTTTTCTCAAATCTAGTGAGTGCGTCTCAGCTTCGTCTCTAATCACGATGAAATCAGATCAGATCAGCACCCTGGGTTTTAATAATGTGCTATATGCTTTTTGCCCAGAAACTGGTTACTACAGAAAACGACAAGAAATGGTTTTGCTTGGAAATGAAACCACTTCTTTGGAGGATTTACAGATCTAACAGCAGTTCACATCTGTGCAAAGAGGCTTTGTTCATGTTCCCTGTATGCACCTATTACATTCTGTATACACACACACAAATGAGTAAAACCTACACCTGTTAGGTAAGCATCTATTGTTATGAGACGTCTCTTCTTACATATGGCAGTACTGAGGTGAAAAGGCCTAACTCAGGCTCCCAGTCATGTGTTACTAACCTCCTCTTGAGCTGAAAGCCCCATTTAAATTGTCTACATTTGGTAAACGGACTGCATTTATATAGCACTTTTCTACATGATTGGACAAAGAGCTATACGAACAGTTCACTCATCCACACTCACATTCACACACCGGTGACGGCGGAGCTGCCATGCGAGGCGCTCCCCATCGGCAGCAACGTGGGGTTCAATGTCTTGCTCAAGGACACTTTGGATGAGAAATCCAGGGATTGAACCACCAGCACTGTTGTTCTAAGCTACAGCCACAGCTGTTTAGTTCCATCTTGGGAGGAGGAGTGAATTTTTACATTTTCAAAATGTTTTATCGTTTTTACAAACAAATATGTGAATCGGCAGAACACCTACCGTCTTTTTTGCACCCTGAGCCAGACACATCCTTAAGCAGGATATTTTCAGCACGTGTGATATTTGAAAAATAAATCTAATGAGAATCAATGATGGGTGACGCTTTACTTGCATTCAGCAATTCAACTGCAAATGTCTGCATGTACATTTAAACAGCCCAGCATCAGGTCTTAATTAGCGGCAGTGCATTCAAGTAACTTAGCTGTGGCTGTGCTCGTTTACACCATCAGTGTTAAAAAGTACCCAGCTGACATAAAAACATGCAGGGATGCAAACATTTACAGCCATGACAGAAATTTGCAGCAGGTTTAGTAAATTAACCCCTAGGTATTAAATGTTTTAAAACACTGCAGCTTTGTTTAGAAGAAACCTCAACACAATTATGCACATCGAGGATAGTACAAAGCATTACTGTATGTCTGATGTAAAGCTTATGTAGATACATCTGCAGCACATAATATGAGGTTTAGAGACAAACACAGCATGGATGAAGCAAGAGAAACACTTAAAAGAATATGAATTTTCAAGCATCTGAGCAGAATAAGGGCCAGCTTTGTTCATCAGAATGGCTTTAATCCTTCTTGTTTTTTGGTTTTTTTTAAAAAACATGTTTTAAGATGTAGATTACATCATTTTCTGAAGGAAAGACTCCAGCTCTGTCATTGATGATGAAGATGTAAACCCACAAAAGACTTTTTAGTTTTAGTGACTGGAAAGACCAAGGACGGATTTCAAGTTCATTTTTATATTGAAGAAACAGCTTTTGAATTTGTGTTACACTGGGCCCAGGGGTATTATCATTGTTGCACATGTATATCTTGTGGGAACAGTGTTTGCATCACAGGGAGCACCTGGTCTTGCAAAATGGCCTTAATTTCCTTGACTGTTACATGATCATAAAATGTGATCAGAGCATCTAATGACTCTCACTAGATAACTCCCAAAACATTCACAGATCCCTTATCTTGTGAAACAATTACTGGCTCATATTGGCCTTTATTTAAACAATAGCAAAAGCACTTAGCTACACAAAATAGGCAATGGTAATTTAAAATTATTCCTAAGTTTACCAGAGTTATAACTGCTTTTATAAAACCACATTGCTGCTGACTTGTTGTTAGTGGCAGAAAATGAAAATTAGCATATTAATTAATCCTTACATATTTGGCATCCACTAGGATTATTAGAGCCTTTGTGCAAATTCAGTGACTGGCATACACTGTATACAGTGTCATAAACTTCAGTAGTTTGCCTGCATCTAACAATTTTATGCCATCGTAACTTCAAAGCCTGTTTACGTCAACAAGTTTGGCATGTTTTCAATGTGACTTTGTTTAAGTCTAATGAGCACACTCGCTCTTTGCCGGTGCTGCCTCGCTGCAGATCAGGTCTGCTCCCATGAGGCAGTGCGAGCGATGTTCGGGGTCTACATTTGGTTCACCTTATATTAGGATGTGTCTTTGTGCAGCATGGTGTAAGGTGAACTTTTTGTTATATTCTAACTGTATTCTTTTTCAAAGACAAAGCCTTACACATTGTAATGTATAATTAAAAAAGTATTTATATACTGTATTAACATGAGGCAGGTACATAGTGATGTGTAGTTTGTAATGATGAAATTATGGCTGCAATGGTTTTCTTGTTCGGATCTACTTTTATTTAAATGATCCGCATGGGATTCATACATTTTTGACACCAGCCCTTTCATTTTTTACTTTTTTCTGTTGATACATGACAGGATGCATGACAGGAAGTGATTCTCTATGCCCCAAATGCGGGTAGATTTTCTATTAATCAAGTAAATCATGGAAAGCTATTCCCCTCACTGGCAGGCAGATGTTTGTACCACAGCTGTTTTAAATAATGGACAGAGCCACGATGTCACTCATTGGTTTGTGGATTATCATTTTGTCTTGGCGTCTTGTTATTTTGGAAACAAAAGTGACTATTTGTGCATGAGAGGGTGGAGCAAAAGAGGAAACTCACTGCTGTCAATGACTGTGTTATACCTTGTAGACAGCTACAGGCTGCTGTCACTGAACCCGTGCACTTGATTATTCAGAATTTTAAGACTTAATATAATTCAAATGAGTAGGTTGTTTAAAAAAAAAGTTTGCTGTGCAGTTTACAGCATTACTTTTCTCAGAAACTCTGGTATTGTAACTGAAACATTCCTAAACAAATCCATACTGAATTGAATTTAGTTGGAAATCGATTGAAAGTGGAGGGAAAAAAACAAGTCAATTACACAAAATAAGAGGGGCCGAGCTTACCATAGATGCCTGTGGATATACATGGGAAGGCCTGCGCAGAAAAAGACAAGAGAGGGAGAAATAAAAGTCAAAACATGTCCACATATATTGATTAATGAGACAAAACAAAACTAAGTTTTACCACAAAAAAGTACAACTGAGAGAAAAGCTCTAGCGTCCAATTAGTCTTTTGGTCTTTCCTTCATTTCATTTCCTTTCGTTGTAATACACACTAAACTTATACTCTTATATAACAAGCTAGGATAAATACTGCACTATAGGAATTGAAACAGTACTGTTTATACTGTTTGATTTCATACATTTGCATCCAACTGTGGCAATTGTAAGAAAGTTAGGAAGAATGTTTACCTTCGTAAGTTTGTTGTTTACCTAAACTGCTTCACTTGTTCAGTCCCAAGAGGAGCAATTTAGAGAACTGTTTGCCCAAATCCCTACAACACTAATGCAGAACTGTATTACAAACCATACTCATGCACGGTGGACGAACACACACACACTTACACAGTGTACTTTTCTCTTGACACATCAACTCCTGAACTTGAACAGCCCCATTCATATTCACGTACACTGTATTAAAGAGCCAATATTCTATCTTGTACTGTTGCACTAATGATTGTGACAGCCAGTATTCAATAGTTAATGTCCGTAAGAGTTGCAGTTTGCATATGTTGCTTGCGGGAACAGTGGATCAGACTCATTTAATAATCTTCGCCACATGAATATCCAAATGAGGTCAATTGATCCTGTCTGTCGCCTGAAGCCCAAACTTAAACGCAGACCTTCTCTTCCACTGATGTTTATGGAACTTACCAAGAACTGAAGCTGCTTCCCATACAAAAGTGTGCTTCAGCCTATTGATGCATATCTTTACTTTAATGCGTTTAGATAGCTGGAAAGATGGCTCGACAGATTTAGTTCTGTGTAAAGTTGATGCAAACTTCCAACGGTGACCCCGCTGTGTCTCAATAACAACAAGGACATCACAGCAAGAGGCTTTTCAGCACATTTGAGTCGGATAATAAGAAAACTAAAAACAAAATCACAAAGTCATTGTTGCCATGTTTGGATCAATAGGATGAATCAATAATATCCCACCAAGCACTGAAGTGTAGGGCAAACAAAACAGACATGCAGAGAATCAAAATACAAATTATGAATGTTTTCATAAGCTTAAGAGAAGGAAAAACCTGCATATATTTACGGCTGTCTTTTCCAAAAGATTATATAAAGTAACCACCTTGTAATAGTTCTTGCTTTGTAGCACTTTGCAATGGACATATTATTCAAGGATGGCTTTATAGCTTAAAATAGTTTCATTATTCTTTACTTCTGTGAGCGAATATATTATGATACATAGGCCTTGCTGTAAGCTTTCCTGTTTCACATTCATCTTTTTAAGTATATTAATAAACAGTAAAGAGAAGGAATTTTTTTCAAAGGTCCCATTTGTCCTCAAAAGCAGCTGAATGTGTGCTTTGGTTCCCGCATTCATCAAAAGGCGTGGTTACAGCATTAATATAATGAGATGACAAATGAAAAGAAAAGGAAAACATTTACACCAGAAGCTCACAACTGGATGAATATAGAACAACAAAAAGCTACGGAGATTCATCAAACAATAACACTCATATATCAAATTATTCCGGTGCCAAAACTAAACCCAACAGTTTGTTTTGCCACACTGACCCTGTCAAGTTGTATTTAGAAACATGCTGTTTCTTGGCAGCCATGCCAAGAAGACTTCATTTTAGAGCTAAAACACAGCTAATAGACCTTAAATATAATGACAAATACATGTCATACATGGGAAAACAAATTATTAATTAAAAAAATAAAGTAAGTCTAATTTCCCAGAAGGATCTCTACCAATAACACCCGCTTTGAAACGCAGCGGTTTGTTTGTCCTTGCTTCAAGCGAAGAGGAATGAGTCTCAGTTTGTATTCCTATTTACCAGTTTTCAGGTTCCGCCTGTCAAGGTAAATCTTTCTTCTGTGGGGTGATTTAAATCTTTTACTGAAGCATTGACCTTTCCAGATGACTGTCTGACTCTGACACAAACCTCAGATGATGAAGCGTGGAAGAGCATGGCCATTTTTAGTCCTGTGCCAAGTTCTGCGCATGGCACACACACAGGCATGCTGAGACTGAGGACACCAGAACTGGTCAAATGGCCAAGAAAGACTGACAGTACCCAAAAGAACTAATAACTGTGTGTTATGTAAATGTCAGATTTAAACATATTTATATTTAAGAACCTGAGGGATGTCTAAAAAACTGTAAATGAAAAGCAGCACTTCAAACAGGTGCACTTGTAAAGCACTCATGAGCAGCATTTTGGCATTAATGTCCATACTCTTAACTACTCTCTAAATTACACCAGTTTTACATTTTGCAACAGTCAAAAAGTAATCGAGATTTGCTTCATCTCATCTATTTGAAGCTTTGAAATGATATTAATATGAAAGTTAAATGGATTTCATCATCAGACAAGCTGAGCATTATTTCCTGTCAGTGCCTCCAGCTATTCTCAGCTGCCAAACTGATCCTGAGCCAGAAGCTTTGTCATCCTCTCTCAGCTGAAAGCTGCGATGTCACTCTCCTGAACTTAAACTTCCGCTCTGACGACAATCTAACAGTAACACGGCGCAGGCAGTGGCAAAGACATGCCATCAGCATAATCAATTAAAATCTTTTTTATTAGTTCCCTGGCTGATCCCTTACAGGGTATTGATCTGTGTGGTGTGGAAATGCACTGGGTAATCACTTAACGGGATGCTGTAAAGATCTGACACCTTTGTGGCACATGCACATGTCACTTACTTGTTTAAAGGACAGTTATTGCAAAAAGCGAAGAGACGTATTTATCTGTAAGGCCAATAAAACTGTAAGGGCCTGGAGAGCATTTTGGCAGACGTGTCTTGTTTTCATCCATAAATCAGCTGCAGAAAAAGCAATAAACTACATCAAGGTGTGCGTAAATGATAAAAGTTACTTCTAATCAATATCTGTAAATGCCAAGATGATCAATATTGTTCACTCACTTCAAGTTTTGATGAAATCACGAAAAGCTTTAGCTGTTAAATGT
>JAPZDX010000003.1:8866484-8877977 GCA_029783625.1 Naso annulatus | reverse complement strand
GGCCAAACAGATTAGAGGTGGGGTTTTTTTTTATAGCCACGGAAATTATGAATTTTCAGTGTCTTTATTCCACTGACACTTTAGACATGATGACTGCCTGAGGAAATGTCAAACGAGAAAGACTGGTGATCTAAAGTAAAGCTTAATTTAGGCACATTGCAAAGAATTGGTTTTCAGTGAATATATCTGGCCCATAAAAAGACTTTGGTGCAAGGACATAGTAAGCTCTGAGGAACTCGGCTCCCCCTCTGTGCAGACCTGTGGGCCCTTCTCTCACACTTTGATCTGAGCTCTGATGATGGTGTGGCAGGCACAGACTCAGGAGTGGCAGGATTAGGGACAGCAGGGACACAGGGAGTGACAGCTTCCTTTGTATTCGTTTTATCCTCGTTTTGGCCATAACCGTAGACAGCATGCAAACCACTGGCTTCTCTAAGGTTTTTCTTTCTTTGGGTGTAAAATCCTCAACTCCTAAAAGAGAGATCAAAGGCAGAGCGGACTCATTGATAACTGTATTATGCCTCACTTAAAGAGAACAGGCATTTGGCTGAGATGGGCGCGTGGTTCAAACTGCAGGCTATTAGTCATGCTGTCGGCTCATTTCCATACGAGTTTTATTGTCTCATGGGCAACAGCTCCAGCACAGCGCTCATGGTAGATCTAATGATATTCACACCTACGGCAAAAACAAAGGCCAATGTATCGCTTTGTCTCCGTGTGAAAGGGTTCTTGAAAGGTGACAATGCGGATGCATGTTTTCGTTTTGTGGTGTTCTTGTAGCCTTGCTTATCTGGAAGCACGTGAGGCTACACAAAGAGCACAAATGTTTCAGAAATTATGGTAATTAGAGACTTAATATGAAGTCAGCAACGGATACACATTTCATTCAAGGTTAAAACAATGCTGATCCTCAGCAACTTTGATGCCAATTATCGAACTATTCAGTGAAATTGCATCTGTTAGGTTAAAGCAGCTGCTTGGCCAGTGCTGCAGAATTGATGTTACATACTGTATGGCACTGACTATCTTAGCCACAAGGCTTTTCTTTAGACACAGTGAGTATTTAATGTTTACATGTATGTTTTTATCCAAGTTTTAAGGCTTATTCAGGTTTCGATTTTATTCTGGATATAACTTGTACTTGGAACAAGTGAGATGGTGTTTTTTTCTACCCTTGGAAACATGATTACAACAGTATCTGGCCACTTATTTTCAAAATTAGCTTTTAAGAAAGAACACAGTTTGGTTTATGGCTGTCTGACCTTTGGTGCATTTATCTTCTCCATCTGGTCACTGGAAATGGAAAATTAGAGTGAAAACAGAATTAATGATCTGCTTCAGATTTCCCTTTAAGTCCAGCATGTTTATCATCATCATGCCTGTCTTTTCTTTTTACCGGCTAACGACAATGTAACTTGAGTTGATGAGGCACTTGCAGGTAGGGCAGAAAATTGCCAGAAATTGATGTTTATATGCCAAAAAATATCTCAAGCTTGTACTGAAGAATAGGTTCCAAAAAAATTGGAGTATGCCTTTTCAGGTTTCTAAAGCGGTAGGTAGTTTAACAAAGGACTTTAATCAACCCTTAAAGGAGCACTTCTTCCTTCAGTCAATCTAAGAAATTCAAAATCACCAAAACTGGAGATATATTGCTTTCACATGACAGCCAAGAAATGTGTGTTTCCAAGATATAAAGCCAAAAATATTAAATAATATCACAAAATTACATAGAAAGGGACACCTGACACCACAGAAAACAAACTGCCTTATGTGTTTGTTTGGGCTGCAGTGCATATGAATTCCCTGTTATTGTTTGACAGTAGAACTGAATTATGTATCAAGAGATATGAATTTCATTGTTTGTGATATGCACATTCAAATTTCTGACACTACGGCATCACTAAAGGCTGCGGTGTTTACACTTTCCGCTAATCCACCCGTTGGAGGTTTGGGAGGACACAGACTCCTGCTGGTCACCGGATGTAAACACTGTATGAAGGTAATTACGAGGGGATGAACTGTGGCGAGGACAGCCTGGGAGACCTAATCTCATCCCCTGTCCCCACATTTTCATTCATCTCAAGATGTACACACACAGAGCCCAGCAGCTGCCATCTGAACCTCATGGTCTCTTCTTGCCAACCTCAAGGGTAGAGTATATAATACACCTGCCTTGTCACGTAGCAGACTTCCGTTATTCATGGCAGGTACAGGGATATGGGGGATCAACAGATGTGAAAGTGGTGGTAGGAGTGCTCCCCAAGGCTTGTTGCCATCTTCAAGCAGTCCTGTCACTTTCACACCCCTGTGCAGGATATGGATTTAAAGTATGAGGCTGTAAAAGCAGTGTTTTGAAACACTGGGACGCAGGTGGATTTATTGAGTTTAAAAGCCTTCTGAAGGATTGCCTGTTCAAAGTATACACCTTTAAATCCTAAAGGAGATTTATTTCACCGAGTGTCCAGGCCTAATCAAACCTCAGACACTTGCTGGATACAAGTTAGACTCCTTTCTGCAAAGGTGGTGGTGCAGAGAAAACATATACTCCTGCATATACTCCCATACATTCATCATTTTAAATATATGCACAGATAAGAAGGAGTAAGGGTCTTCTGTGTGAGTGCATGAGGCTGTGGTCATCATTAAGGTACTTAATAGACCATGTCGCCTGTAGGACCTGACAGGCAAGCTGGGCCGAGTGGAGGATCCAGGGAGAGGGTCACCTTCACGTAGAGACAGCTCTGTCACACAGGGGCCGTGATGGGAGCCACTCTGCTACCCTGGCCTGGCCCAGACAGGACATGTCTATGGGTAGCCAAGCAGAACAACAAATTGTCCACCTTCTCTCGACTTCAACAAAAAAGAAACAGACTCAAAAAGGATCTATAGGCACTAGACATAAATGATACTTTCAAGCTGCTTGGTGAAGGTGGAGGTAAGGTAAAGGTACCTTACCAGTCTCATTATTTGGTTTCTGCATTTAACCCATCCCTGAGGAGCAGTAAGCAGCCACAGTACAGCGTCCCGGGCAACAACTCCAGATCGTAGCCAGTACCTCGGTGAAGGGTGCTGACTGGAGGTAGACCTAACACATGTTTTGATGGTGGGCGAAACCGAAGCACCCGGACAAAACCCATGCAAACATGGGGAGAATATGCAAGCTCCACACAGAAAGGCCCTGCCCCAGAAGGGAATCGAACCAAGGACCTTCTTGCTATGAGGCAACAATGCTGACCTCTGGTCCACTGTTCCATCCAAGCAGCTGTCATACAGAATGGCTCATCTAGCTGCAAAATAAACAGCTGTTTTATGAAGGCTCATGTGTATTAACAAATACACATTTTCAGATTTATAGATGCAACCACCTACTGCAATAAAAGAACAGAAGCAGCAAACCCAAAATTGAGAAACTGGATAAACTGCCAGAGCATGTAGGTGCTTTCAGTCAAAGCAGCAGTTTGAACAGCCATGGAAAATGGTAGATAAATCTCAGTGAACATATGGAACACGAGGCAAAAGTAACAGAAAGAGCACGCACAGCCTGCCTGCTACAATCTGTGTATGAGATTTTTGCTCCATGCAGTCAAATCCCAGAGCTGCAGTGCTAAGCGGTGCTATCTTGGTCTGAGCACAGGTGCATCTCTAAATAAAAAGGAATGAGGAGGGACGCAGAGCCCACCGACGTTCCAAACAAACGAGACGGGACATGCCACTCAAGGTCATGGTGAATTGGGGGAGCACTGGCACTGTAGATTGATTGGGCGCACAGGGAGCAGCTGGCTGAGAGGAAAAAGGAAGGTGACTGAGGGAATCACCAGGTGGCTGATGTGAGTTATGACATTGTCCATCCAGCTCTGTCTATCGCCCGTGCAGAGTAAGCGTTGGTTTGAAGTGGTCATGTCATGAGTTGCTTGCCTTTAGACTGATATCTGATTTCTGTGCAAGGCAACGTTTAACTGTAAAGTAAACCATTTGGTCAGAAACTTAAGTTTGTGCTGTGGTTCGAGTTGAACTATATGAATAACTTTTTTCTCAAATGGCCAGAGGATAATACAGCTAATTACAGTTTTCTAAATTTGGAGTTCATCATGAATATTGATAAAGCATTAATTAGTTACTAAAACTGGAAAACCATTTTCTCTGCACCAAATACATCACATGTTTTTAGAGCAAAAATGTACTGCATCACTTTACGGGAACAAGGATTCATATCAAACTGCAATAAATAATGTAACCAAACAACTCTGACGGTCAGGAAATGTCCTTTTCTTTGAAAAAGAAAAAAAAAACAAACTGGAGCAATCTATAGCATGTTTTTGTATAACATCTCTTAATCAATAATGCAATACGAGGACAAAACAACCCAGAGAAGCCTGATTAGTATTTAGTGTGGATCATGATTATGCCTGGATAAGAAACCATCATGTAGGTCATTGTCATTATGCCAGCAGGAGCTCTGAGCCGAACGCATACACATTTCCTTATGACACAGCCTCATTCTGAAAAAAGCCAAGGATTGTAGCAGGACGAGGCTCAGGAGGGGAGCCAATAATTCTTCACGTTAGGAATCTGTAGCCACGATGGCCTTGATTAAACTAAAGTGATCTGATGTGTGTGTATTTTTTCCAACCACTTCTCTCTAATTTCACAACAGAGCCTCTTCACTGCATCACTGAATGGGAAATACTGTTGAGTGCTTGCTCTTTTAATTGCTCAATGACTTTGCTGTGCAAGTCTATCCGATGCACAAAAGTCTAAAAAAAAAAAAAGAGCTTTTGGCATTCTACCACATATCTAGTAATGACTGCATACACACTGATTTTGCTCCATGTTCTCCATCTCATGCTCTTTGCTCTCCTTTAAGGGGGCTAACGCTTTAACGATAAAGAGCCCCAGATTTGATTCCGTGCATATTTTCATTACCAGGGGTTTATGGATGTGATATTAGATATTAAGCTCAGAGAGATTTGGAGGTTATCTGGCATCCCAAGCTCTGTGCAAAAAGTCAAACCATGAAACAAGATTTACCCCTGTGTTCACTTCAGCATGCACTTCATTCAGCATATGGCGTTGAGACCAAACTTTTGGGCTCGATACGTGTGTATGTGAAATGGAAAAGGTGGATATAGGTGCATAGGTATCGTAATAGCTGATTTAAATTTAAATCTGCTCTATGGTCTTGACAGTTGTGGCATCATTCATAAAGGCAAGTGTGACATTTATGATATCAAGGCCAGTGGTTGACAATGAAAGAAATGTTTAATCTGCTAAATTACTCCATGAAATGATTACCTCAGTAGGGCTACTTCATAATGATTTAATGCTAACATGTCGTATAATTTTTAATTAACTTGGAGCAGCAGAGAATATAGATGGTGGGGGTGTAACTCAAGGACTACCTGCACATTTAAATCAGGTGTTTGATTTTTTTGCTGCAAATTGCTTTTTCTATGACAAATTAAATCACAGAAATAATAATATAATACATGCCTACAGAGAAAGTGGTTGTTTTTTGCACACAAAGACAGTAAATTATAAATACACAATCATTCACTGTACGCTGTGCCGATGGTGTGGAATGGTATATACACTTCCTGTCTCCTAAGTAGGAGGAGTCACATCTCCCATATAGACAGTTAGGAGCCACCATCCCTCTGCCTCGTCTGGAAGTGTTATACTGTCGTGTGAATTAATCAAAGCAGACAGATTTCATGTCGCGTAATTTTTGTTTGATGTATGATTTAACTTTTGATTCATGGTTTCACCTATAGGACCATTTAAATGTCCGTTTATATCCTTCGCAAGGCAAGACAGGAAGCACCAGTTCCCAGTTTTCCCGAGAATCTGTTGCTGAGACAGAAACAGGTATTGAACAAATTTATTTTTCTCCTGATTTGTGTGTCTGAAAAATACCATTTTTGCGTCAGAATGTTCAGAAGATATGGGTCTTGTGAAAAACGGGTCCAACGTGTCTTGGTGACGATAGGGCGAAAAAAATTGGTCATAATCTGTGATCACGTGCATGTCTCCCATAAGAATGAGTGGACTAAAGACTGCTTCTAGTCTCCTGAAGATGCAGGGCTCTGGCAAAACCAATGGGAGACTGATACAGGACATGAACGGTCAGTTAAAGGTCTGGCTTTCTATTAACCATCTTTGTTGCACACCACAGATTGTTTAGGTAAATGTTAATCACAGGGGTCAGCAACACACTAGAGAAATTGCCAAGTAACTTTAATTCACAGCAAGATTGCCAATGTCATTGCCAGTGGTTGGGAAAAAATATTTAACAGGACATAAGTACAAATCTTTCACTTCTGTGTAAGTCTTCAGCATCAAAGCAAGATGACCCTGTAGTGCTGAAGCTGAATATACCCATTTCTCTTACAAACCTGTGCAGGGTGCTGCATTACCCCCTGAATTGCTGAGCAGGCCTAAATTGAGCCAGTTTAAAATTGGGAGTCAATCAGCTAAGGCCAGGCACAGTGCGGCAGCCCTCGTTAGCTGTGACCTTGGGAGATAATGGCACTAAACTGGGTGTGTGTGTGGGATAATAGCACCGTGATTAAAGAATTATGTAGGAGAGCATAAACACTGGCATGTCTGCCAATGCACACAATCATTCACCTGAGCCTGTGGGAGGACTGCCGTGGTTTTGATAACAAAATGATGAAGGGGCAACACATGCAACTTGTGTACTTTAGTGGATACAACTTCTGTCAAGAATTCAGTGTTGAGTCTGCCCTGGTGTTCTCATAAATATGCATAAATATTGGCTGGCCAGTTGGTCAACACAACATGCACTGCAGTTTGCTAACATCAAACCAAACAATGCTGATCAGAAATATGTGCCTGGCAGACGGGGGTTATTATAAATATTCATTTCTGACTTTATAAATATCCTGGATGTAGACATGCAGTTATGCACTTCTGAACCACACAAAGAACTACAAACATTCCCAGGGCTCTCAAGAGCTGTCAGCTTTCTGCCTTATGCATTCTCTTTGATAAAGCACACAGGAACCAATGCATTAACAAAACACAGGAAGGGGATGTGCACAGTATGTTTTAAGGGTAGGAAAAGGCTTGCGATGAAAAATCTGCGGTGAATAACTGTAAATAATCTCAGAGCAGAGACAACAAGTACCTGTATGGCATAATGATTCAAGTCCCAGTTTGTGCTCGACAGGTAAACAACTCGAGAAAAGAAAGAAAACAAAACAAACAGAGCTAAAGTAAGCTGGAAAGAACAAAATGTCAACTAGAAGATGAACTTTAAAAAGATTACAACTTTGTAATTGTAACTTTTACTCAAAGCATTCTCTCATCACCTGACGCTAACAAAATACAATTAATGTGTAATTCTGGAAGGCTAGCATGATTTGGAAAGGAACATCTCCTCGGGGCTCCGTCTCACCCACCCCCTCCCCTCGGGGTTCATTCAACAGTTGCATCCCCCCCACACAGGCACGAGCGCTGTGCATCACAGCGGTTTCCTACCAGAGCGGAGAGAAGACCCCAGCTTATTGCTTTCAACTTTATTCCTACATTACCTCACTCAGCAGTTTGAAAATATAGAACATTATCATAATGAATGTAAAAAACAAACGGAAAGGCAACAACTATTGCATCACTTTTCAGGCCAGCTCCCTCAGCCGTTTCCATCACTGAAAAGTCACCCAAATTTTGACTCTGGTTCATGTCTCGCACTTTTCAGCTTTGTTCCGTTTTACCGATTTTTAACTTTTATTTTTTGTGGCCTTCAGTTTTGTCAGTTTCTGTTTTGTTTAGCAGTAAAAGCTGCTGTGGTAACAGCTGGTAATGTGGGTGCCTTCTCTCTGAAGAGAGCACGTAGGCAGGGCAGACAGGTGGGCGACCACTGAATTCTTTGGGCCGTCTGAATTGATTGGCTGGACATTTTACTTGCTGTACAGACAATGAGATTTTTTTTCTTTCTTTCCTCAGAGCATTTAAAGCAAATGATTGCCATCAGGCTGTTCAGAGGGTTTCTATAAATATGACAATTCATGCCACTAAACAGAATTACCAAACCCAGCTTTAATGAACCAATGATTTCTTAATATCATTTATTTTTTTCTCTTTCCTGCAGAGATTTTTTTTAATATTGTCTTAATGTAATATCTAACCTGCTTTAATTAGAAGGCAGCATTTAATATCAGCGCATGTAACAGAGCTGATTTCACAGTTTTTATTCGCCTGCCTACTGCATAAACAAAACATTAGAAGAAAAGGGCAACTTAAGAAAGAGTGGAAGAGTTAACATGCCCTTTAGCAGCCTGACAAGCCACAAATTTATGTGTCTAAAGGTGTTGAAGTAACACACTCGCTGTATCTTCATGTTCGGTGCCATGCTCATAATTGCTACTTATGTAGTGTCAGAGCTAGAAATAAGCAAATAAATAATTCTTAGGCGACATTTATCTTTATCTGAGGTGCACTCTGATTTCTTTCCTTGAAAACGTTCCATGTGTACAGCCGGAGCGAGAGAGAATGTCCCCTGTGTGTCAAACCACGATGGAGAGACCTTGTATTTCAACCAAACACATCTGTAAGACCGGCGACTGTGATTGAAGGATAATTGGGTGCGAGCTTGTTGAAATGGAACCCTGTGATAGACCAGGAAATTTCAGTTTCATGGACATGGCCCTGGCAAGGTCGACACGGGGTTCAACACCTGGCTTCATAAAAACCATCAAAGAAAGACTTGGAGAAAAGAGCTTTGAGGACAAGGGGCTACATTCAACACTGGTTTACAACTAGGACTCATATCTGTGTTAAAGCTATCAACCTGATTATTGCTCATACATTACATCACATGTTTGCAGTGGCTGCTTGCTTTGTCATCTTTCTTTCTTGATACATTACCACTCGAGATGCTTATTTTCTGATGCAGTGCCATGTTAAACGTCTCGCCTTGTAACTTTAATTAAGTTCATTA
The DNA here is from genome assembly GCA_029783625.1 of Naso annulatus. Classification (NCBI taxonomy): domain Eukaryota; kingdom Metazoa; phylum Chordata; class Actinopteri; order Acanthuriformes; family Acanthuridae; genus Naso; species Naso annulatus. Next base: position 8,869,018 of record JAPZDX010000003.1, on the reverse strand, counting down.
AGAGGAACGAACAGATTCTGAACTCTCATTACTATTCACTCAATAATGATTAAAATATCCATCCGTGAGTGTTGAATTGAAAATGTCGCCATGCGTATCGCAATCGCACCATTATGTGCCACCAAGATTTGTGGACCAGGTAGAAGACGACAGGATGATTTGTACATGATGAGACAGAAAGGGTTTCCCTGGTTACTCGTTTGTACACATTGTTTGGATAGTCCCACCCGCTGGCATACACTCAAAGGGATCACGACCAAACACAACAGAGCAGCAAGAGGCGTTACCTTAGGATGGTGCTGCATAAGTAATGAGATGAATGAGAGTGTGACAGCTCGGTCCGGCTTCACACACACACACAGCACAGGCGCTGTTGGCTGGGCTGATTCTGCATGGTAATTAACCATAATGATGTAAACAAGAACTCATTCCACCAAGGTCCGCCGCCGATGAACAGCAATCTGTTAGAGTATTTTTCAGATTTCTGAGATTTACTCGGTTAAGGAGCAACTGTCAGGCTATGAGGGAGGTCTGCTTTGCATGTAATATGTGTCATATCCTCCTTTAACCCTCAGCTGCTCTGATCAAAGGAGAAGTATTTGTCACGTAGTGGAGGAAATTTTTGATCACGCTTTTCTTTCAAACTCAAGTACAAATCTAAACAGATTGGAGGAAAACAACAATCTTTAAGGTGCACAGCAAGGACTGTCTTATTTTTGTCGAGTTTCTGTATGTAGTGGTTTGGCTGAGAAATCTTCAAAGCAAAGACGGTGCCTCTGTCCATGTACTGTAATGTCTCTACTTCTGTTTTTATCTTGTCAGAAACAATGCAGCTCAATGGTGGCTTGAGATTTACTTTGAATATCAGCGTAGTTGCAAATGACAACATTGCGGTTAGTCAGAATGGTACGGTATGTTGCTAATCAGAATTAACTGCAGTATTCTTTCACAACTTTCCAGAGGTAAGAAAAGAGTCCCTTTCTTATTCTTGTTATGAAGCCGAGACAAAGACAGAAACGCCTTTTGTTCTCCTGTATTGCCCGCATTCTTCAGGTATGTTTAATTAATGCATGCTTATTGTGGTGTTCTTGTCTCGTGGCGTATGGCAAGAACGGCATCTGTTTAATCAACAACTTCCTCCGACAGTCCCACAGTTGGGTACGAGCTGCCGCTTCTATTCTCAGAAGGTACCACAGAGGGATACGAACCTCATAGAAATTCAAGAGACCATCTCCTGGAGCGTCTCACAGCCAGGTACAGCAGCAGAGAAAAACATGAAGTGAAACCAGCCTGAATGCAGAGTCTGAGCCTTACACTGCTTGACTGTGCTTTAGTGCTTAAATTATTTGAAGAGCCTTTATCTTTGTCAGAGCATATTAATCTAGAAAAGCGCCACTGCCGTTTCACTCATAGAACATCTAGGTGGAGCGGCCTTGGTAGGAGACAGGGTTTTCGTCTTTTCGGTGATTGCTATGGGCTTCCTGTGCTTGTAATCAAGACGCTAGCATGCTCACATCAGCTCACTCCACACAGACACTCTGAAGATTACCTCTTCAATCCCCATCAACTTTGATTACCCCTCTCGAGATGTGTGGAAATGTCACATTTTACATATCCTAATATTTCACCTCGCATAAAGTTATGCAGTCTTCCCTGGAGTGAAGGGAATGTCAAGGGAAGGTGATGTGACAGGGCTGTCCCCTTTACGCAGGCCTGCAGCTCCTCCTGCTGTGGTTGCCTCCTTTTGATTTAGGGCGTTGGGGTAATTGGGGTTCGAACGGCCATTAACTTAGACTAGGTGGCAGACCACCACAACCACTATCAGCGTAATTGGATCTAATTGGCCCAGTGTTGCCAATGATTTGGATCAGACAAATAGCAATTGCTAATTTAAATGGCGGCATGACCTTTTCAAAGCTTCAGTCTAATTAACCTTTGGAGATGCATGCAGGTACTGTATGTGGTAGTGGCTACAAGCAGCGACTAGCTGACTGGTCACAGAGATGACTGGGTTGTAAACGCATATTGCAGCTAATCGTTGATTGAGGACACCCTGTGAAATCCTCTGCGGTGCATAATAATGTCTGGTTCTACTCTACATCTTCAGCTGGATTTACACTAGAAGAGCCTGAATTCCAAACCTACTGAGAGAGGCTGTGAGTGGTCATTTTGACCGCCAGATTCCAATTCTGTTTTCTCTCATGACAAATTTCCAACACAGAGAGTAATGCATTTATAATGTTAGGATGTCTTTTTTTAAAAATGAAAACCTGAAGATGTGCGAAGGAGTAAGAGAAAATGCCCACTTTCATCTTAGACAGATCACCTCGATCCGCTCCGAGCGAACGCAGGTGATCTCTGCTCCTCTGCGCTGTGCCACTCTGAGGGACAAAAACTGCCTCTGTAAATGGAACTCTTAGCTACTCGCGAAGTTTTACTTCTGACAGAGACAATGATAGTTGTCAAGCAACCAAGATGCAGCTGCAACCACACAAAAACATATCAATTTATTCACGGCAAAATCTGTCAGTATG
>JAPZDX010000003.1:8823353-8849021 GCA_029783625.1 Naso annulatus | reverse complement strand
ATACATATATGTATGTGTATATATATATATATATATATATATATATATATATATATATTATTGTACTGTGGGCTTTTGATATTGTTACATCCCTATGAGGTTTCATTGTGTGTCCAGTTTGTATAATGCTGTATAAAACTTGTAGTTGATTTTTTTAGTATTGTGTTTTTAAAACAACTGCAGTTTTGCAAGTGTTGATTACATGTGCTATTATGAAACAAAACTTAAAAAAAGAAAAAATACTACAGTATCTAAGCAAGAGTGTGTTTTTATCAACACTTTTAATTACCCAACATTACCCCAGTGTATTTCTTTTAACGCCAGTTTTTTGTTCTAATGGAGTTGAAATGTCTGAAAATGATCCTCTAGCTTCTTCTCTTTATCGTGCTTTAATTGTGCCTCTAACTCTCCTTTGCTTATAAAAGGCTTGATAACGTGAGTTAGTTTATATTAAAGCCCAAAGCAAAATAAATATTTTTGTTAAATCAGATAATAACTTTTGGCCCTCTGCTCTTTCAAATGAATGATGAACTCTATGTAAGTGCGGCCCCGAAGCATTCAGAAGGAGGACAGTTTTTTTCTCCCTCTCTTTTTTGGGCTTCAAAGTAATATGATAATGCCACAAGGCCTTTGAAAATCTTGTTACTACATATCAAAAAAATAAAAAGTTAAAAAAAAAAAAATTGTCAGACAGTCGCTAACATGCTGACATTCACAAGGCTGCAATAAGAAAAAAACTGCAGGGGGCTGCATCATCTCATGCTGAAAGAGCTGCTCTCTCCCTGGGGCTGGACTGGGGCTCGTCTTCATGTGAATTTGAAACGCTTATTTAATCTAGCCATGTTCCGGAAAGAGCTTGTGCGTTTTCTCTGTATTATAACAATGCTTTGCTTTATAGTACATTTGTGTAAATCAGTTGACAAAAGAAAGGGGCAACTATAAATAAGTCTGCTCTCTGTCAGATTTGTCTTTTCGGTGTTTTGAAGAATGGATTTATCCATCCGTTTTTCCACATTAAAATAACACAGGTAAGAGTGAAAAAAATATGATTAGTGGGCAGTGACCTTTAGGAGCGACTTTTAAGTCAAAGGGAGATGAATCCTCCGTCCTCTTTTTTCCTGCACTCTGTCTGGCAGGGACGGTTGATGCTTAGGTTCCTGTGAGCCCAAAGCTCCAACAAACAGACAACCCACATATCAACTCCTTTCACATCCATGGTGCCACTCATTACTCATGTATTCATAGCCTGTGCAGTTTAATTACAAGACTAATCACAACAAACCATCTCCTTCACTACTGAACCAGCTGCCTGGGTAATGTGGGCCTGAGGGATTTGAAGCAGCTAATCAGTTCCATGTTCGCTGTTTACTTCAAGATTACCACTGCAGCTACATAGCATTACCGAATTTAAACCGACGATTCCATGACACATTAAGAGAAGTGAATCTTTTCGTGCATTTTCAGGGAAATCTGAATTTGCTTTCAACCCCTCATTGATTTCATGCTAAAAGCTTATTTTCACAGGACCGATCTGTTTACAGGGAAACAGCAAAAAGAAGCAGCATGTGCGGACACAGGGATGAGGTCCAGGAGTCGAGTCTGGGTTTTTTCACTGCAGGAGAGCAACATAGCAAACCATTGAACTACCACTGCGAGCAAGCCCTCAACAACTGCGTTCAGAAAAATCTTGAATCTTTTTCTGCATCACCTTTGGGCACTTTACTAGTTCAGAGTCTGACCTCCCTGAAATGACAGAGGAATGATTATTGAGGTACTATTTTTCCCAGAAACTGGAGACGGTAGAACTAGGGTATGGCCCCATTACAGCTCCATCTGTAAAGGCCACCGGAGCAGGCTCTTATCTGTGCCTGTTTCAGGTGCCTCCACTGAAAAATCTGTGACGAGTACCCATCCAGCCGGAGCAGTCTCACAGGACCAGGAAACATTCAGCCATGCCCCAACATACAAAGACAGAAAATCTACGACTGCATCAAAACTTGCCCGGTGAGAGGCAGCACTGACAGGATGTGAGAGGGCCTCATGGAAATAAATAGAGGTCATTCTCACACTCTTGTCGTCTCTCAAGCCTCTTCACTACTCCTTCCAAAACACCCACGTAGAGAGTCTCAAGGTCCCATGTGGATGAAGAAGAACTGTGACCAAACTCCTCCAGGGAGTTAGACTTGACAAAAAGAGGGCTACCTTACAGTGGCAGTACTTTAAAGGACAGAGAACACACATATACAATGTGCTGACTTCCTGTTTGTGCAATGCAACCAAAAGCTATAAGAAGCATGCTCCTATGGGAATACATTACTCATAGTATATGTGACCAGTGGCCACAAGGTACGGCTCAGATCAAGCATGTTGAAATATACATAAAGTTACCACACAGTGAGCACTGTATATGTGCACTAGCTTGATGCTCATTAGGTGCTCTGCAGAAAAGGCAAAATGCTGCGTGTTATTGAATTGTCCTCCTTTTACGTCTTTTTGTTGTTTGCCTCTGTCACTCTCACTCTCCTTACAAAGTTTTATGAATCTCTTATCTTTCTGTCTGTCTCTCAGCCGCGCTGTAAACAAAATCTGTTTAACTGCTGAATTTAGCAAAGGTTTATGCCTTTAAAAACACAAGGTCATGCGTGGCATCGGTCGGCTCCCCACCTGCTATACTGCAATTTGTTTGCCGTGTGTATTTATCACAGATGCAGCCATTTCTGCGCTGAGGGCTGTGCCACGCTGTGCATACGCTCACTTTGTTACCCCAGACAGAAATGCCTCACCAGGGAGAAGCCTTTAGTAGAGCACATATAAACTCTTGCCTTTTAGTGGCATGGGAAATGCTGAAATACATACATTTACAGGGTCTGTTTCTGAGCGCTATACTAAACTCAGAGTTTGACCTTGCCGCTGCTCGGCACAGGCTTCTCAAAAAAAAAAATGCTGAAGAGGCTTTTTTAAACAATGGATAATTAATGTTCTTTCCCCCATTCCTCGGAGTGGTTTAGATATCTAGTCATGTCATCAGACGGGGCACAGAAACAAATGAAAAAAATATGACTTTTAAAGACGGGAGTTTGGAAAGTTAAGATGTGAAACAGAAACAGTTCTGGACAGTTTTCATCTTTAGGTTAAGAGGAGCGAGGCAAGAACTTGTTGGCCCTCCAGCTTCACCGGTCAGCGTCATCAGATAATGAAAGCAAACAGGAGACAACTGAGCACTGCTCGATCTCTCAGCGGGCCTGCATTAATGCTACTAATGGCAGGGTGCACTTTAGGGTGAGCCTTTGATGACACAGGCTGATGTTTCCATATGTTCAACAAACACGGGAGGCCCTGAATAGCTGGGTCACACACAAGTACTGTGAGCAGCGTTGGCCCCCGAATGCAGCAGCATGATGGACGGGAGGTTATCCCTCCTCCCTCCCCCTGCCCCCATAATTCATAGCAGTCCAGCCTTTTGCACAAGAGTCTCTTGTTCTTTGGAAATCAGACCCACATGCTGCACGAACATTTATCTTACTTTCACAAAAATTTGGGCTTAATGAGATAATTTGGGGTCCTATGCTAGATTGACTTGGCGGGAGAAGAGCTTCAATGTGTGGTCTCTTCACAAGCAGAGTCCGGGTCAGGGGGATGAGAACTTGTTAGTTGAGCGCAATAAATGGCACATGCTAGCTCTCTTTAGCTCACGCAGGGAGAGAAATCACTGTGGGATCTTAGTGCTGGATAGGAGAGTACATAGGAGAAATGAGAAATGTTTCTTGCCTTTAAGTTACACAAGTTGAGCCGAGCAATCAGTCATCGGTTTCACCCCGGCTAAGAGAAATCATTTAACCAGGAGCCTGGAAGCACACAAGCAGGTTTCTCTTTCTGCCAGATCCAGCAGATGCCGACTACTAAGATGGTGACCTTTAAAATATGCCTCACCATCTGATCTCATTTTTAAGAGGAGGAGAACAAAATATGAGACAGAACAAATAAGAGTTGCATTTTTAAAAATCCAGGTTATTTAGGTATACATAGCAGCCGCTGCTTTTCTTATCTAGGGAGAATCAATCAAAATTCGTGTTATCAAACAGCCTTCCTCCCAAACAGGCCCATAGAAATTTATATAAAAAAAATGTTGTTTCAGGTATCAAAGAAAAGTGGAACAAACTCAGTTTTTTATTCAGGTATGTTGGGGCAGTCAGACTGTGTGAAACAGAAGGCTTGTAAAAGCCGAGAGGATTCTCTTTTAGCAGAGACAAAAAAATAAAAACAACCTCTTAAATCCACCCCAAAGCAGCCAAAAACGCACAGACACATCAGCCAGATAGCACTTCTTCAAAGCAAACCCGCCCAGGATGTGAAATGAAATGATGAAGAGGTGAAAAACATTGCACACATCAGTGCTGCCACTCAGACAATCTGAAAATAGTTCTCCACACCTGACTGGAGAGACAGAGAGAATCTAAAGGATGGACAGCAATTCGAGGCTGCTGTCGGCATGCCACCACACTTCAGGATAAATGATAGAAACAGATGAGTTTTACACTCCAAAGTCCCACAGCTGACAATTATATAACTTGGCAAAGTGAGGTAAAGATGATGCAAGCGCTAAGATATGGATACATTTATAACTTCATTAAACTCTAAGAGTTACTGGCAGGGTAAATTGTCTGTGGGTTATCTGAAGCACATCCCACAGCTCAGGCTGTCGAAGCACCTGTCTGCCTATGAGGAATATTGTGGATTTTCTGTATTCTGCCACATGTTTTACTCACTAGCTTTGCTGCACCAAGTTTTAATGATGTATGGAACAACTCAACTGACACGTTCTAGTTGTAAAAAGTGAACTCGCTGCTAATATTTTAATAGCCAATACTTTGTGACCAATAAATTACCAAACAATATATACTGCTGTCACAAAGCCACTTGAGAGATATCCCGTCTCGCCAGTATCTGTCTGTTCGGTGCTACCTGTCTCCACCCTCTGCACTCAGTCAGATCAGGGATCCATGTCTGCCAGCATCCACACCTGTTCAGCCTCAGCAATCAGGCACCTGGTCATCATCTACTCAATAACCAGGCAGCATATACAGAACATTGCCCTGATATTCAGTCCTGGCTGAGCTGTCTGATACTGGGGTGAAACTACAAGATATCAGCCCGATAACAGCACGACCCCAAAGACTTAGGTGTTGGGTGGGCTCGGAAATTAACATGAAGAGTAGAGTTGGCACACTAAATGATGCTCCCAAACATTTTAATGGTATTGCTTACTAAATGAACTGACACAGAAACAAACAATGAGCATCTGGTGTGACAATCGATCATTAACTAGCGTTATCTTTCATAATGGACGACAACCAATGCCACATCTAGGATGCAGGGCCGGCTCATGGGATCAGCCCATGGGCAAGATGTTGGAAAATATTTACAGTAGCTTGTTAACTGATGTGTCTAAGTTGGAGGGGCTGGCAAGAACCTTGCAAGGGGATAGGCGGCATGTTGCGGGACAAAATGCGACACAGAGATGATGGAGAAATGAGGACGAATAACGTTAAGGTAGGTCTTACGTTAGTAACGTGATTTGCGCTGTTCACTCCCTGTAAATGCAAACGTCACACTCGTGAGCTAACAGAGAAACAAAAGTACCGTTAATATCAGTCCATTGGTGCTACACAAAATATGCAGTCAGTTTGATTTTCATTTCCATTCATTGTAATGTAGCCAGTATTTAGATTTCTCCAACCATGGATGGGCCCTTAACCCTTTCAGGGAATTAGACGGCGGGCTGGCTTAACGGACGGCCCGGTTCTGCAAGGATGCCATTCTAACAGAATGACTAACATGTTTGATTTTTTGTTCACCTCCCACAACAGCTTGTCAGTAGCAGTAGTAGTCAGTAGCGAGTGCTTTGTTTCTGGTGACATCACACACGTCATGTTTGCAAAAGATGATTGGTCGGGGAGTATCATGTCTCTCAGCCGTGCCGGCAAGTATTTATGTCTCTATAATCGCCTAATCTGCAGACAAAAGTATCTTGTATTGTGACCCCAGCATGAAAGTGGACATGGTTTGTTGTGTCAGTGGTTAAATCCAAGTCATTCTGCTGTCTGCTCTTGCCTTTTACCTGCTTTTGCCAAGTGCCTGCTCCCCTGCTTCACATCTCTTTCTGAACAGTTCTGTCAACCAGTTTGCCAACCATGTCAAACTTGCCTGTCAGCAGCTCACTGACCCCGCATTGCCACATCAGATCTCAGTCTTCACTCAGACCCTCTCTCACCTACACCACTACCCCACCTTTAACTTGAATAAATTCTTCTCTCCCTCGCCAGCTTGTTTTCTGTGTTTTAGGTTCTTTCTGCATTAACGTGACATCACCCATGGCTTGTGTCCTATGCCGGCCCTACCTTCTCCTTTTCTCCGATATCTTTCTTCATTACTTCAGCTATTACTTCCTGACCCTCTCCTACTGCTCCAGCTTTCAAAGCAGCACCGATCGAAGCCTGTGTATACTCAAAACAAATTAACTAAATAGCTAATCACACTGGTCGCCAGACTTTCCCTCATGTGTTCTCCTAAGTTTGGGTATTCCGATTTGCTAATACCTCTGGTCCAGACAGTCTCTGCCCGTCTGGCCCGTCAAACTGTTCTGAAAATATTTTTCAATATTCATCTAGATTGTGGGAGCAAAAATTCAGTGTCCTGTTAAAGAAATAACATAAACATTGCACAACGAGTCAATATTGACTAGCAGCTATGTGCATATGTAGAGTGTGCTAATCAACAACCAGCTGCATTCTGACTGAAAGCTATCCGCACTACGAGCTGGGCACATATGATCACGTTTTAATTTTTAAAGTGCACAGAGAGAAAGAACTACTCATGACTGTTCAGCTATTCATGGATGACCTTCTCTAGATCTGCAAATATAGCAGAACTCCAAAAGGACCTCTTAGAAGACATGCAGATGCAGGTGTCTAAAAGATCCTATTCCACATGCATCATGGAAAAACTGACCTGTGGCACTTTTGATGGTGACACAGAATATGTGACACTGCATTGCCTTTAAAAAGGCAGCATAAACAATAAAGATAAATCCCCAAACACCATCAATTATTGAGCACAGAAGCAACTGCGGTGGCTGCTTCCTGTTTCCTTTACTAAAATTACTTATATCATCCTCCAAACCAACCGCAGCCGATATGCGAATATGTACATCAAGATTAATAGTGCATGTCAGTGTATATCTGCTTAGCATTAAACTGTATGATCTATCACGTGCTCATCACCATGTTGTCATAGAAACAGTGGCCACAGATATTGCACTTGGCCAACACAACAGCTAAGAATGGGCTTTATACCTGATGTGCAGTGCATGCACAATGCAGCGTGTTTGAAAATTGTATGTAACAGCAAAGATGCAACCACACACATGTAATAATGTATATTAATGAGGAATGAATTGCACTGACTGATCACCACTTGCAAGTTGAGCAAGCATAAACTTAATCTTTATTACTATGCAGCGCCTGATGAAGTATACAACAATAACTGAGGAATTATAGCCCTATGTAGATCTAATTTTATTGGTTGTTTACAAAGTAATATTCCACTGAGACACTTGATCAAAGACTACTTCTTCTGCACCGGCAGTGACATCATGTGTAAACAGTGAGTTCTGCAGTGCATGTGTGTGGGTGTTTGTGTATAAGCCAGTGTGCGAAAAGACTGGAGGCAGGGGCCTTTCTCCCATGTTGAGACTTGGACGAAAATTTTGTGCGAATGCAGCAAAAAGCCTGTGACAGCGTGCTTAATTATTTTTGGCTGTTGCAGGCCCTACCACTGCCTGGTTTTGCCCAGCAGTGCCTGCTTCTCAGGGGGGCAGACACTTGCTACCATCTGGGGGTGTGTCTACAACAGCCTTGTTAGCATAAACCTAACTACAGATTCATGAAATTACCTCCGAGCAGCTTCAAAATTCACACAGATCGGTGGCTATGGTAAATACATTGCCTTTACTGCAGTTCTCATAAATAAACAGATAGCATACCATTTTCACCTTGCAGTATCTGCAGTGGAGAGGAAAATGGGAAAGTAACCTCAGTGGACGTAAAGATGAAATATGAGAGTGTAAAATGGGGGTAAATGCGCTTGCTGGTGTTTTCTTTAAGCATCTGCTAAGGTGGGGTGTGACATTGCTGAGGTAGGCTACTGGAAGGGCACAATGTCTCCCAGATGACTTAAGGTGGAAGTTTCTCTCACTCGCACATGGCTCTACACACAGCAATGGGAAACAATATATTTCCCAGAATTTTCACCACCTTTCAAAATGCATCTCAAGACAAAAAGTTTGTTTTCCTAAGTCTGCCCTCATAGGGAGTCAGAGCCCCAAATGTGGGAAACTAAGGTTATTATTTTATGTTTTCTTGCCATAAAGAAAGTAACCCCCCTTCTCCCCTTCTCCTCCGCAGGCCTCCCACTGTGCCAAGAGAAGTAGCAGGTTGCCTGATGATGGCAGGCGCCCACCACTGACCTGGGAAATAAATCCTTTAACAGGTGGCAAGCATGGAGGGGAAGGGCTAAATCAGCAGCACACCTTCCTGCTGCCGGGGAGGCTGGCTGTTTTATGTGCCTTAATTACACAGTTCTCCAGAACCTTCACCCACTGCCCTTGATTCACCCTCTGACTCCAAGGAGCAACACACATACACAAATGCAATCAAGCACACGCTAGCTTTCCACCATCTATGTAATCATTTCCCTTCAAGTGTCAGATGTTGGGTTAATACACTGTAACATGTTGGTGTGAGAGGGTTGCTGGCATCACAACAGAGCAACGGGATGTTTGCAATTTTTCCATACTGAAATTTCACAGACAGCTGGAGGATGGTGCGTCGGGACATCCTTTCATTGATCCACTTTCTGAATGATACCACCGGTTTTTGGCCCTTGACTCCGTCGGGAGATCGGCCATGTGTAGTTTTGTCAGTCTCTGTAGCTAAGCAACTGAGCATTACAGTGAAGGAGACCAGCGCTTGCGGCGGTTGCTAGGGAACTGCTAGAAAGTGTTACCACTTGTGAACGGCGCTCCGATAGATCAGCCTCTAATGGTTCAGGTCTGATGGAGCTTCGCCTAGAAGGAGATGAGGGATCGGCGAGAAGGCAGCACGCTCCATCTCACCAGCCATACCATATGTCACAGCCGACAAGTCCTCGGAGTCCCACGCATCAGCACACATAACAACCTGATGAAAATGATGGCAGGTTTTTCTTCAATAGGAAACCATTTGCATAGAAGTGGAGTCTGAATAATTGAGAGGTGTGGGAGAGAGCAGGGTGGCTGAATTGGGATGAAGGGATGTATGCCTGCCAGCCAAATCCATTAGCCAGGCCTTGCTTGGCTGAGGCAGGCGGCTGATGGGAAGGCTCTGTTATCGGACACTAAAGGACACGAGGGCTGGCCATCACCACGACTGCCCTCTCTACTCTTTGCCGCAGGGGGGGAGAGTGAAAAAAAGAGAGGGAAAGGACAGGAGGAAAATGACAGAGACAAAAAGAGAAAGTGAGGGAGAGACCAGAGAGGTTCAATAACAGAAAGACTGAGGAGGTGTTGCCCTGCTACAGCTTTATAATTGGCCTGCAAGGGCAGTCAAATGAGAGGCTACTTAGCAGCTCCACAAGAATACTTGTCCATCTCTATAGCCGGAGCCCATTTAAAAGAGCATTAGGACAAATGAAGCGCTGAAATAGGACACCATCTTTCTATTCAAGCCAGGGTTAAAAAAAAGAAGAAGTGTTAGACAATTGTATTCCATGCAAAAAAAAAAGTAGCTCTGTTGGGTTCTGCTGGGAGCTTAATTGCCCAGGAGAATATCTCTCATGGACAAACTCAGAGCAGCTTTCACAGAGGACATGTGTGTAAGACAGAATCTGCTATGGTCCCTAAAGCACACACAATCCCATCCAAAGACAGAGGGTGTCTTTTGTGGTCAGACTGTAAAACTCTTCTTGGAAAATTTGAGATGTTGTGGTAAGTCATTGTAAGAATTATTTAGTTCAACATGTTCTATGTGCTAATGATGATCTTGAAAAAGTAATTCTACATAGAGCTCCACAAAGCTTCGTTTAGATTTAAGTTGAATCAAATGAGTCTAATGTGAAAGGGTAATCTCTCAAGACATGTAACTGAAAAAATCCCTGACCAGACCATACAGCCTTGGAAAAGTTCAACTAGAAGCTACTACAGTTTGTTAAACAATGTGCGCTTCAACTTCTGACCTTTGAGATCTCGGAACAGATTTCAGGCAGGAGTAAATTGTGAGTAAACTGTGTTGTCTCTCAATGAGCTAAAAGCTTAGGGAAAAAAAAGTTAACATCCAATATTTGACTGTGAATAGGGCAATTGTTTTCAAAGCATCCGCACTAATACTAACATCTACTTTCATCCCATTCCTCACATTTGCCATTTCAGTGTGTCTATGTTAGCAGTTTACACTTAGTATCTCTGTGTGAAAGAAAAACACATTGCCGCAGTGATGCATTGCCAATCAGATTTATGCTGCACAGTCTGGTGATCCTGGAGAGGGAGACATCCAAACAAAGAGGCAGCGATAGAGCCGAGCACTACCCTAAAACCGAGGCTGCTTGTACCGAATCCAGTACAGCATGACAAAGTCCTGCCGTCGAATAAACAAAGACAGACACGGGTAAAAATAATGAGCGTCAAACAATAACCACTGACTGGGCATTTTAATAGACAATGATTTGTGGATCCTGGGTTATTCTTTGCGTCCTCAGCATAATGAATTAAAAGAAGAAACAAAAATATACTTATGGAAAACACAAACCAAAACAGATACTAATCATGTTCAGCAGCAACCACAACACTGGGCTATAAAACATGTTTTGTCCCTCCACCAAACAAAATACAGTAAATAGGAAACAGTGAGTGGCAGAGAGACATACAGAGAGGAAATTGTGGGACATAATTAATAACTGCTGTTTAAGTTTCACTGCCTCATATCATGACAGAAGTACATGATAGCTAACACACAGAGAAGAAGAGGGGACAGCCACAGGGCTTGCTTTAAGAGGATGCAGCTGTATGTGTTTACAAAGCTTGTGTCTCCTAAAGCGCTCTCGCTCTCTCTCTCTCTCTCTCTCTCTCTCTCCCACTCCTCCTCTTTTATTCTCTTTTTCTCAAACACACACTGAAAAATCAGGCATGAGCAGATATGCACAATTAAATTAGCTCCCGGCTCTGTTTAACCACATCTGCCAAAAAAGGGCAGCACAAAAATGGCCCATAAAATTTCAACTTTACATCTTCCTGTCCCCATAAGATCACGGAATAGAAATTTTGGTTCAAGGACGTGCGGCTCTTTAATGTTAAGAGCATTGCTATTTGAGAAGTCATATTGAATGTTCATCTCAAGTGAGCCTATACTATAAATACTCATAATCTCATATGCAATTGGGTGGATGTTCTTACCTAATGTGCTGTATTGCACGATAAGTGCAAACATACTTAACATGCATGAGCACAGCAGGAATCAAGCTGCTAAATCATACTGTCAACACTATGCTCTACCCCTTCAGTTAAGCATACAGCATAGATTATACACATGCTGCCACCATATAAACTATATTTCTTTGAACTCTAACAATCCTCATAGGATTTCGTATAATACCTGCAAACTTTCTGTGCTTTAACACCAGGTTGTCAGCTAACAATAAGCAGCTCTGGAGATCTCAGGACATATTTAAGCAGATATTTTGCAAGAATAAATAGGAGCTATCACATACTAGTCGCACTGCATCTCAATGAGCTTGTTATTGCAGTGCTACAAGTGTATTGCTGCAAAGCCCTGAAGCCTCATTTGCATGTTTTCATACTTAATTCCGGACAGCAGAGACAGGTCTTGATGTGGCCCTAATGTGACGCCTGACATTGCCTAAGTCCTGTAATTATTTTCTTGACCTGCCCAACAATCATCTTTCCTCCAGTTAATTGCTAACATAAACAAATACTCAGGTGGTACAAGTTCACAGGAGTGTTTTGCATGCATAACAGCTCCTGGCGAAGACTTCACGACAACAAATTCCTCCAAGACTCATCACAACTCGTTCCGATGCTGCTTCATGAGGTGCTAAATTGCAGTTTCTCTCAAACGGCATGATTAAAAGACTGATTAATAATAATAATTGTTGGGGTTGTGATGGAAAATGTGTGATCCAACCCAAGCAGAGATGGAAAGTATTCTGGCAGAAAAAATTAGACAATAAATTCAGAATGAATAATTAATACAAATCCGACTTGTAATATCAAGCTTACTGAGCTATGGAAGCCATTGTTGCTGAGTGTTCAATATTTGAGAAGGCATGGGAATGAGGTAAATTTGTTCTCCGTGGATATAGCTTTATGTGCTGCTCAGCTATCTGCACTGTAGCACTTTTATTGCGGTTCCTCTCTGTCTTGTCTGTGTGTGCTTAATGTTTGGTGTGTTGTCGCTGTGAGTGAATATTTAATGAAGCCATGGCAAGCTCTCCACTGCTGTTCATCTGGGCATGGAGTCAGCGGAAAAACTCTCTCTCTGGTTCTGCCATCTGTTGGAATCAATAAGGGGGGCTTGAAACCCCCAGCCGCCGTTCAGGGCTCCAGCATGTTGACGATTAAAGCTAACCCCTCTCTCTGTTCCTGCAAGTCCTGCTCACCACCAGCAAGGTTAAATGGCAGGTGCTGAAAGAAGTATATTATACCCTGCACAGTAATGCTAATCCCTCAATTAAATTATACCCCCTAAGCAGACAGGCCTTTCATTGCGCTGCAGCTCCGAAAGCAAAGCCATGCGACATGTTTGCGCAATACAGTCCGCACTTCATGCTGGGGCTTTGGATGGATTTATGGAGGGGAATGATACTCTGCTGAAAGACAACAGTACACAATGTGTTAGTGCAGCATAATGTAACTAGACATTAAAAGCTTGGGGATGTGTTTGCTTAGCATGGCAGAAGCATTATGGAGCCCTCAAACAACAGGAATGCTAAAAAATCCTCCTCTTTGTCGTGTTTGTCTTTGTCTGATGTTTACAGTATGTGGCTGTCATGAGTGCATGGTAATAAAGTCAGTCTGCAGCAGATGGGAAAAGACTGGAGCAATGTCCCTCTCCTTCAGCCCAGAGGCGTGCTCCTCCTCTAATGGGGAAAAATAAGGTTGTTTAATTGTAGTTTATTTCAGAGCCTGATTGCTTTTATTGAGCTCCATTATTCTTGTTAATGAGCCTGTAATGTGAATGCTGATAATGTGAGAGCAAGTCTTTTCCTCACCATGTGAGATCCAAGTGTTTTCTGCTCCCTAAATCCTTGGGTACTTTTCTTGACCAAGCATCTGTTCGCTGCTCCCGCATCGCTGTCATTGACCTCGCAAACAGTCAGGAGTGAAACTTTATGTTCTGTGGTTAACATTTCTTTACTCGGTAAGTGCTTCAGATGGGAGGCAAAGCACTGATGCTGCTACTCTGCCTCACATCAAGGATTGCATAAAGATACAATATACTGGTCACGCTCCAATGATGTGTCACAGAAATTTACATGAGGATAGTGTATCGTAAACGATGTTTACTTCTTTAAGGAAGTTCTATCAAGGACTGGTTACAGATTTTTACCCATAAGTCGTTCATGTTTTTCTCCCAAACACATAAAAAAGAGCAAGCATACACACACATTAGTGTTGTGAACAACAATCTCTTTTGCAGCAACATTTTGACTGGCATCGAATGCTGGGCAAGTAGACTGGCATTTAATTGGTTTATTGCAGTGACAAGTGTGCTGGGATGCTATTGGCATTTGCAACAGGGAGAGAGCATTAGCATTACACAAAGAGTGCATTATGAGTGAATAATGCACTGTGCTACCAGTTTGGACACGCAGCAAAGTGAATGTCAAAACTCATTCGAACACACATTCTTCAGCCCTTGCAGCCGCATATCATGCTTAAACAAGAATACAAGGAATCCTATCTCCTGCTCATTCCTTCATTATGATAACCGCAGAAACAGCACCGGAGTAAGGAGGCGCCAACGCCAGAAATACAGATAGAGATGATAGCAGGCAGTTGACAAGGCAGTGACTCGCTCATCATGGTTCATGGAGGGAGCTGGAGCCTACCTCAATAAGAATTAGGTGAGGCAGGAAAACATCAAGTGAATTGCATAACAACAAAGAAGGAAAATTACGGAAAAAACCCACGTAAAAGGACAAAAACCAAAGTGTAAACCCACCGTGTCACCCTAACTACCATTTCAGCGCCTCAAGTTTGGAATTATGGCTGTTACTATCTTGTTTTTTTGGAGTGAAAAGTGAAATGTTTGGATGAGAGTGGTTTGCTAGGGAGGTAACACTTTGCTACACCTCTATCTTGATTTCATCTGACTGAGAACTTGCAAGCACATCGTCGTAGCAACTTGTCAATCACGACACACTACAGCATATCCAGCTTTATCATGTGTTCAACTCTACATGGGACCAAGATTTACCAGGCTGTATTAAAGGAGACTTGAAACTAGTAATTAAAGGGATAGTTCACTACTTTTTGAAGTGGGGTTGTATGTGGTACTTATGCACAGTCAGTCTATTACCTGCAGATGGCGATCAGCAGTGTCACTTTTAGGAGAAGGGGGGAGAAATTGCTGCACTCGAAGTCAGCATTGCATGGTTGCAGTCGGGGTCAGCGGAGAAACGTTTTTTAGACATATATATGAAAGCCTACCTAAAGAATTAATATCTGTTCTATTGTACACTAAATTAAGGATTTTTTCACAGCTTTAGATTGCCGCCAGACAGTCGTTTATATTTGCTACCATTTGATCCAAACAGCAGATATATGGATTTGCAGCAGAAGTCAGCATGAGTGGGCGTAGCAATATACGGAGGGACTATGGTTGAAAAAAATCATAGTGCCGAAATTATCTGCCAATCTGGCAGCAATCTAAAGCAGTGAAAATCCTACATTTAGCATACAATTAAACTGACATTGTTTTTTCTAGGTAAGCATTTTTATATATGGTCAAAAAAACTAAACAGACAAAAAAATGTGTTTCTACTGATCCAACCTGCAAAAGTACAATGCTGATTTTGGGTGCAGCGATTTCTTCCCCCTTCTCTTAAAAGTGACACCGCTGATCGCCATCAGATAATAGACTGACTATACATAAGTACCTCATACATCCGTTCTTCAAAAATACTGAACTATCCCTTTAAGACAATAAAATCAATAGGAAGCTGTTTACCTTGATAAAAATCAAGCTGGAAGTGCAGCCTATTTCTCATAAGCTTACATAAAATTGAACTATTTTTTGCAACCAGTGGAGTCGCCCCCTGCTGCAGCTTCACGGCACTTCGGCATTGGCTTTAAATTTTAGACCCAGAGGCTGCATCCGCTATTTCTACAGTCCATGTACCCATCACAGGTTTTTCTGTCTACACTTGATGTCACTACTTCCAGTATACAGAGACATTCACTGATCTTGTTACTGCAAAGGGAAAGTGCTTTGAGAATAACTAATGACATCCCATCCTTGCAACATTAATTGCTGCTGACAACATTTGATCCTTGTAACTCCGGTCTGAGGAGCATGTAACACTCATCGAGGCAGTTTGGTGATGTAATGTTTGCCACACTTTCCTACCACGCAGTGTTGTGCTCGGTGTAATACAGGGCAACATACTGGATCATATCATTGGACAGTTGCTTAGGAAACCTGCCAACTGATAATGGTTTAGTAATGTAATTACAGGCCTATCAGGGCAGTTATTTCACAGACTTATGGGGACACATTTTACTTCAAAAGGATCCTGTTCCATTCTCTGAATAAGCCATTAAACAGGCTTCAGACTGTCAGACCCATCAAGCTTAAACCCTCAAAATTACAATGATTAACTTGTCCTTGCAAACTATCAGAGAACACATAGCATTAATATTACACTGCTACATTTGGAGTAGAGGAGGATAAATGAAAGACACAGAAAACTACTATTAACAAACTAAAAGAATTACTAAACTATATTAAATCCTGTCACTTCCATATAAACCAAATCTTTTTATGCAGCTTCGGCGTTGGCTATTACTATTGCTGTGAAGACCAAGACTGCACAGTAACGCCTCACAGTCTGCAAAAAGGAGGCACTTTCTTTTGTGCAGAGGCCTCTATGACTTCTGAGAAAATGTAATAGCTGATATTATCTCACGTAGCCTCTGTAGCAAGAAATAATAGGGTGCTCTCCATTAAAGACCACCGCCACATGCTTCAGCATTTCTTGTTAATGTATGTTTTAGAAACACATTAGAGGAGAAAAGTAATCAGCGCCTCCACATGAAAACGCTCTAAATCTGAGACTCTTCCTCTCTGATCTCGCCTTCACCGTATTATCTGCTTTTCCTGTGAACTGGACTGTATTCATTTTCACAGAGGGTTTATCAGCGATGACATGCTGTGTACTTGTGTTGACAGAATGGAGAATTGTTGCTCTGCGTGAGGCCAGCAGGGTACGGCCATGCCCAGACTGGCTGCCTCTGAGCCCAAGAGAGAAAAACTTTTCTTTCCCCCTTTCTTATCCCTTTCTTCACTCCCTGTCTCGCAACTGTACATGTTTAATGAGCTGGCATCTTTTCTTTCAGTTTTTATACCTCCCCTCTCCTCCACTCCATCACTTCCCCTCCATGCTCGCGCTAGCTTTTTCTTGTTTCTCTTTTTCTTCTTCATCCAATGTTCTTCCTGCTGGCATTCACAAGGCTCCAGAAGGGACTGAGGAAAAGTACCAAGCTTTGCTACCAAGAAATTTTTTTCTACCATAGCACTTCACATTCTTTGTGCTAACATTCACTGTCCCAAATTCCATGCCAAGGGTATGAGATATGCACGGGAAAAAACTGCGTTGTATCTGGAGTGACAATGAAGGGAATAGAAGAACTTCGGTTGGGGTTCACAGACCTGCACGCATATAAAAATGGTAATCACAAAAAAATAGCGTATCTTGCATTTCAATTTAAGTACAAGAATAGTTTTAATCAGGACCCATCATCATTTTAAATGAATTCTTTGTGTTGGAGAATTGTAAGGCAGATGGAGAGAAAGGCATTAATAAAAAATCCTATCTCTCCTGGACTATTGGGTTTTTCCATTTTGCTACTTCTTGTCAAAAGCATCACTCCATAAAACAGGACAAATGAGATTCCATGAATAGATGAATGGCCTCTTCATACATGTTCAATCTAAATCAATCATTAATGAGTTAATTTGTAGAGGAGAAAGGATAAAGCTTCATCATGCAGACCACAAGGACTCCATTTCTTTGACAGTGGGAGCAGACTTTGGGGACGGCTGGCTGGCTGCCTCTTCATGAGTGTAACAGGCTTCGGCAGCTGAGAACCGCACGTGTAGCACTTTAAGAGACATGCTGACACCAGGACTGTGAACCTTATTCAGTAATTAACTTCTTTTCTTGTACAGGCCAAAGCAGAGATGCAAGAGTCACTTCATATTCTCATTTCTGACCTTACGGAGACGATGGTCTGTGTGCCACAATAGCCAGTCATGCTGGTTATCTTCACATTTGTTTAAGCAAACCATGAAGAGATGCTCAAATTTCTAAGTGCCTTTATTAAGGGAAGAGTCAAAGAGCATTTGTTAATGAATGTGTTTCCTAAAAAGAGCAGCCACAGACGCTTCCAGCACAACATCTGATGTTATTAGCTGCAAGCCAAACTGAGTGCAGAGCAAAAACACAAAAATGCTCTTTTTAAAGGGTTGACTTTAATCAAGTACAGCGGGAATATTAAAATCTGACAGTCAGAAGAGATGAGCAGAGGAGATAAATAGGAGGATAGGAAAAAGAATGACAGTTGTTGAAGAGAAGGATCTGATTTATCTGCAGTGGCTCGTATGTGAACAGTGGAGGAGGCCGCGGTGTTCCAACAGGCTGAGGCTGTCTGAGGAGGCCTTGGACAGTGATTTATTGGTCAGCGGCGGATGTGTTAATGGACTGGGCCTATGGAGCAAATCCATCCCTGGTATGGAGTCCCATACCCACGACGGAAATGCTCCACAGCAGCACAACACATCATCACAGTGACTGACAGCGTTTTGGATGTATATAAACACTGGGCCTAATGTCAGCTCTTGTTAAAGAATGAATAGGCCACCGCTGACACATAAAACAGCACAACTAGAGAACAGCGAAGAAGACAGGTGAGAAAGGTCAAGAGCAGCAAGTGCTTTTTTTTATTTTATTTTAGCAATTTACTCCCAAAACAGACACAGCCACACTGACAGAATGACAAATATTTCAACATTTAACTGGAAAACTGAGCAAAATTGCATAACATTATTACATTTTAGATACTTTAAAAAATATAAAGAGTATGTAATAACGTCCTCATGTAACACTAGAACCTTGTTACCCACTGAGCACTAACCAGGAAGAGACGAGTAGCTGGACAGTGAGGAAATAATGTGACACTAAACAAAGCCTGGAGGCATAAAGACATCTGGCCTCATTTCAAAGTAGCACTGTTCTGCCTGAACAAATCATGCTTTAAAGCATCTTAGGACGGTCAGTGGATGCATTTGTGACAATATTTTGTTTCTCTGCGATTTCAGCTGTTTTTCATGATTTTCAGCTGAAGATGCAGGTTGTCACTTCACGAGTGCCTGTTGTGACTCTCATGACATTGCATATGCCTTTCAGAAAAAGCAAGTCATTTGATTGGCAACTGTAAAAATATTGATTAAATGACTAACCCATTTATTTTGTGTTATCATTATGATATGATGAGTCAACCATCTTTTACCAGAAAGCTGTACTGCTCTTGTAAAATTTAAACTGACAGTTTGAACACTTTGTATATGATAAACTTTTATAAATAAACTAATCATATCAAACTGAGAACTCATTAGCACTTGTATTAATGCTTCTGCAGCACAGCGTGCGCTTGATTTGTTGGTTTGAAGAAGGCCTCCTTGTTACAGCAAAATGTCCTCAAAAAATCAAACCAAAGTAGAAAGACCCTTGTGCATGGTGTAAGGGAGCCAACCTGAAGCAATGGCAGCATCATCAGTACATGCCTGCTGTCTGGCCGCATGCAGTTTTTTTTTTTTGTTTTGTTTTGTTTTGAAGAAATCACAGTGAAGCAACTACAAATATATCAGCCACAAATACATAAATACATCTCGGTGCTCACCCTACCTGGCTCAAAGGTTACTACATAATTATCACTTTCAGTCATGGAAATCAGTTTAAAAAAATATCCTGCACGAATATTACACTTATTAAGTGGCTCTAGTAAACTGTTAACACTTTTACACATACAACATGAGGATTCCCCTTCAACAATTCATGTGAGCTTTTAATTCATTACGGATGATTTTGTGCATTGTCCCCGAAATTTACTGCATGCTAGCATTAGGTTTGTTTTCTATTGACACAGCTTTTTTTGTCAGACAAAAAAAGAAAAAAAAAACATACTAATAATTATTCTATTTTATCTTAGCAAGCAAATGACATGCTTCCATCTGCCACAAATGAGAAAAGCATACTGTAACTCATCACACTCCCACCGTAACACCACAGCTTCCACACTGCTCCGTCTTGGCTGCAAACTCTCTCAAACTGTGCAATATGTGAATAATTGTCGTGTTTTATCAAAGCGTAAAACAGGTTTGAGGAAAGTTAAGCGCCAGATTGCAAAGGCTCAGCAGCACCAGTCATGTGTCTCTGACAGAATGGCTGCATTAATCCACACCTTGTAAACACCATTACAACATCAGGGCCTATAAACCATCTTTATGAAGTAAAGAGGCAACTTGACAGGTTTTGTGCTGCGGCTCCTGAAATGCATGCTCTTTTATTGCTGCCACCTGCAAAAGAAGAAATGACTTGAAGGAAACAACCGGGAAAACCTTCAGTCACAGTTAAAACAAAGTGTAAACCACAGTAGTCTTCAATCTATATATGGTGGAGAACGTTTATATAAAAAGGAGTCAGGATATCTTTGTACTAATTAAAGATCGTACGTCTGTAATGTTGCAGATTAGTGTGATAATGTGAAAGCGTTCATCCATCTGTAGTGATGTCCTTGAATGTCAACAAACAGCCTCCTGCATTTAGTTATCATTCTGCTCACTGAGAGCCAGAGCAGTTTAACACGGTGTCTCCACACTCTACATTTTCCATGTAATAACTCTGGAGGAGTTTGCCAGGTGCCGCAGAGGGTCACTGTTTACACTTTAGCAGTGCTGTTAGAGGCACTCTGATGGAAGCCAATATCCATTTGTAAAAGACCTATCACATGGGGTGAGTGTCCTTCGCTGCAGCTCCCTCTCCTCCTCCCCTTCCCCCATACAAAGAATCTCCTAATCAGATTGGTCAAAAATGGCCTCAATTTTAGCAAATATATATAAATAAAACGGAGGAAATCACTTATACTGTATTCTGGAGCCAACATTCATCATTGTCAGCGAGCATATACAGTTCGTATGCCCCTAACACGTCCCATTTCCCCGCTAGTAGCCATCCTGCAGTTTGATAGGCCGGCGTACTCGCTCATTTATAGAAGCGCCTGTCAGTTTTGTGCTATTTACTAATGTAAATGTCCCCTGGATGAAGCTGTCGTCAGGCATACCCTTGCTGTGACAGGAAAACAGGCGAACCACTCTAAGTCATTTTTGTGCCCATGCTGCATAGATTTGAATACCTACTATGCAAAAGTAGTTGAAGGTCATGGCGACCTCCAGACATTATATATTCCAGTGCTTACGTTACCTCATGACAAAACCTCCATCGCAAAGTTCAGGAGGAGTAGTGCAAAATGATCAAAACAGCCTAACATTTCGTTCATTTCTGATCTAATAAGCTGAGTTAAGGGAAATGCTCTTGTGCTGCATTGCAAGATATAGATTCCACACACTGGAAATTGCTCTGTATATACAACTTATAAAAACATTAGGTCAGTGACAACAGTTTCATGTTTTACATACATAAACAGAGTACCTATCCAGCAGCATAAAGCGTGCAGAAGGACTGACAGCGGATCCAAGCAGCTGAAGTTACCACTCCAGTCCCTACACAGAGAGGACTTTCCTTTTGTTTACAATGGAAGTTGTCTAAAAGCCATCGTATCTGCTGCTTCCTATTGAGTTACAGGACAAATGAATTACTGGGCATTTAGCGTGGCAAACAGCAGCGTCTCTTTAAAGCCGGAGGGGATCTCAGGACTGAGCCGGAGAGAAATGCCACTGCTGAGATCCATTTCCAGCTACGTAGGAGGGGAACTAAACAGTCCTCTTCCCCTTTCTGCTGCTCTTTCAATTTGTTCTCTGTTTGAATGTTCGCTGTGGTCTGCCCACTTGTTTCTGAAGCTGATAATCGGCTCAGGAAAATTAGCTTATCTACATTTAGCATTCAGGAAGACAGAGGGGTCTCCTAAACACAGATAAATTAAATACTGCATTGTGTGTGTGTGTTTGTATGTGTTTGTGTGTCACAGACAGAGATAGTGCTTACGCTTGCATTACAGCAAAGAGGAGGCCTTTTATAATACTTTTTTTTCTTTTTTCCTTTTTTTTTTTTGGCCTGATTGTCATTCATTCTTCCCTATGGGGTAACAGCCCATGTCCTGAGGGCAGGATATCCCTGTATGGTTTCAAGTGTTTGCTGAACTGTGCTTGTTTATTCTGGCTATACCTCCACATCAGTACATCTCCCTGTCAGTCAAAGATCAGACGCCATGAAGGAGGGCGTCAACTCTCTGCTGAACCTTGGCAAGTGAATTACAGGGAGGGCAGGGTGCTACCCGACCCTGCACCCTCTCATAAAAGCCTGTTATTAGTGGCCCATGCAGTTGAAACACCAGGCACTATTAAGGAATATGTTTCCGTCATTTTGATTGGCAGGGTGTGAGAAGACGCCACAGGCACATACAATGAAACCTGTTTCAGCGTTACAGCCTTCAACAGCACTTGACTTCTACCTGTGGCAGAAAACAGTCTGAGCCAAACGTCCGCCATTTTGGATCTAGTATGGGAGGCTGACATCGTGACATTTTTGGAGGTTATAGAGCTCATCCATCTCAACCCCCCCACCATCCAGAGAGCGGAGAGCTCATGCCTTCATATTAGGTTCCTCACAATAAAGCGAGTGTCATATCACATTAAGGAATGGGCGGACATCTAGTGAAGAGGCCAGTGGTGCCACAATGAGGACAGGCATGGGCAGTCGGGGGACACTTTAACCTCCCTGAGCCAAATCACCATCAAATACATAGAAAGACTCGAGCTGTCACAACTAATAAGATGCTTTCATAACAACAAACAGCATTGGACAAACACTGTCTGCAAAAAGACAACAAGCGCGCTGGGATACAAAGAAAACAAGAGAGATATGGGAGGACGAACTAGTGAGGGATTTCCATGCTAACTGTTATCTGAACCCTTGCAGGCATTTCTTTTTTAAGACAGCGTAAACCTCTGGTTTAAATTATGTCAGCCATACCTATCAAATATCAACTACATAAATCCCTTATGAGGGCCAATGCACAAAATCCATTTAGGCAATTTCCACACCGGGCTGATGATTTTCACCGACATAATAACAGCCAATAATCCTTGATGAGCTCTTAAACAAACACAGTTTTATTTTGCCAGGCAAATTGCTACCTCTGCAAAGGCCTGACAGACATCACTGAGCTACGTCAATGCACTTAGTGTATGATTGAAATTAATTCTGCCTTAGTAGATACAATAGGAGTCATTAATGAGCTTAACTTCCTCTCTACATCTCGTACCTGCAATGTCCACCTAAATAAGGACAACCACAGCGAGGTCAGGACACCACAAAATACTGGCTCCCATGAAAAAAAAAACTCCATAGGTGTTTTATGAATCTTGTCGGGGAGTGCCATTAAAGCCATGGGCTTGACAGCAGGAAGGTTTAAGAGGGGAGCCTTGAGGGGCTATTACCTCACCTGTGGGTGATATCTCAATAAGAAGCATGTCTTACACAATGGAGAAGGGCACATCAGTGTCTTGACCCATCCAGCCTCTTGATATGGATTACGACCTGTGCTGTGAATCAAAAGCAGCCACTACAAAATAATTTTCATCCTAAAAGAAATGATGGAAAGGACATCCAGTACCTTACCCCAAATGTCTCAGATGGGGTTGGTGTGAATACAAAGCACCATTCTTATTTAGTTCTTTTCCTCGAGTGTGCAGTGACCCATGCTGTGGCTACAAAAGCTACTTTTTGTAAATGCCTTCAGTGGCATGGCTCATTCCTATGAAATGGACAAATAATCAACAAGAAATTACCCATGATGTCTAATGTCACAGGGTGTTAAAAAGTTCGATAACCAAGTTTTAAGCAGAAGTGCTGCACCTGCAATACCCTCAGCTGCAGTGGAGACTGTCAGCACTGATGTGTGGTAACAGTAAATGCTG
Source organism: Naso annulatus (assembly GCA_029783625.1). Lineage (NCBI taxonomy): Eukaryota > Metazoa > Chordata > Actinopteri > Acanthuriformes > Acanthuridae > Naso > Naso annulatus. The sequence continues at coordinate 8,825,538 of JAPZDX010000003.1, read as the reverse complement.
TTATCTACAGCAGGTGAGGAGCACTGATGGAGCAGATGGAAAACAGATCCTGTCAGTTTACGGAGCTGATTGAAATTATACACCGCCATCCGATACCTCCAGATTAAACAAATACACAATCACACCCTCTGGACACAATTACACCTCCAGCTGATACTAAAGCCCTTCACAGGTGATGGATACATGTGAGAGTCTGTCTGTCTTAAAATTACTGAGACTCCCCCTTCAAATTAAATTTTAAAATGTATAACAGTGCTCAAACGCTTCCGGAGAATGAGTGACTGTGTTTACAACAGAGGCTTCACATGCACTAAAAGTAATACTTGAACTAAAAATGTCCTTACTTGCATTTATCCATGGTTTGCTTTTTGAAAAATGAATTTTTGGTAGATTTTTATTGAAAAATATGCCAGCGCATATTCTATTAAAATGTCTAACTGTAGATGTGTGTGCTAATCATAAGTTGGTCATCCTCACATTTTCTTTACTTTAGTCATGATGGGACTTTTTCGTACTTTTGAAACTAATGTGAGATTTTTTAGATTAGAAATATTAACAACTGCCTTTTAAAGGGCACCCTAGCACCTTTCTTGATAAACTCTGCATGAGAGTATTTTGGTACTATCTAGTCTGGCATCTGTCGTATATACATACATTCTAATATTTCATCAATAGCCTCAGTCTTGGAGCCGCTGAAAATCAATGGACATGTACTCAGGGGGGACAACATACTGTAAAGGAGGGACTGACAGGGTTAGGGTGAGGTGAATTTGTGCTAAGACAGACATGAGGTGCACAAGCTCACTTGGCAGCTCTGATCCTTCACCTCTGACCGAAGCTTTAGACACCAGTCTGGTCAGATCGAGTCTGACTCAATTGAAAGTTCCAGAGCTTTTTCTTTCCAACACACAAGTGTGCCCAAACGCTTGCATAACCAATCCTTTGACTGGGATTCAAGAATGATGACAATGAGAGCATCCCCGCACACACAGCAGATGGCAGATTCATTCACACAAGCCAAAAGCAGCCCTGCATGGAAGTCAAAAAAGGTACGGCAAAGACTGAGCATTTATGTAACAGCTCAATGAAACCAGTTTAACACTAGTACACTCGTGTGGACTGCATTAACAGAACACGAGTCGTGTGTGACATTTTCAACAATCACAGGAGCAACATCACAACTATTAGAATTTTTTGTGTTTGTGGATGGACGTGCCATGATATTAATTTCCTGCCTTATGTGGAACGAAACACTGAAATTCCTTCAAGCTTGTATTGTGCGGATACTGTAAATGGACATGTCCTCTGCTGGACAGTTTTTTTGGGAACTCGCCTAACTTCTTCCTGAGCAGAGAGCGAAACAGTAGTAACAACTAGCATGTGAGTCTATTTAAATAAACAGGCAGAGCGAGAGCAATTTATGCAATCTTTAGTGGTTCATCTGCACAACCCAATTATGGCAAGATGTGTGTTACAGTAATGGAATGGAAACTCTTTACTGGTATCAGAATAAATAGCACTTCAAAATAGACCCACTTAAATTCAGTAAAATGTTGATTTCCTTGTTTCAGAGAACACTTACTGCACTAGGAAGCATTTGACAGTGCATTGTTACCTCTGCAGTTTCCAAGCCAACAATGAAAACAACCACATGGGGTGCCGGGTGGTAATAAAGACATACTGGTATCAAGGGGCTGGAGTTTTTTATCCACTGCATTTCATCATTTGCTTAAATATAAGGAGAACAGGGAACTGAAGTCAAACTTTGTAACAGGGAACAGTTAGGCTTCAAATGCTGGAATGAACATAGGATAAAGATAGTGTCTAACAGACTGCACGCAGCAAAGACAGCTGGGGCACATTTTTGCCAAAACAAAAACACATCAAAGTCCTCCAGTGTGCACGCCATACAAGAGTAACAGTGGGAACCAGATGAGTCCCAAAAGGGAAAGAAATCCAGTCCCTTGCTGGCTTCTAAACGTCCCAGAAACTGATCAGTGACAAGGCTGCTTCCACGGAGCTGATGAGAAATATCTGTGTTTAGACTATTTTTGCCAAGAAAGTAATGGCAGGAAAAAGAAAGAAAAAAAAAGAAAAAGAAAAAGAGGAAGAATGATTAATATAGTTTAGAAAACAAGCAGGACAGAGTTACTTGGACAAGTTGGGAAGAGTTTTTGAGTGCACT
>JAPZDX010000003.1:8807812-8823253 GCA_029783625.1 Naso annulatus | reverse complement strand
CTATTGAGGTTTCCTGTCACTCTTTCATGTTCGTACTGCTTTTGGAATGAATCCTGCTTTCTCAGGCCAAACTTGTAGAGCACCTACCAGCACCAGTGAATAAACAGATGCTCGTCCCAGCTTAGCAATTCTTCACACCCGTGCCTCCACATCAGAACATTATGAGAAGAAAAAAAACAAGATTATATTCCCTGCATCCCTTTTAAACCATTCCAAGGCACTGTCGGATTGGATATCATTAAACCTTTTTATTTCTCTTTTCTTCTGTCGACAGCTAGTTGTCATAAACCGCCACCAAACCCCCACGAGGCCCCCTAGTGCAGTCAGACGGAGTACAAAGCAATCATATCTGCTGATTAAAGCTCTAATGCATTCAGCTGCGTGGGGATGGGTCCTGCATCATTAATGAAGAGCAGATATTATATCCTGTTTACAGGGAGAAGAGAGGCAGCTCATATTAAGCATTAGCGCTCCCTTTGCACTGCCTCCACCCACGCACTGAGAGGGCAGCTTGCCCCTGGCTCAGCATCGACCTGCAGACTTTGGCTAACAGTAGACTCTGGTAGGTGGAACAAGAATGACGCATTACAAGGAGGCTGCATCATAACATCAGCGAGGAAAGGCTGCTGGGCAAAATCTCAAGCTTCTTTGACTGAAATACCCTATGTGTGTCTGAGTATGCATAGATCTGCATATTTTTGCAGGTAGGGACAGTTTGAGGGATTATCCTCGAGGTTACTGGACATATAGGCGACCTGAGGTCGTCTCTTGTCCTACTTCCCCATTATTTGCCGCTTTCTCCCTCTTTCTCCGTCTTCCGCTGGCGTCGGCCCAGTGGATGAAAGGCCAAGTGGTCAGTCACTGAGGAGGGACACCCGCTTGGCGTGGTGTTCGGGACAAACACTGCAGCAGCATTTCCTCTGCTCTACCCATCTGTTGGTTTTGGCCCGCTCCTCTGGACCACAGCGCAGATCTGGCCAGGCTTTAGCAAACACGCTTGTCCAGCAGCCAGACCACTTTACACAGGACTTTTCTGTAAGTACTGTCGGCAGCAATTAAATGTGGGAATGGGACCGGAATCGGGGGCTTTGGACAGCGGGATGGTTAAAACATTAAGAAAAGATTCATTCCCACGATACTCACATCCCAAAAATTCTATTTCGGCCAGTCCCCTTGAGAACTGTGCTTTTGATGCGCAACTAAAATAATATGACATGAGCATCAATGTACAAGTAAGGACATTCAGCTGAGTTTACATGAAGCAAAGCAAAGTTTATGAATACTTCTGGAAATGAAACTAAATGCTCTTGCTCAACCCTTTATATCACAGCGATATGTTACGGGTCCCAACGGCAATCAGTCTAAGAATTGGAGTGCCATTGTGTCAGCAACTGATTAATATACAGAGAGTTAATCATTATTGGATACTCTAATTGGATTATCTTCCGAGAACACAAAAAGGACTAATTATTCATCAGGAGCACTCCCGTGTAAACACTGTTTATTTTTCTCTGATTTGCACTTCCCCTAAGCTTTTCTTACCTCCTGAGCCACAACACTGTCACATCAACGCAGTCAAAGTCAAGTAAACAGTGACAATGAAATCATGTGACAAATCATTTTAGTCATCTGAATATAAAACAGCGGCAAGCCCAAGAGCAGTCTGTGCTATAACAATCTAATTACGAAACTTCAGTGGAGCAGAAAAGAGGAGAGGAGAGGCGAGAAGAGGAGAGGAGAGGACTCTTTCAGATTCTGAGCAGCTCTTTTTCCCTGCAACTGCATTACTTTAAAATGCCTGGCCTTTAATTTATCTGTATCTTCTAGCACAGGTAATTTCTGAGTGCAGAGCAGGGAATCATATAGACACTCAATCGATAAAAAGGAGCCACAAGGAGGCAACAGAAGTGATTGCTTTAACCGGGTAAGACGGCTAAAGGATATGAGCTGCTCCTGTGATCATTTTCATGTGAAATTAAAAATCACAGTCAACAGAAACACTGCAGCTAGTCTATGACTTACCTGTATGGTGTTAAAGTAGACACAGGTGATAGGGTCAGACGGATGACAGCATGGAAAAAAAAACAGAAAAAGACAGACATTAGTGACACTGAAATAGAATGTGGAGGAGGGTGGAGTTTTTTTTATTAGGTTGTTAGGAGAATGTGTTCACCATCCTTAGCATCACAATGATTTAAACGAGCTCAAGAGGAAAATATTTCAGCATTTACTGTACAGGTTGTTTTTTTGGGACATGACTGGCCAGATAAGTGCACTGAATGATGATCCACATTCCAGCCATAATTTGGTCTGAACCCTTCTGAAAATTGGCACCAGATGCCCGAGGGAGAGAAAACAAATCTCAAAATAAGCCTGTTTGATTGAGTACCATCTACCCTACAATGTCTGGCCTGCGCAGACACTGAGATCAACGTCCACTAAGATAAGCGTTAAATTCAACACAGATGGACGAATAATCAGACTTTTTTGCCCTTAATTGCGATAGTTTCCTGTCACCTGAAACCAGCCTCGGTTTTTAAATAGAAACCGGGGATTCCATGCACAACGAGTTCTGTGTTACGCTGGTAAGAACATTCAATAGCAAAAGTCAGTCAGCTGAGGAGGGATATGTGAGAACACTGACAAAAAAAATTCAGAGAGAAAGCATCAATGTTATTATGATATTTGTACAGCACAGTAAGTACTACACATGAACTCAACCAAAATTTGTGAAGCACGGCTCGATCAGCATAGGTTGTTTGCTGTTTTGGCTAATCTGGGTTGGAGCATTGCTAGTGTATACACCCAATAAACTTAGATGTAATGAAATCAGCAGGATAATTAATTCATTTTTTGTTTGGTTACGTTTGGTCACATTTGCCATCCTCCTTTCTCACTTTTTGACTTTCTACTCAGACAAAATGAAACACACCGTTACCTTGAATAAAATTACGGATTTCTCTGGAGTTGAACGTTTTTGAACACATTTTGTATAATGTTAGTACACAACTCAGCAAAATATACAACAGATATAACAGTTTTTTAGACAATTTAACACTGAAGTTAGATATTATAAGTTTAAATCTGATGTCTTTTTACCGCGATTATAGTCATTTTAAAATCATTGAGCAGCAGACAATACACAACAATATTTCATTTCTTTATAAATGAATAATGATTTGTTTCTGTGGTTCTCACATGAACTGGAGAGACAAATTAATTCTTGAGTCTATTCTGCAGACAGACTCAAGGAGAAACGACGTGTCTTTGTTTATCCAGTTCTCCCTTCTGGAAACGTGCAAGAAAAAGGCCATACCAAGAAGACAGGTATGAGCTACCCCTCAGCTCCAGCCAAGGGCAAGTTTTGTTTTCCGAGGATGTAGTTGTTACGCTTTGGAATGGATTAGGACCATGCGATCCAAGACTACAGTAGGGCTCCGAGGTATCTTTTCTCAAGAGTGTGGTCTTACAGCCTGAGGAGAACTAGATACCGTTGCCTGTGATACAGGACGGCTGGGGCGCACATTGTAACTGGATTAGGCCCTCTGGCCACATGCTATTCTCTGGAGTTCAGCATGCAGAGAATTCACTGCCATGAAAATATGAGTCAAAGCTGTGATGCACTAGCACCGGGCTCTCAAGTATGGTTTGCACCTTTAACGAAAAACTTCTGAAACTGGCACTTAGAGAGTTTTGCACAAATTATTTAAAGGCAGATGCTCCTGCGCTTGGCACAACAGACGAGGCTTACAAACAGATGCAAAAGCCTCATCCACAAATTATCACCACTCATTCTGAAGTCGTGACTTTGTCAAACAACACGGTTGGTAAGTATCAATGTCTGCTGGCAATTTACATCCAGCGGATAGCAACACATGCAGAAAAGAGATAGAAACTAAATGTTTGTGTCCATTTTTTTCTTTTAAATTATGCTGAAGCTCATTTTAGGAACGCTGCTTTGTCGATCTTGATAAGCACTTTGGAGAGAGTAGCAGTGCTGTTAGATACACGGAGGAAATGCAGGTTCCATTTGGTTGACCCAGAAAAGAAGTGGCATTACAGCCTCTGACATGCTGGAAAAAACTGAAAAGCAGGACTTCTCTTAGCTCTGCTGGACAAGACAAAGGTGCTGCTGCTGTTTCCGCTCACTGTTCAGTGGAGAGGCTGACTTCCTAACACTGTTCTTCTGCTAAGACCCATACAATCGCTATCTTAATTGGATATCAAGCACTCAATAGATCATCCATTTAATAAATGCAAGGGACGTTGATAAGAGCTGGGCTAATTGCCATGCCTGGCACTAAAATAGTGGCAGAAAGACTTCACATAACTCGCGAGTATATTACTACAGGGATTTAAAAAATACAAAATGTGTGACAAAAATCACATGAAATTATCTCCTGGGATGTCTTTTTTTTTTAACTTTCACACATCCCACCACAGAACTGACATTTGTTTTAGTTATGACAGCCAACAGGAAACACAGCACATGTGCTACCAGTTAGTCGGGCTGAGTCTATTCTTTCTAATGACCACGTGGGCAGCAGCTCAAGAGATGCAAGCCATGTCCATTCCTTGGAGAGATAGCGAAACGCCAGATGTAATTAACAGCAGCTGAGGGTGCTGAAGGTCTGCATGACATCCAGCACCAGACAGCATGTTCCTCTCCTCTCTCCTTTGTTAATTAGTAGCATTAAACTAATCTGAGCCTCATCCTTTCTTTTCCACCATCAAAGTCCACCAGGGTAATGCAATGGCACAGTGAAGCAGAGCAGACTGAAATGAGGGAACTGTAACAATACCAATTTGCCACAGCGCTGAACACTGCAGCATTCCTAAATATATGTGCTTGCGCTCGTCTCTTTTTCTGTGGCTGATGCTTTGATAATGTCCTCTGTGCAAGCCTGAGTGCTGCAGGGTAGAGGTTTGGAGTGAAATGAAAGAGATCATAGGGAGCTGGGGCTCGCTACATAGGTGTGTCTGTATCAACACCGGTGTTGTTATACCCCCGCCTGTGGCACAATGCTGTAGATTTCTATGTGATTTATTAGCCTGCACGGATAGTAGCAAAAGAGCATGGGAACAGCAAATGCCACTAATGTAGACTATAGATGTCTAATAATAGCCTTCAAATGGCTTTCTGCAACGCCCTTACAAAACGGCAGTGTGTTTAATAAATCTGTATATCTGTAATTGCTCAGATAATGGAGACATCAGTTCTTTTGCATCATTAGGAAAACGGATGCAGCACACAAAATGCTGAACACCATTCAGTCTGCATGAGCGTCTCTCTCATGATGGCACTTCAGTTGCATCAGTGTCCTTGAAGATCCGAGCTTAAATGTGAAGATGTGGAATTTCAGCCATGATTTGAAAAATCTAGAGATTCAGAGAGGACTTTGGGAAAATAAAAACACGGATCTGTGTGTGAGCTCATGCCCGCGAGAGGTAATTGTCAGTCTAGACACCTGAGTCGAGATATCCCTGGTGTCTGACAAGTATAGAAGTTTGCAGGCTGCATGCAGCACCAACAGTGCCTTTGGAATCTTTCACTATGTGCAGGAGCCGTGACCCTTTACTCCCTGACTAGTTAAATTATTTACAGGTGCTCTCCTCCTGACAAACCTCTTACTGTCCTCACCTTCTGACACAGAGGCACTCAGCCCCACAGATGATTGTACACCACCATCACGCGAGTGCTCGATAGGCTGGACAATGCGTTAAAGCCTCTGCTCATATTTATATCACCTGATTCGGAGAAAAAGTAAGTCATATGTGGGGTCCACTTTGAGTAAGTGTAATTTTGTTGAGAGTGATCCTCCAAATCCTCCAAATGCATACTATGCTGCTGGTAAAAATCATATTTTTCACACTGGCAGATGAGAGAGGCGAGAGAGGCTTTGTGATGAAAAGTGAACTTGCACTGACCACAAAGAGAGCAAACTTGCACTCACTCACAAAGAGAAAAGGATGGTAGTGAAAACAGGGGAAAATCACTCCTTTATCTTTTCCCAACCTCTGTTTTACGCTTTGAATCCGACTTCAAAGCAATGTGGGGCTGAAAGTCACCCTGTTGTGTGGGTGGAAGGCTTTTACTTCCTTTGTTGGTAACACTGCAGTACGCTGCACACCTGTTAGAACAAGACAAACATGCTAATCAGTCAGCGCAGTTTGGCTCTAAGTGAGTAATTGTATAAACAAACTAACACGGGCACAAACATCTGTATATACATATAAACACTGTAGGCTTAAATGGCATCAGATGCCTTGGATGTTGACAGCAGCATGTATGTTAAGGATAATGTAATTGTCAAGGTGTCATTTTACTCGTCACACATTGTAGTTGCTGTGATGTATTGCTTTTTAGAGCTCTGTAGTAGAGCTCTTGCTTAGATCTGAAATAAAATCAATCCCCATTTGACATGAACTTCATTAATGATCTGTGACTGATCCAGTCACTGCGACTGGCCAAATAACACTGGTTCCTTTAAAAAAAAAAAAGCAGCTACTATATCAGCCAAAGCTCTTCTGACAACTGGCACTTTTACGGACGTGCATGAGTTTGGGTGTTTCATGTCACTGTCAAACCACAATGTTTTCTTTATTGATTTTTCTGTCTGATCTCATCACTGCCAGCGAGGAAGGGAGGCAGGGTGGGCACATTAGAGAGAAAACATTAGAAAAAAACTGCAACGTAATACTGGAAGTGTTGAGGCTAAATGAAGCAATTCTGTTAGTGTCGAGAGTAGGATGATGGCTTTATAAAGCTCTCTTATCCTTGTCAGGTCTGTCAATATGTTAATGAAGGTGTTGCAGCAGTAGGAGGCAGCGCTGGCTGGCAGCTGACTGGGAAGACGCCTCTCTTGGGGACTTGCATCCCTCTACCAGGACATGTGGTGGAGTGATGGGAGGGGTCCCTGTTTGTGAACTCCAGTGGGTGCCTGAAAGATCACAGTGACCTGCTCCAGGAGCGAGCGTCCCACTGACAGAACTCCTGAAGCCAAAACAGACTCTTCAATCAGCGTCGGCAGCGGACTGCCGGCAATGTCATTACTATCACCCGTCTTGTATTTTTTTTTCAAAAAGAAAACCAAAGTGCATCTTGTATGTGCCTCACAGTCCTCTGATGAAACATACCTCTATTAGACAGACTCTGACTGAAGACTGCTACAGACACTGACCTTCGGAAGATATAAGGGTTTTCTACACCGTCTTTCATGATTAAAGAAAAAACATGGTGCATGCTGAACAAAGACATCTGTGTAGCTGGAGTGAGAAAGAGAGCATTGTAGCTATCAGAAATCCAAATTTTTAATTGAAAAACTTTGTGTGCTCTTCTTCTTCTGTTGCATCTGTTCGCTCTCTTATAAAAGGCGCACATTGTTGTGCAAAGTTCTGCAAGAATTGAAATTGCTTTACCGTAAATGACTTTAGTAGATTTTTTATTCTTACTTTGGGTCGGCCCACTACCAAACAAACAAACAAACAAACAAACAAAACCCAAATGCAATTTTTTTTTAAATCTATCCCAAGTCAACTATAACCCAGGAGCTCACCTATTCCTGTCAGACAGTAGGAGTGATGAAAACACCATTCCAAAGTGAGGATAATGATTGTGTCAATGGAACACATATTTAATCTTCCTAAACACCTTTCATAAAGGTCCTAAAGGTCAATTTCTAATATAGTTCTCGTCAAGGTTGTTTCTTTGTGGTTAAAGTACTTGGCGGATGAACCAAAAGTCCCTGATTCAAATCCAGTGATACCTTCAAAACTGAATTTATAGTTGAGTCAACAGAAGTAAGGATTAAAAGTTTTTTAAAATGTGAAATTATAACTCAAAGTTGAGTTCTGAGAAGTCACAATTCAAAATTAAGCAAACTCAAATGAAAAACTTGAAATGTTTAATTCCCAAACTTGAAATTTTGCTGATTTGTTTCTTTAAAATTATGAGTTCACCCTCAACTTTTTCTTTTCTTTAGTTTTTCTTTTTTTCTCCACAGTGTATAGGATTTAGAAACAAAGCTCTAAATCAGATTGAGAGAACTAATCAAAATGATTAAGGATTAATAATGCAATATTTTAAATTGCACCATTTAATTTTCAAGCACAACAATGATAAATCACTGCTTACCATAAACATTTTTTTTAAAAATACAAAATCTTACAAGTTTTTTCAACTTTGTTTGACAGTACTCTGAATAATATGTTAAACACCCACTTACTTACATTTCTGGAATATTTAGTACTTCAGTGGTGCAACAACCCCAAATTTTGAAATGTTGTTGTCTTAACAATGGCTTATTATGTCAATCAGGATTAAATGCCACCAAAAAAAACCACAAAACAAAACAAAAACTCTTAACAAGTCACTCAAAGCAACATTCATTAAAGACATTAAACAAAGCTGTCCTAAGGTAAGAGGTGATTTAATTGTTCCAAATTTTACAGGATTAATATGTTTTTTTTGTTTGTTTTTTTGTTGTTGTTGTTGGGTTTTTTTGTCTTGTTTTTTTTTTTACTTTTTTTTTGTCGTCTTTTGTTTTTACAGAGAGCCAATACCTTGAAGCTAGTCAGGATAAGAAATTTTTTCTTCACTCAAAACTAAACAAACAAAATTTGAAATGTAATAATAATAATAATAAATAGAAAAATACATTATTTAAAAAAAAATCATTTTCATTCTAATGACAGAGATTTGTCTCTGCTCAGTGCTCGGGCTGTAAATGACTGGTTAGAAACTCTTTTTCTTTACAGTACTGCAGGAGAACATCCACAGTGACGGCATCCCCTGGTACTCAGCATTGCACAAATGTTACCATCAGCTGCATCTGAGTGAGTGATTTTTGAGCTTGCTTTGAAAAGTAGTGCATTTTTATTCTCAGAGTCTTTTTCAAAGCATAGCTTTAACGTGACTGAACAATATGAGGAGCCTCAGGACAGTTTAGTGATTTGAATATTAAAATGGAACTTCATATCTGCTCTACAGGGCTCAATTAGTTCACACAGGTTTTTGAAACAGCGTACGATAATTGAAAGCTTTTGATCCTTGAGCCTAAACTGCAAAGGACAGGACTGAGGAGCTAATGAAATACACTATATATATGCAACACTGTATTTTGCAATGAGGAAAATATTCTAAATACAGTATGGTAGAAAAAGAGAGTAAAAGAGAAATCTGCAAAGGTTTTCTCTTTTCTATTTATTCTTCCCTGCACAGTAGTTCCTTTTTTACAGTATGCGGATACGAGCTGCTTTTCTTCCGTACTGCAACTCTATCAAGAAATATGATTAATATGTTGGGCCAGAACCCAGGTCCATGGCGCAGGCAGATAATTGAGTTCTAATCTTCACACTGTGGTGATATCATTAACTACCCCACCCCTACAACTCCATAAAGAGGCAGAAACCAATTGACAGTTTGGTGAGTGTAGGTGCAAAAGCCACATTAAAATGAGACCTGGGGAAAGCAGGTTTTCATGCGGCCATTGCCTGAATCGATAAAAGGCTATTAGGTCTAAGTCCCTCAGGCACATCCGACAGAACTCAGGCCCAGAAAAGACTAAAAGGGGCGAAGAAATGTCCAGATAATTCATTCAGAGTCAACACCGGATAAATAATAACAAACAAATATTAATCGTCTTGCTCCTGTTGTAGTGCTAGCAATTCCATAGCAACAGTGTCTGTTTCTCTTTGTTCTTTTCTACTACTGAACAATCTGCTGCTGACAGGAGCCAAATATGTAAATGTGTGCACAGTGTCATGAAATTTTAATAATTATTTTGCAATGAATTGGAACAAAGAGGGAGAGAATTCTGTTATGGCACTGTATATCTACAACAGTTGATTTTAGAAGGACCATTGCTCCATTTGTGAGGCCTCAAAAGATTTTCCATCACTTTATTTTACTGTACGACTACTCTCTACACTATTTATAAGTCCTGTCAAATAATGTATTCTGATCACAGGTGTTCCTTTAATCTGCTGCCTCATCTGCACCTCACTCCTCCGCTGTCTCACCATCACAAGGCAATTTGTTTCGCAGTGGTTTGAGATTGACAACTTCCTAACGTGGACAGCGAATGCCAGCAGCAGGCTGCAAAACAAGGCAGTCAGCACTGAAATGTCTTCACAAAAATCCTGTCTACTCCAGTCTTTATTCATCATTTTTTTCCATTCGAAAGCAGAGAAAAGACATTCAAGAAGTCAAGACGTACAGGATGTGGTACTGACTGCTGACTACGGCATCAAGGCTAATTTTATACGACTTGCAAGTTCAGGACATAAAGTTCGAATTTATTATATTTCAAAGATGTAAATCTGATCTGCCGCTAAATGAGTCCTTAAGTTATTCATTGTGGCTTAGACTACTTAGCGAACACACACACACACACACAGGTCTGAAGTCAGAAAAAATACATATATATAGGCTTGCAAAACACATTTTACATTGAGCTAAAAGACTTCACCTTGGTTCAAGCAGACTAAATCTGACACATGGTGCTCATAAACATTCATCCGTTATGTCTGCTTAAATGGAGCCAGGTGTGCAACTTGTCAAACTACCTTTTAAGCAGAAAAGGAACTTCAATTAACTGTTGAACACCACTTAATGAAGTGCTGATTGTGAGAACAGAACAGTGTCCAGAAACATAATGAAGTCATTAATGCTAATTTATACAAAGTCTAACATTTGAGCCCTTTGTTTATTTGTGAGAAGCCAGAAAACATCCTATGGGTTCATTATGATCTGGAGAGCTTCCGCTAGTTGTGTGTTGGACAAGCGGGGTCAGGACACGCATGCAATCAGCCAAGTGCCTCATCTAGTGTATGCAGAGCCATTCCTGTTCTATGCTAATGTCATCTCGGTGGGCAGAAATGAGAAAGTAGTGATGCAAGATAATTACCAGGGCACACCAGAGACAGGTGGTGCCCTAACTGTGGTGATTTAGCATTTTGAATTCCTCATTCTCATTAGGCCTGTGCTATTCCTCAGTCAGGAAGTAAACTTCGTGGCACTGGGCGCCTAATCTTTAAAAAGAGCCTCTAAGGAATGGCAGATCCCAAATGCATTCAGAACATGCTAATGGACTATTACAAAGAGTCACAAATGAACCTGGTGTTTACCTGCAGTCAAGGTCAGCTAGCAGGTTATCAGCGGTTCGGGATGGCAGACTCATTTCTCAGGGCTATCCCCGTACACAGTTTGAAAAGGTCAGCCATTAACTATGCCATAAGAACAGTTCCCCTTTTTTACCGTTGAGTAAAGAGCTATTTGTGTCACTTCCAGTGGTGAAACTGTTAAAAAGCTAAAGCACACAGTGAGAGCACTGCTTTTAAACTGGTCTCTTAAGGGGTCTATTTTGTACCCAGGTTGAACCGAGTCGACATGATGCGACTTCATGATTCATGACCCCCGCTGATGCTTAGTCGAACCGCTAATTGTGTGCTTATCACCGGAACTATGTGGAACAATGGGTGGCCACAGCACCGCGGCAGAAACGCTCGCTTTGGGTTCAGGTTGAAGTTTCTCTAATGACTCGCTATTAGCCGCCCGACTTATACCATTGAGTTATACCTGTTTAGCTCAATAGGAACTGTCTGCAGCAGCAGACAAAATGGTCTGTCACAGGGCAGAGAGCGCTTTGGTTCCTGCCTTGAAACAAATGGATTTCACACTCTACCTGCAGAGATGCTGGGGAAAGGTGTGAATGGGCACTGAAGTACAGCCACAGGACAGGAGACGACAAACTATGGAGCGAGCCAATTAGACTTGGATCTGTGGGGAAGCACACGCTCCCCACTCTGCACCGGGAAAGCTGTACTGACGCCACATGGCATTCCATTTCATTGCCTATATTCAAATTACTATGTCTGTGCCATTAATAAATATTACACACCTGCAGAGCCAAGAGGAAGAAAGCCAGGCTCAGAGCTTTTAATGATGGACAGGAAATGTGTCAGCGGTTAGTTGAACCAAGCTGAGGTGGAAATGTAGAGCAGCAGAATATTTTCTCACAATTACACATTACCAGCAGTGGTAATTCCATTCTGGTGCAATGTGAGTGCTTTTGTGCAAACACAACCCTAATAGCCAGAGTCTACATTAAAGGGACAGTTTACTACAAAATTAAAAGAACATATTTCTCCTCTCCTCCGTCTGGTTTGTTTTGGTGAGTTGCCCAGTTTGGAGATATCTACTGTAAAAATAACTGCCTTCTTCTTAAATGTAAAGAAACAAGCTACAATAGCACTCGGCATTTGGTGCTTAAAGCAACAACATAATACATTTTAAAAACTCAACTGCCTTTTTTCAGAAACCATGACCTTGTTGTGAGCACTTTCATATAGGAACTGGGGCTGTGCAAAAAAATAATACGGCAAGATATTATATTTGTTTTCATGATATCTGTATCATTTCGTGACCCATGTATCATGACACTTATCATATTGTGAAGTCCTTTCCAAAACCCAGCCTCAGTGACACAAAAAACACTTAAGCACTTTATTTTTTGTACACTTTCAGTTTCTCGGTGTCCACTGTTTTTGTGTGTCCAGTTAAAGTGCAAGAGTGCACTTAAATTTCTTTCTTTTTTTTTCTTTTTTCTTTTTTCTTTTTTTTTAATGTTTCGGCAGCTGCGTCACTGTTTGGTAATTTGTCGAAACCATTCAAATAAACTGAAAAGAAAATTCTGAATTAAATTGCTTTGACTCAATTTGTCAGTTAAATTATCAATATAATGAGATGTCACGTCTAGTCTAAGTCTAAGTCTAACAAGATCGTAAACAATAAATCACATTTCAACTATGTTTTTACATTTTCAGTCAACTATTTTGAATATTGCAATATATTGCAATACATATCATATCGCAAAGTATCATATTATCCGATTTTGACCCACGAATCATGATGCGTATTGTATCATGAAGTTCTTGCCAACACTCGGCACTAATAGGAACTATTTTCTGTCTACTGAACTACACCCACCAACTGCATCATTGAACAGAAGGAAGTCTGCTAGCTCATCTAGCACCACTGAGCTAGCCAACCTTAGAGCCAAAGAGGAAGTCACCAATGCTTACATCAATCCTGAGCTATCACACACACAAGCCTCTCTTCAATAAGCAGACACACGTCTCCTTCTCCACTGTGATACGGTTGTGTGGTTGTAGTTTGGCAGAGGGAAAATTGTTCCTCCATGAAACTGTTCACAGCGAGGTCTGTGGATTATCGTGAGTAACCAGGTCATGATTTTTTGGAAGAGAAAATGCTGTTGAGTTTTTTTAAATGTGTTTTTTGGAGCTTTGATCACCACAAGCCAAATCCCATCTAATTCCATTACATTCGAGAGAAGGCAGACAACTCTACAGCAGACATCTCCAACACTGTGTAGCTCAGACCAAAAACAATCTAGATGGATAAATACCATTACAAGTTATAGGACAAATATTCATTTTGATTTTGAGATGAAATGTCCCTTAAATACAGACAGGAAAGGCAGCTCCTGTAAATCATAATGCCTCCATGTTAGCCACCCCCCAAATCTCATCTCGTCCCTTCCGCAGAAAAATAAACTCTTTCCAGTTTGCACGCGGCATTAGATGAAATGACACTTAAAACTGGAAGAGACCCAACATTTTCTGACATGCCTCATTTTGCCCATCAAATGCCATTAAAGATAATTGATTGTGGAACACAGAGTGGCATAACCATGTAAGAAAGAAGAAAAGGACAGTGAGGAGTGAGGGGGTAGGCAGGAGAAAATTTCTGTTGTCTAATGGCAGCAGAATGGATGAATTTAAACTGTCAAGAAATGAAGGTATTGTCAGCTAAGATGGTTAAATGCCAGACTCTCAAAATCCTGACACTACGATGCTGTCAAGCTGCCTGGAGGAATAAGAGTGACAGTAATGTGAAACAAAGAAATCTCACACGCTCATGCCTGTTACCTATAGTGCAAACCCACTGTACAGGAAAGGAGTGCTTCATTCAAAAACAGGGATTTAGAATTACTGATGATCAGAAATACTTGAACTTAGGAAAATATTTACACAAGATGGATCACTTCAATTTTTACAACATAAAAGCTTAGCAAAGAAAAGAAAACCTACACAACCAGCCCATATACGCTACACAGGTAATATCTACACCCTGAGAGTGTTTGTGAAATGCTCTATAAAATTTTATTATACACATATAAATACACCCTGCCTCTTGGCAACAGAGGATTAACATACGAATTACTCGTGTTGCTATGTCTTTTATTACTACAGGATTCCATAAGAAACCAGCCTCTACCTACACTTCACTATCAACTGACTGAATAAATCAAAGTTTTGTAGTATGACAAATATTTTTCTGTTTATGCCTGAGCTAAATCCATGGTAAGCAAAGTCAAAAGCACATAAATCAAACTCCTCTTTCCTCTTACCGCAAGACAAACAAAAAATGCTGTTTTGTATTTTCCAGCACTCTAGACAGACTCAGGGATGGTTTTCTCTATCCTGATTCACCTCATTTTGAGTTACCGTGTCACAAAATGTGTGATCCTCAAGATTTTAAGGTTTATAACTGGGACATGCAGCTGACTTGAGGTATCATTTTAAAACATTTATGCTTACAAAATACACACACCGATGGCCTAAAGAAAATCAATTTGGAAACTTGCTCAAGACAAGAGGAATCTGCCTCAGTTCCATTCCAAGAAAGATGCGTTAAGAAAGATCAAGAGGGCATTTTAAGAAGAAAATCAGTATTTGGTACTATGGTATTTATACAGCAGTAACATTGCCTGACTACTTTAACATTCTGTCTGTGTGAAAGATCAGCAACTACAAACACTAAGCGCTATCCATGAACTGTGCATTATTTTCCATTATAATGACCAAATTATATTACCAGTGTTTGCTTGATTGATGCAGTTGAGTGAATAAAATGCCGTGTTGGTATGTGCAGTACACAACAGGATATGCTGCCGCTGTTGATTACAAGCAACATACGTTCAATAAGTTTCACATGCAAAGAAATAATTAAGATTTATTTCATATGGTGTATTAATATTACATCTTTGGAATGTTTAAGTGGCAGATATTCTAAATTTTGCACAACTATATGTAGTGAATTTAAGCATGATTTTGGATGCAGCTCCTTTCTTATTTTTTTAACCACAGTCTTCTGCTTAGGTTTGGTTTTGCTTGATGAGCAGCTTGCGTCATGTGTGAGACCGCAGCCGCCATGTTGACCTGTATACATGATACATCCATGGTTCTGCAGACAGACTTCAGAGACAACTGGGTTGACACTCCAGGGCCTTCCCTACTGTCATAGCGCTGCTACACAGGGATGCGTGCGTGTGTGTGGTACTGGGGGGTTGGGTTGACGCTGCTGTCCACAAATCCCCTCCTCTCATCATTAGGCCTCGCTGCCTACCTCCCCTCTTG
>JAPZDX010000003.1:8776089-8788842 GCA_029783625.1 Naso annulatus | reverse complement strand
CTTCACCTGCAGCAGTAGTGTACCAGCTGGGAAGACAGGAAATAAATAAAAAGAGAAAATGTCAAAGAGCAAGCAGCGCGTGCTACGTCTGTGGCTCTCCGTACATTGTTCTGTTAGCCAGGTGATCTCAACATGCTGATGCCCTGATAAAAACACTTACGGAGGGACGCATGTGTCGAAGGATGAAAAAGTCAATATCTGCGAGCCACATTGTAAAACAACACAACTGCATGTGGCCACGGGCGCGCTAACAATGGAGAGACATGAAAGCAGAAGCACAAAGTAATTAAAATTCTGTGGAAACATAAATATCAAAAGCAGGGCTGTCAGAGCAGCCTCTGACGGCTGCCTACTGAGGGAAAAAAAAAAAAAAGTAGGGCCGTGTTGGCAATAGTTGACAACCCTGGTAGAGCTTCACATTTGGACGTGTGGGAAAGGAGGTGGTAGTGTGTATGTGTGTGTTTTTTTTTATTCTGTGGAGTGGTGGTTCTTTGTGCTGTCAAAGCTGTGGAAGCTGGGAGTGAAAAAAAAGCATGTAACCACTGCCAGCAGATAATGTCACTCAGTCTTTGTGTTCAGGAGCGGGTGTTTCAGTGCTGGCTAAAATATATGAATATTGTGCATAAAAGCACTGCAGCGTAGAGGGAAGGAATAATGTCCACGTGTTGTCCATTATGTGTCCCTTCCATAATAAGCAGAAACAATAAAACTAGTCACTGCTGTGCACTAAAAAGGACACTGTCCATTAGAAGCCTCTAAATGTTTTCTGAAGAAGACAAAGCTTTTGATGCTCTTATTATTCCTTTGATCCACATCAAAGATCTGGATGAAGGAAGGCAGATAATACCTCAGAATCCATGATGATGTTTCCAACATTAAACAGACATGAGACATATGCCTATGATGAGAACAGAGACGGAGAAGTGATGGTCAGGGACCAAGTCGTATCTCACCGACCAAATTCCACCGAGAATCACAGTCTGAGACGCAATTTCACAACAAGACCTCGGTCAATCCGTGTTTCTAGGCTTTGATTCAGCCTCTTTGCTGTTTGACACAGAGGGCAACACAATACCAAACAAAGTGCCAAAGTTTAAACAAGACTGATAAAATATATTAGAGGAGTTTTTTAGTAGTTTACTCACTGGCAACTAAAAAAAAAAAACACCTGGCACACACTAGTTTTGGAATCTGAAACAATGGTTTCTTGTCATGGTGCAGTCTGCGCGCTCGGGATGTCACAATGTCAGATTTTGTGTCACGATTATTGCTTGAGGAAATATCATGGTTTTAAAATTTTCATGATTATCAACACAATTTTATCTATTATAAATACACACACACATTTTTATTATTATATTACAAATAAACTACATAATTAATGATACAAGTCTCTCTTTCTCTCCTCTCTTTTCCCACTAACCTTTATAAATTAATGTATATGTAGCCAAACTAATATGAGACTTACATTATTTTTAAGTAGTCAAACATTAGGCCTACACTTAAACAACTAACTGGACAGCCTACAACTGATGGTGATATGCTGTATGTTGAATAGTCTAATTACAGTTGTTATCATTGGCTTTAGCAATATTATTCACTAAAGCATTTTTTAAGCATTTTTTTTAATCAAAAGGTAGAAAGAGAGAGAGAGTCCCTCCTCCTCCTCCTGTTTTCCGCCCTCCTGCCTCGAAAAAGTGTCTGTGTGTCTGTGAACTCCCTGTGAACTCTGGTGCACTTTCATGGTTCCGAGGAGTTAAAGCAGTTTAGGGCCAGCTTAGTACATTTAGCTGATATAGTTTTTTACCTTGACTTGAACATGCAGGGATGAATGATTATCCTGACGATGTTGGGACAAATTAGAAGTGTTGGAGCTTTTAGCAGCAACTTTCTGGCGGCAGGCTCTGCAGACAGGATATCCATCGTTGACCACAACACCCTGGTCATTTTTTTGAAATCCGAAATGATCGTACACTGCTTACGTAAGTTAATGCTTTTCTTTGGTGGATATAACTCCGGAATATCGGTTCCCCCCGCCATTTGAAGCTTTTCAACCTTCCAGGTAAGTTAAGTGACACACTGTGCAAAGTACGACCACACACACCCACACACATGATGTCACAACTCGCTAAAGATTTCCCACAACTCCTGCATAAATGATGTGTCACACGAGACACCGTAGCTCATAAAATTTTTACAGTTATCCTACCGTGACATTTACAATAACTGTTAATAGTTAGATCGGTTAATCCTGACATCCCTGCTGTGCATTCCTACAATAACATATAATATGATGCAGGTAAGATGCAGAATATCATCAGGCACGTGTCCAAAATGTTTTAGGATTTTCTCTTTTGTTTCAGCTTCCATCAAAGAGCTCAACTATCAGTCTAAGTAAGTAAGTAAGTTTAACAAAATGTTGATAAAAGTAAGAAATGTTATTTGTTTCTTACTTGTAAGTGAAATTACAAACAGATTTTCCAATACCTGACACTTCTTCTTCATAGTCAGCAGCTACAGTAACATTATTAGGATAGTGTAGAACTAACAGGAAGGGCCCTAGTTCTTGGTTTAAAGGTCCAGTGTGTAGGATTCAGGAGGATCTATTTGTAGAATAGGATAGAAATGGAATAAAATATTCATAATTAATGTTTCATTAGTGAATCATCACCTTAAAAGAAGAATTTTTGTGTTTTCATGACCTCAGAATGACTCTTTTATATCTACAGATGGAGCAGGTCCTCCTACATTGAATGTGCCATGTTGCACTGCCATGTTCCTATAGTAGCCCAGTATGGACAAACTATACATCGGCCCTTTCAAGTATTTTGAGGGTCTTCTACACACTTGGAAGGAGAGGGTAAGCAATGGATAACTCAGTTGGGTGCGATCTGCAACTTCAGTGCTAGATGCCACTTAATCCTACACAATGGACACACTGAAGTCTCTGCTGCCATCATGGTCGCTTCAGAAAAGGACAGAATAAGCAAAGACATCACAGAACGTACGCCTTCAGACGAGTAAAACCACAGATAGATCTCATCTCGAGAAAAATTGAAAACATAAAACAGGCAGTGTATACTTTCAATCATATTAAAAGCCAAATAACTCCCAGAAATAGATTGCTTTCGCAAATGAAGTTCTCTTAATGAGAATTTAATGCTATGCATTTGAATATTTACATTTGTGGCTATTATTTTTGTCTGAATACGTGTCACGAAAGACAATTAACCGAGTCCCTCGTGCGAATTCATTTCACACGCTAAATATATAGTACATAATTCAGACAGCATAAATAATTGACAAGTAGCTGAAATGCAATATACTATTTAAATGCATTAAAATATTAATCAGAAATTTGTTCAAGACTATGTTGATATATCTAATAAGAGTAAAAATCCAGGAACTGTGATACCGTCCTTTCATCTGTGAGCTATGGCAACTACAAAACAGATACAGGACAGCATGTATACACGAGTCTCCTGCAGTGCAGCGTGTGCATGTGATGTACATTCATTAAAGATGCCTTTTATGTATGTAGGCGGACAGCACACTTCCATGTGACACACTAGGGTGCCGACTGCAACTAGCAATTGCACAGGTGCTACCATATATGCGGCTTTCTATGTATTTAACCACAAGGGTCACTCACAGAGAGGCTTCCCATCACCTAAATAATACAGAAAACGAGTGCTGAGGACTTAATTGAGCTGCCATGTATGCTTATCATCACTGTCAGAGCACAACCAGGTGCCCCGAGAACCTAAGAGATGGCCATTTCTTCCCTCCTTTATGAAAATTAATCGTTTCACGGCCATTGTAAATGACATGCCACATTTGTTTATGGGCTTGGAGAGAACGGATAGCGAAGAAAACATATAAAGGGAGGAGGGAATGCGGCTACTGACCCATGCTAGTCCCACACTGCATTTGCATTCATTAGCTCAATCAGGGAGCCTTCCTAACTCTCTCCATCATAAATGATAGATGACTGAGGAGGCTGAATAGCCACTGAGATCACTGAGACCCACAGAATAGATATATTTTACTGATATAAATTATTCATGTGACTCTCCTGCTGAAAAACAACATCTGATTGGTTCTTAAGGAGCTGGGATAAAGATTATGCAAATGTTGATCACCCATAATTGAGCATAATTGCATTGCATATGTTTGTGAAGCTCTTAACAGCCATTTCTCTCCACTCAGAATTGGTTCTACAGTGGGACACAAGAGGGGTGACTCACTCACAGGCACCTGTGTGAGGCACAAAAGGGAGGAGCAGCATAAATGCAGTGGATGACATCTCTGTCCAGGCGTCTGCTGGAGGCAGCAGCCAGGTTAAAGTCACAGAAAATAAAAGACGGGGTGAAGGATGTCAACTGTTTATTGTGTTTTTTGTTGTTGTTTTTGGGTTTTTTTTGGCTTTCCCAGAAAACAACAGGGATCATAAATGCTTCAGAAGAGCCTAATTGGTGCTCTTTGATGTGCCGCTGTTGTTTCTCTGTTCTCTGTCAGCTGTCACCCTCCGGCCCAAGGCTCTCTGACAGAAGCGGACTCCAGTCAGGCCGTGAAGTTCAGCACGGGCACAGCAGTGTGACAGCAACTCAATTACTAAGATACCAGTCATAATGAAGGGGGCTGCAGGGAATATCGGCATCTGTTCAGCACAGACGGACAAGGCACAATATTCCATACAGGTTAGAGCAATTACACCAAATGTTTGAGTTACTTGGTGGTTGGAGAGGGAAACACTGCGGACAACTGAGTGACATAACAGCATATGTGAATACAATATTGCCACGGAAATCTCATTTACGGAAAACTGGAGAAAACTATAGAGGGTTGTTACTTGCAAAAGCTCCAGACTTGCATAATAATGTAACCAGCTGGTCACTCGCTACAGCCTCACTGTCACAGTAATAGTGCAATCAATAGTCTGAATAAAACTGAATAATGATACTCAGCCTGGGCTGCAGAATCCAACAGCGCAGAGGAAGAGACATGGCCCGAGGTGCAAAAACACAGAATGTAACACAGCACCAATCAATCTCTCAGCTTCCAAATCAGACATGGCATCTCTGTTGCAGTAACGCTTGTGCATAAGCAAATGGAGATAGGAGCTAACAAGGTCATGTATTTAACACTTTCCAAAGTCACGGACAACATGTGTCTGCCAGATTCACCGGCAAGATGAACAAAACAAGCAAAACTCATGCAAAAGAGAAAAAAAAAAAAAAGAAATTGAATCATCAAATTTTCCACACAATGGAACATTTCTCCCATTAAAAATGCTAATAAGCCAATCTTTGAAGCATCCTTATTTGCATTTCAGACACTGCTCTCAAACTCTGAGAAAAAAAAAAAAAAAACAGTGCCGAAGCAAGGGAGAGAGCCAATCTTCTGTTCCTCATCCATTAGAGATGCTCAGCAGTCAAGACTGTGTTTGCCAAGCACTGCAATGCAAGATACTCGCTACAAAAATGCTGCATTACAGTCAGACTTCACCTTTGCACACAGTGGCACATTCAGATGCTGGTTCTGATCATGCAAAGACGGATTCCCCAGGGAGCGTGTTTCCATGGTTCGACAAAAGATGAAAGTGATCCCAACATAACAACCATACATATTCAAAAAGTCCTTGTTCTGGCTGCTTTTGTGGAGTAGTGTGGTATACCCAGAAGACCTCTCAACCTCATACAATCACCAGGAGTTCACAAAATAATCACTGTTTTACAATATGTTTAACTCACTGTGAACAAGGAAGTCTTCAGCACGACAGAAACACTGCAAGGTAGGCAGAGGAGGGATGGGTCCCAAGACAAAATGATATTCAAACTGCTGCCTAACTAGGCTATCTCCAAGCCTGAGGAGATTTATGATTTTATCATTAGGGTGTGCCGCATACATTCGATATACATAGCCTGTCTGTGGTGATTTTGATGTAGCGGTGCTTTTTCAGTGAGAGGTATGAGA
This sequence comes from Naso annulatus, assembly GCA_029783625.1. NCBI lineage: Eukaryota > Metazoa > Chordata > Actinopteri > Acanthuriformes > Acanthuridae > Naso > Naso annulatus. The sequence continues at coordinate 8,782,866 of JAPZDX010000003.1, read as the reverse complement.
GATAAGAATGCAGGCTTCACGCCACAGTGGATAACGGTGGTGGAGAGCCTCTTGTTAAACCCAAATACATGCTCATCTTTGCTCCTTCGAATGCAAGAGGCTCCTGATGAAGAAAAGAAGAAAGAACTGACATGACTCGTCGAGGCACTTTTGCTATTTGTTTATGACAAAACCATCATAAATAAATGGATAACGTGAGAGAAAAAAAAAAAAGGCATGTAATTCATGCCAACGCATTATGAGAAGTCTACTCAACAAAAGTGAAGCGTGACGCAGACTGACATTTACAGCTCACTGTTTACTCAAACAAATAATGGACATGGAAAATTTGAGTATTAGTGGGATATTTTGTGGCACGCTGTTGATTTTTGTAACAATGCGTAAATGTTAAGGGACGGGGCAGCACATTTAAAATACAATGTCTCCTCTGTGCCAAAATTTTCTCACCAACATTAACATGAGAGGTTTGATTGCAAGCCTGCATTTTCATCATTCTCTCTTTCAACATCAATCCTTTGTATCTCAGGCAACCTGCGAATATTTACAGTCCAGCTGCTTTTGGTAAGTTTAAAAAAAAAAAAAAAAAAGGCAATACGAAGGAGTATTACTTTCTAAAGTGTCAAAACCAAAGATGAAAAATGATCTATCTGGAGTGGCTCACATTCTCTTTCAATCAGAGATGAAGACATAACATTTTTAGGCGGAGCAGAGAGGTCAACTCTGACCACCTGTTGCAGCTGAGCAAGCGGCTAATGAAAGTTCAAGCCCATTCACCTCATGCGTATGCAAAAACATTCACATTATCACCAAAGAATACGGGAGGATCTAAACAATGATGTTAGTAAAACTGAGATGTAATGTTAAAGAAAACAATACCCAAGGACACATAGAATAAAGAGGCACTCCCAAGCAGTGACAGTGGAATAATATCTATGCGCTTTAGGCTTCAAGCTGGCAGGAGCTGTCAGATCACAGTGACTCAGAAGCACCCTGAAAGCTTGCAGGAGGACACTCGTATTCTTGGAGACGCATTCAGTGAAGTTGTACTAGTTTGGATGTTGAATGGGTTTTTGAAAGGCTTTCTCTTAAGTGCTGGTACTGAGGACTTTCTCATGCATTGATAATCCAATGGCCCCTCAATGATTCAGCAAGCAGGGAGGGGAGCGGCAGCCAAGAGCTCGATCTCTTTGGCTCTATTTAAAATTTTAGTAAACTGAAGCAGGAGTGGGAGCAGCCGAGGTAGCGGGGCGTCTGCAAGGCACCCGCAAATTTTCACATCCTTAACCTCATCTACTGATTTAGTTTAGTTTATTCATTTTAAACATGTTAAAATAGTAAATGAAATTTATACACAACAAAACAGAACAAATAGAGCACATGAAATAAACTCTCGGTAAACAACAATATAATGAGCAGTGACTGTTTAAAGAAGGATGGAGAATTGAGTAAAAAATAAAATAAAATCTAGTCATACCCCTAATAAATGAAGGCATACTACGAGTTTTGTACCAGATTACAACACTCCACCTCATTGTTCATGCATCCCGTATTTGTTCAATATGTTACTTTTAAAGATTTGTTTAAACTCACTTGGTGTTCTACATGTTTTCTCTCTTTCACTGCAGTTGTTCCAGAGATTGACTCCCTTTACTGATATTCCACAAAGTTTAGCATTTGTCCTGGCTAACTGTTGAGTGCTTATAGTTTGATGAACAGTGGGTTTGTTGGTTCTCTGTATGTGGTTTTATTTACAATTCTAATGGCTCTTTTTTAAGGGTGAAGATTGGTTCTGTGTCTGTTTTGTATGTGTTCCCCCACACTTCCACACAGTACATGATGCACAGCAGTATGAAGTAACAGTAGATTTGTTGTTTTATTTCTTAAAAAAAGTGACAATCCATATCAATGAACAGTTGCATGTAAATATGCAACACTATAGCCTAGCTAATTTTCATCCCCGGTCCCCCGTCAGGCCGGTGCCTGCCACACAACCTACAAAACACATCATCAAGAAGAACAGAAAAAAAACAATAATAAGAAAAGAAGAACAATAAACAAAGTTGCTAATGACAAACCAGTACAAGGTGTATTGTGATGACTGATTGAGGAGGTATTTGACTATATATAATAGTTCATATTTTTTGTTTTGATATTAATATGTGGCTTCTATTATAGTTTGTTGTCCATTACAAAGCCCAGACATTTGATTTCATTTACTCTCTCTAGCTCTATGTCATTTATCACGAGTTTCTTATTTGAGTTTATTGGCCGGTCTCAAAATATCACAAATTTTGTTTTGTTCAAATGACTGATAAGGGGGCAGGACACAGACGTCTGGCAGGAGCATGTGAGTTTACCAACTGCTGAATATCTCTGTGTGCACAGGACAAGGCATGAAGGCACGACAGAGGGGTCTGGATTTTGGAAAAGAGATGTTACATAAGGTTTTTAATGAGACAAAACTCAAAAGATAATTTAATAAGTCGTGATCCTCGGAGTTTTCTGACAGCCAAAGACATCGAATGTTGTTCATCTTTTGATCACTTGTCACGGTTTCAAAGTTGCTGTGTGACTGATCCACTGAATAATTGTGTGGACATTTCTGGGTTAAAATATTTGTTTTTTCCTTAATTTAGTAACAAGTGCTGCTTTTGAAAACAAGAGGCTGGCACAGATTAAAGGACTCCTGATTAATGAACTGCAATCAGTGTTATTTTCTGAGTTTGCCTGTTTTTCTAAATGGTGTACATTTCATACAGTTTAAAATGCCAAGGCTGCTCTTGTAATGTAATTAAGCGGCGAGTCTATTTTATTGTTTGAGTGGGACAGAGCGTGCTAGGACACACTATTCCTCACGGAGGCCACCCTCATTTCCAGGGCAGTACAGCAGTTGCGGCACACAAGAAAAAACTGAAAAACTGATCAGAAATGTTCCATTGTAGGACATTTTATATTCCACCGCTGAAAAAATGGAAGCACAGGGTCAATTAATCAGGCACTTGTTTACCATTCTCAAGGCTCTCCGTGTTCATTAGTCTGCCGAAGCTGCGCTCTATGGGGCTGGAGACAACCACAGGAGAGGAGATTCATCTACACGCCGCGGGTGACATCCAGAGATTTACGAGCCAGCGCGTGCCACACGCCACATTTCCCATCCCCATAAGACAATAAACGCTTCATTATCATTTCAAATTGCTCCTTTTGTTTCTGGTAACGAACAGCCGCAGCGGCAGCGGCAAAACCGAAAAGTAAACTGTTGTTCCACAATGCCCTCAACACCACTGTCCAATCACCAGCTCTGGGATCTGGCTCTAGATATGACGGAGAGGTTTTTTATGCATGTGAAAATTCTCGCGCAGTGCTGGAGGGAAAACAGAATGCATGATATTATAAGCCAGAGTGACTAACTAATTAGTATTTTTTTGTGGCTGGCAATATTTATTTGTTATTATTATTTTTGGCCTTGATACATAAAACTCTAATGAATTGCACCTTTCTTTGAATACGACATGAAAAACGATAACTAGAAGAGCCCAGAGAGCGGATAAAAAAGAGCATGGATAAACTGGCCAAAAATGCAGAAAAAATATCAACTCTTTAGAAGTCTAAACAATTCTGGAGAGACGTATATAATGACTAAAGGGCACAATGAATCGTGCAGTGCTTGAATGGATGTTCCCTCTCTTAAGAGAAGCAGAGAAAATGCTCCTTTCTTGTCAGCGGGCCAGCTGCATTGATGATTATTTCCACAGCCCATTTCCCCACTTAGTCAGCTGAACAGCACAAAGGAGCAGCAGAAGGTGTGAATTATCAAAGAGAAGTAAAGAAGTGCAGTGAGACAGGGGAAGGCCAAAACTGCTACCTCACACATCAATAGGCCTTCCTGTTTGTCTTGCAGAACGGGACGTTTTCCTCTGACTAAACAGAGTTTGGGGTGGACTGAAGTCTGTGTGTGAATGATGAATAATTCAAGCTGGAGGTGAGTGGGATCAGTTCCTAGTATGCAGGGGGAGATTAGCCACTGGTGGCCCCTGACAGATGGAGGCCTTACAGCCCGATGCAACACAGACCCAAGAGAATATCAGGTGTCACCTCATTACACACTTCATAGCCTTTTCAACTTCCAATGTTACCTTCTCTGATTGGAACAATCGGGGCAACTCTAAAACAACCGAAATCTTTGCGTTCTTGTAGAAAGAAAATTTATCTAGAAAGCTTTTATTTTTTTCTTCTTTGCCAATACATAAATAAATATATTGCTGTGTCAACTCTCTGTAATATCAGTCAATGTTTTCTATGTTTTTTGTGGTTTACTTTCTCTCTGAGGAAACAGCAAGCACACTCAAATTAAAGCCAGATTGAAAAAATGAAATACAGTAATTCTTTTTTTGTTTATTTCTGGATATCATCAACTGGGCTCTGCTCAATTTTCACAGGACTGCACTAGCAAAAAAAAAAAAAAAATCGGTTTGAAGGGTTGGTTTTTATCTGCTATTAAATGGGTTGCCTTTTTCATAAAAAAACACTTGGTGGAATTGTCTATTTTAAAAGGGGAGTAATTTACTCAATGTGAAATGTGAGGGGTGGTTTCATTCAGTTAAAAAACTGAAATTCTCTCCTTTCATCAGACACAACTGAAATCTCATGGACAATTACGGCCAATGAATAGGGTAAGCTTCACTTTTTCCTCCCTGTCACATAACAGGCTGATTCCTTCAAACTGCATCGATAAGTTTTTATATAGACTCTAGGCTGTTTCCTTCCCTTTCATCAAATATGCACTGTTTAAAACTGTTCATTTTAAAGAAGAGAGACGAGTTTGCAAACTCTTCCCGTGTCTCATGTTATCTCTCGGACATCATATCTACACATTATTTCTTGCATTGCTTCAGGCAAGATTTACCATGACCTAGTTACCCAGAAAAGAAGGGCTGAAACATTTTCACAGTTTATTTCATTACTAGTGAGTTTAAGTTCCACTCAAGCGTATGTTTTTCCCCATTTTTATGCAGCTGGATGTCTGAGTGTCACTATGCAGAATAATGTATGTGAAGAGTTGGACACACAAAGAATGTTTTCACATTTACCTGCTGGAAGTGGAAAATTTCTCGGCGCCCTTTTAAAATCTAAATTTTAAGTGGTGGGACTAAGAGCACAAACATCACAGATAGTTTGAACAAAAGGAGTAACTTTCCTATTTCTTATGATAAAATATCTTTTTCCTAATTTCTGTCTGACTTTCCTTGATTATTTTATCATCATGCAACTGCATTTAAACATGCTGTAAACAACGTCCTCACTGTAGCGCTAACTGATGAGACGTGCATTGACACAGTGGGTGTGTGCAGTTCAGCTACAACTGTATGAAACTTTAGAGTTAACTGATTACATTTTTAACACTATTAATGTGGCCACAAAAACTGGAAAAACTTGGAAAAACCAAATGCAAACATAACATTTTGGGTCACATTTTGTCAGGACTGTACATAAGGAAGTATTGTAATATGCATTGCAAGATCCCTGCTATCTGTGGCAATTGTTAAACAGAAAAGTTCTGTTTATGTCTTGCTTGACTGTGTTTCTTAGACATCTCTCAGAAAAAGACTAATGAAGCAGTAACTGGCTGTTTAACTTGGTATTGAAAAAAATCAAAAAACAACACCATGAAATCTTGGTTCCTCCATGGTAATTGACACTGCCTGCCATAAATTGGTTGCGGACCAATTAAGTCTCACTTTAACTTGCACAATAATTGTTTCAGTGGGAAAAGGAGTCCTGAGCGATCAACAGCCAATGTGACGGGCTGCCTGCATTAAATCAAGGGACTAGATGCACGACAAGCGAGAATTAGCTCACCTCGGCAGAATGACAAACCCCTAGCGAGGACATTCTGCTGCTACCAGCTTATCAATATAAATGGGACACATCTCAAGTGCGTATCAGATGGATTAAGGATTCAGTGTCTGATCTGGCAAAAGATGGAGCTTGATCCTTTAATTGTAGTTTAGCATGCATCACCCAAACATCGAATAGTCATTACAGGACCAAGTTGAGCTAAATTGAAGGCCAGACAACTGGCAAGCAGCCCGTTATCTTCCAAGGTCATTTGGTAAGACTGAAACCAAACAGAAGGCATATCCCCATGTACACAGACATGCATGCACGCGCACAGACATACTGTTGACAGGTTTTCTCTCAGATGGTGGTTGTATCTCACTGGCCACTTTGTGGACGATTAAATAGGGCTGAGTATCACCACTGATTTCCTCAATCGGTTTGATTTCAGTTGACTTGGTACCGAGGCACTGTTTTATTCACAGTTCAATTCAATTTGATATTGAGGGAAATTATACTTTCAAAAAGAACTCTCTGACCTGGTGCATTATAAAAATATTGATGTTTACAAAAACAATTCAATTAAATCATTTGAGATGTTAAAGTCATCTGGCTATGTAGTCATCCCACTCAGCACTGGAACAACAAAAAAGCAACAACAGATGTAGGACTATGCATTTCAGCAAAGGTAAAAAGAAAAAAAAAATCTAAAAAAAGAAACCTTTATGTCTATTTTAATATTGATTTCTTACTTTCAAAGGTGCACTTGAATGCACCACAAAGCCCCCGTCAGCACCCATGTGCTTTGTCATACAAAGTGATGTGTATTTTAGAGTTTATGAGGTGCACTGATGCACCATAAAGTATGCTGTGTGTGTGTGTGTGTGTGTGTGTGTGTGTGTGTGTGTGTGTGTGTGTGTGTGTGTGTGTGTGTGTGTGTGT
>JAPZDX010000003.1:8765329-8775989 GCA_029783625.1 Naso annulatus | reverse complement strand
CACATTGTCTCGTCAGTATAGCTATCCAAAATTTACTCACCAGGTAGAAAATCTAACGTATTTAATGCACAGCAGGTTTTAATATTGAACCCTACCAGACATCCAAGGGAAAAGGCTTGTATTAAAGAAATCGATCTTGGGATTTTACCAATCAATATTACATCATTATAATTTAGATTAATTTGGGATTGGAAAACATTTTCTAGATCCAGCTTTACTAGTATGTACTTTGTGATATGCATTGAAAGGTTTCCCTAGTATATAATTACAAATAGTTTAATTTAAAATGGAATAAATACTGCATTTCTTGTGTAGTAACTTCTGGGATCAGCACCAGGACTAGTTCAAATTCTATTTCAGGTTTCAAACAAATTCTTGCAGAACCAGTCTGGCTGTGAAAGACTCTTGCTTTGCTTCTCTTCAATGTGTGCGATGGTGTTGCTATCCATCTGTGAAGATGCAGTATGCATTCTCCTTCATCGGCATACTCCATTTACGTAATTGCAGACACAAAACAAAACTGTGTGGAAACAAGGCATCAAACAGCACATGTGGGAGGAACACAGGAAAAAATCCACACAGAGAGGACGAGAACTGAGATTCATTGTACATTTCTGTACAACAAGACTGAAATATGCCTCTCTTGTTCATGTTATAGGTAATGTAAAGGTAACACAGACAGACAGACTCAAAGTAAATTCTTTTCAGCAACAGCCCGTGAGGAAACATATAGACATGATCTACTTAGTTGTTGCAAACATGGTGATAGCTGCTGGTCTTTTCCAATTTCAATGGAAATCAGCCACTTGCACAAGCTTATCAGCCCACCGGCAGTCCTTAATTGCTCCAGGTTTGTTTCATCCATTGCTCTATTTGCGTTTGCCTCTTCCAATCTTCCGGATGGAAACTGAAACAACCCAAATCAATTTACCATCTGGCAAGGTTTCAAACTAGCAGACAAAACAAATAAAAAATCCTGTGTGTTTGATGTGTTGCTGGGCAGATTAGCGTAAGACACGTTCAAGAAAAACACTTGGTCCTACAAGCACTGATGTCAGGAGCTCAGTTTAAATAATTAAGGGCACCGTAAGGGTAGAAGACCTCAGATGGACCATGAAATTCATTAAGCCTTCTGCTATCTAAACATGGCATTAATCAGAGCCATATTATAAAACTAATGGAATGCCTTTAAGAGTCTTATCTTTTGAAAGTTAATGAAAGATATGCATGAGAAAAGAGACAAAAAAACTGTATCCATCACCAGGCATCTGCAATCCTCTCAGTGAACCTGCTGGTAAACTGTAAATGACCTCAGAATGATGACAGCCGGTAAGCCGAGAACAATATGGCCGCCGTGTTTACCTGCCTGTCTTTTTCCACCCTGTCAAGCCGTGAGCTGCCACCGGAGGCCTGACTGACAAAAGCCCTACAGGGTGGAGAGGGAGAGGAGGGTTAGACTGAGCGATGGATGCCCTATCCATCATGGCGGCCCTCGGTGGTGGGCTAAGGAGCCGACAGGAGGTGGTGAGGGAGAGGTGGTCGGTGAGGAGTCAGCACTCTTTGACTACTCCAGATCCATCATCCCGACAAGAGCAGCACAGAATCTGTCTGTGGGGTGACAGCCGGCAGAATGGCTTCTTCCACTCTGGGCAAAGAGCAAAGTGCTGACCAAGAGAAAAATGGTTGTAAAGGGCTGGTTGGGATGATATCGTTTAGAGGATTTGGGGAATCAACACTATCAAAGAGAGGGTTTTGTAGCTGGATACCATGTTGCCAGATAGTAAGAATAAGCCAGCTTAAGAGATATGAGTCATGGGATTATTTTTTTATTTGGCAAGGAGAGAAGCATCTATATGACAATGAATTATAAAAGGAATTATTAAAATGTAGCTCAGAAATGAGGAAAAGCTTGGATAAAGATAAAAAGTTTATACATAATTAGGTGGCTGAGGGGCACTGCATTAGTGTGAATTCAGTTTGAGCAATTGTGCTGACTCAGTTTTAACAGCTGTACCTATTCACACAGGTGTCACAGAGCCAAAGACAGGAGGCGTCAAATACAGGTTAAGAGAAAAGGCACAGCATAAGGAGACGGATAGAGAGAGGGAAGAGGGGAAAGTGAGGCGGCAGAGGACACATGCGACAAAAGCTCACATGCATTAGAGAGTTCACAGTGGGTATCAACCTCCTGTAGATCTGAAGAATTAGAGTCATAGGGGAAAATCTGCAGGGGCCCAAATGCTGGTCTTGTTGTTTAATATATCACCACTTGGTAAGGGCAAAAAAAGAAAATGTTTTTTCCTACCAGTTCAGGTGGAGTGTGACAACTGAGGTCATGCTGTTGTTGTGTGCAGATCAGTAAAGAAGCAATGCTTTACTCCAACGCTGCTGCACAGGCGACCTTAAAACCTCTGAGGACATTTACAAACAATTATCCAACAATTTTTATATCACTACTTATTGGGAATAGTGCCTTGTCACTGGCTATTTTCAGAGTAATCTGCAAGCCTCTAATCTCTGCACACTGATGTAGCTAAGGGCCCTGCAGCGCTCCAACAAAGCACTCTGTCTTTTTAACTGCACTGCCTTTTTGACTCTGGAGGTGGATTTGTTCCCCAACATGCGAGGAACGCTAAACACAACAAAAGTCCAAGGTCAAGTCGTAGAGAAGACCCATTAGGACACGAGCTAGTTAAACTCCGATACTCTGCCCTTCAGCGCTGACCTCCACTGGAAGGATGTTTCTGATAAATCTAGTTCAGAAGCGCTCCAGACATTGTTAAGAAAGGCAGCAGGGAAGGGAGAAGGAGCTCTGTTGAGACCTTTGTGCATTCAAGTTTTAAAAGAGCAGCTGCATAAAGCCAAAGTATCTGTAACCAAACATCCACACACTGTTTAACTCTATATAAAAGAGATGCAAATAATCTGTTACTGAGATGTCTGCTTCGCTAAAAATGTCATGCACATAAGACCAACACTGGTGTCAGCTCATTAGACCGAGCGAGCAGCATGTACAGGCAGGTACTTTATAGGCAATCCTTTGCTGCAAAAGAACAGGGACCACAGAGAATAAAAACCTAATTGCATCACTCCAACATGACAAGAGGCAGACACAGAAGCCTGCAGTCACACAACTCATCAGAGGAGAAAGAGAGAGGAAAAATGGAGAAGGAAATCATTTTTATGCACATGACGCAAGGGGATCTAGCGTTCATGAAGAGGGATTACTGTATGCTCTGTCATTGTGGAGTGATAGCAGGAGAGATGTGCTTTCATTTTTCAGTGCAGAAAGCAGGCAAGGATAAGACAACCACTGGGATGCTGCGTGTGTTTTGCACGCACTGATACAGGTTGTATATTGCATCCTTTGAGAAAATTACTCACAGAAAACACTCCCAAATGCATCTGTATCCAGTACAGTGAAACATTTCAACACGGGCATTTTAGGCCTCAGTGCAAAAAAAAAAAAAACAGAGTAGAGGAAGCTTCTAGAAAAGCTAATCGATGAAACAGGATGAGAGCGGGCCAAGGGAATGTCGAAATGAAAATGTCAGTCACACTGTAGCGTTTAATTTCCACATGAACTGCACTGGGTGGAGCTGTGTGTGTGTGCGTTCCAATATGTTTGACTGCAAGTGTGTGTGTGTGTGTGTGTGTGTATGTAATCTGAACCATAGCATTAGACTAATCTAAATCAACTAATCCAATCAGGCTGCAGGTATCATTTAGCAATGAGGGCATTGTGCCTTTGAGATGTGCAATCTTCTGTTGATTGGAGCGATATGAAAAGAGGGTGCCAAGTTGCTCAAATAAGCCTGGAACCAGCTCTCAATACTGCCGAGATTGAAGGGCAAAGATATGCTGCTACTTTTTTTCTTTCAACTTCTGAACAAAAGATCAGTTGCTTTGCACAACTGAGATGAGTCACATCAGACTGTGAAGATTATTAACTAAGAGACAATTAAGAGACAGACTGTCTATCAGTTATTTCTCACAGTATAATTGAGAATCAGAATTTTTTTTCTCTCTGTTAGCTCGCCATGCACCACAGAATGACTGGCAGCTGCTTTGTATCTGTAGCAAAAGGTTTTTATTCCAGTTTAATGCCACATACTAATATTAACTATGTTTTGATAATTTATTTAGGCGCCACAGAAAGGAGCAAAAGTTAAATACTTATGTGTTTCTACTTAAATTGCCAGACAAGGAAGGACAAAAAACAAAACAAAACAAAACAATAATGCCAATTTTAACTGGAAGCTAACCTAGCAAGCACATCAGTATGTAAACCAAACTAAAAAACCTGGTTAAATCCACCAAATTTTAAAGGACAAATAATCATATTATGGTAATTTTTCAGTAAAATCTACACAGCATTGCATCATTTCCTGTTGGTAAAGTCTTAGATACTAACTGCCAAAACAGTGATAAGCACAAATATGCTGACACTTAATACTATTAGTTTAAACCATGGAGCTTGGACACATTCTTTGTCTTCTTCCTCTGGCGTTGCAGCCTTTTGTTCTCTTTTTGTCATTATGCGACTTACACAAAGGGAGGAACCTCAGGCTAAACCTGAAAATAAATGAGTTGGCTCCCGCTAATTGAGCTGTAATCGCGATGTGCCGTTTGTTTCTGTTGAAGAAACATCATTTGCTGATAAACATTTTCTAATCACAGCTGCTGCAGGCGCTGCTCCCTTGTTTAGTGCCAAGGTGACCCGAACAAAACGTGAAATAATGTGACATGAAATAGTGACGTCGCCAGGGGCAAAATCGCCTGTCATCCCTCTTCAATATACGGAAATAATGAATGCTAGTCTGGCAATAAATCTGGTGTCACTAATATTGGAAAGGTAAAAAAGGCATCCAGCAACACGCTTGTATCGTTGCTAACTAGCAACTGATTGGTGTATAGATGAGCGAGCAGATGCAAAGGTTTCCTGTTGTGGTGGTTATGAGGTGAGCACATCTCATAAAACTTGTCTTGACAACCTAATTGATCGCAGCAGGAGGCATAATAAATGCTTGAGACGATCTATATCAAGGGACCTTTGCATTATACCTTAATTTAATTACGAAGCATAATTAAATTAGACCTGAGAAAATAACCCATCTCATTACAATCTCCCTCCTTTGACTTCTGGTCATACAATTTGCCTAATTAAGTTACACTTCTTAAAGTTTCTCTTCGACAAATAAACTCGCTTATCTGAAAAATTCATTTTTTGCAAAACAAAGGCGTCAGCATATGAAAACAGCTTTATCTACCTCCACAGCTGCTACGTCACAATACCCTTCATGCAATCTGATGTTCATTCTTCGGCACATCTGCACATCCAGCACCCAACCCAGTCTCCGCCCATCCACCTGCTGTGCATGCAATTTTGCCTGATGGTTTTATTCAATGTGAATGAAGGGGAGATTATTGGCCTGACTCCTGTCCATAAAAGCGAGTGAAAGAGCCAGTCAGAACTCAGTCATCAGACGCCTCATTTGAGGAAGTGATATGGGCCTCCAGATCCCCAGGCTCCGAGCAGCCGTGGCTTTGGTAGACACCAAATGAGAAATGTCATTAAGGGGGTCTCATCATCAAGTGATGCCCTTCTCTCTCTCTCTCTCTCTCTCTTACACTCACAACTCATGCAAGCCAGACACATACACACACACTTGCACACTCACAGACACCCAGAGATTTTTACTGCCCCTAACAGGATGCACTTCGACTGACAGTAATGAAAGTGTCTCATTCGTGATTCCAATCAAAAGCTCATCAATCACAACTTGCATCTAAAAAAGCCTCACGCACTCCTGCTCTTGGAGAAAAAGGTGAAAGGAGGGAGCCTCGGTGCAAACCTGAGCTAAATTTAATCGTGTGCCATCAAAATAAACAGGCTGCCAGGATAAAGACAGAGCTCCACAGAGCAACGACAGTTCACTAAACCTCATCACTGAAGTCACTGGAACGAAGCTGTTGGGTGATAGCAGATGACGCAAGAGATTGGATGAGAAAATGCTCAAGGGGTTGTTCATATGAATCACGCATTTATCGATTCCTAGTTTAAATGCAGTGATAAAGCGTCAAAGAAGAAAAACAGCACAAAAAGACTTCACCAAAATCATCACCAAACACCAAAACAGAAAAGGAGAAAGTAAACTGTAGAACAAAGATGCCATGAAGACCCACTAAATAACTTTAAAAAGGTGAAGTTTATTCAGGGTAGCAATGCTGTGTACTTGCGATCTTGTGATGTGTGTCTCACTAGTCACACTCATCTGACTGAATGAGCAGCGCATATGCTGCCACATATACCTTTGTGCACAGAGGCAGCAGCTTTGTTTTGTTTATTTCTTCACTCTTCAGACCAGTGGGTGTGCATTACGAAGGAGGCAACCGTAACCAACAAGCAATGTGATCGACAAACACAAGCAATACTGGCTACCATGAGTAAGAAACAGAGGCACTGTAGATGAAGGCAATTCAGGATTTAGGAGCCGTGCAACAGATTTTAAATGAAGGCAATGAACCATGATATCATAAGAGAAGCTTCTGTGTCAGATGTCAGAGCTGCAACTAATCAGCAATAGTCACAGTGAGAGCTATTGTTTCAAAAATGTCCTTTAAATGTTTCCTTTTTCATGTCACATTTTCAGACCAACAGCGTTCATGACGGCGTGTGTCGAGAGTATTTGCATACAAGAGCAAACTTGAAAAAGAAGCCTGCCTCATACAAATGCCTGTGCCCTCTGCTGTTGAGGTAAATATTAAGAAAACCGTATGTTTATCAGTAATAAAATAATGAATTATATGCATGTCCAACTATGTCAAAAACCCAATATGATGAATGTAGAAAAGACAGATGTTGTATTTAACAAAACTACATTGTGCAGGTGTGAGTAAATGAAGAAGCCACCAAGTTTAGCAGCAGCAATAAATGGTAAATTCAGTCAAAAGCTAATTTTACAGAGTTTTCCAGATAATTTTCTGCATATGTGATTATTGTCTTTCATTAATGTAGAAGGCGGCAGATTATTTAGTTAATGAGAAAGTAGCTCAGCATTACTGTTGCTCAAAGTGGCAATTATAACAATTACCTTCTCTAAAGCTCCAGTATGAAGGAGATTGGAGGCAAGCCCAGGCAAAGGTCTGCAGTAATGGTTCAGACAAGAGCACTGAATGACTGTCGTTCTGCCCCTCTCACTCCCAGCGTGTGAAAACACAGATTTTAGACAGCACTTTCTCTATTTTGACTTCTGTTCTTTAACAATAGAAGTTACAATAAAAAAAAAAAAAAAGTTAAAAAAAATTGCAGAGTCCACTCACCCACTCACACTGGGCGGGAGAGAAAAGATCATGAGTTTTGCTTTATGACCTCTGGAGTTGGAAACATCATCCATAAGCGGCACCATTATTCCACACTGCACCGCAGAACCCTGCAGCAAAGTAAACTTTGCACCCATAAATCCCTTGGTGAGAAAACCTGGCATGAGAACAAAATGTGATGATACGGGCAAAGTTTGTGGAAAGCGTGACGGATAGTGCTGCGCATTAGACATGAGGACTTACTGTCGATCAAACCATTTAAAAAAGAGATATGGCATATGCCTTGCAGTCTGAAATGTACCTTTGCAGTGGATCTAGACCGCTTGTTTCATAACGATGCAGTCGCTGATGAAACGCGATAATGTAGACCAAGATCGTGCACCAGACGAAAATATAGTGAGTGTGCAAAGAAACAGGAAAGTTCGCAAACTGGACGCATTTCATCATTAGCATTACTATTATTATCTCAAATTAGTTTCAAATTGGAAAACAATGATAACCAATGGGAAACATTTTTCACAAGAGCTTTAGTACTTTTTGAGCAATGAATGAATTGTAAACATTGCACTGAATATTAAGACTGCCATGTATTGCTTTTGACATTTTGATCAGATATTGCCAGATTTTCTTATTTTTAGATTGTTCAGTACCTGCCAGCCCAAGTCCCGTATTAAACAAGGAATGCAAATAGCCTGATGAATAACTGTCCTATGTATGAGAAATACTCATACATAGGAAATGTCCTAAATCATATGTATGGAAACTGCAGTCACCATAATATGATACTGACATTTTCCCATAACACTTTGCCTTTCAGGGCTTCAAGGACGCAGGCTTATGCATGCCTAAAACTGAAAGGTTAAAGGCATGAAAGTCTTACTGCAAAACCTTTAAACTTACTTTTTTTCTGCTCAGGAATAAAGAAAATGCACACAGAAAATGCAAAAAGGGTTGAGGAGTGGTGGAAGAGGGGACCAACAGCTGGAACTACACTTGTGAGGGATAAGGTCAGTCGCAGAAATACCCACACCAAATCTCCAGGGACAATCGCAAAAACATTCAAATCCTCAAATCTCAAATAAACACCTCTCAAGGGGAGCGGGGTGTTTTTTTTTTTTCTCCCTCTTTTTTTTTTCCAACTCATTGCATTCAGTAGGCCTCCACCCATGGTTATTATTCACTGCTCATTATCACTGCTCTGATTAATAAGAGCAATTTCAGGGTCCCCTGGTATTAGAGTGGAAAAAAGCAGTGGTGTGTTTTCTGTTGTAAACACAGTGAGTGTGCTACTTAGAATAGAAAGAAGGAGGGGAAGCAGCAGGTGATATTTGCCTAAGCTCCATATCCAAGCGCCTGCTACTGAAGGGGGAACTGATTTCACAATAATGCCTAAATAAACAAAAAAAAACCCAGAATATCTTAGTGGTCAAGAAACTGGTCACAGCTAACCTGCACCTGACAGTAACTTCAATGTGGTGTGTGATCTTCTACTTGGAATGACTATATTTCTTCACATTGCCCCAGAGTACAGCAATTTATTCAATTTTGTGACTATTTTTGGAAATGGTGCATAGGCACACCAGTGCAAATCTCAAACACGTCCCCATTTTTATATATCCCTTTAATTTCTCCATTATTAATTACCAGAAGGGAAGAAATTAGCTCTTCTTTTTAGAGGAAAGGGTGTGTATGTGAGAGAAAGATGTGATAGTGCAGAGCTCCAGTGTCACGGCGAGCAGGTCTTAACAACATAACAGCACCTTGAATTTACTGTGCAGACAGCCTTCTACCTGCTACCAGTGACGGTTAGTGTGGTCAGCGCTCTCCGACACTCTCTCCCCTCACATACTCCTGTGGTGACAATAAAATGAACTGTCAAATCTCTCTCTCACACAAAAGAAAAATCAACTCTCCTGTGCCAAAGCAGTCCAAAAATTCTGATGTGCGGGCCAGTTCAGGTCAGCAGACAGCAGCAGATGATGCCATGAAAAAGGCAAAGAGCAAACGCTATTCTTCCCAACAGGACCGGCTCACACAGTAGATGTGGCTGCGGGCTATCTGTTCTAACTGTGCTCTAACAGCCGTGTGGGATGGGGGGATTTTTGAACTGGCCAAACACACTACACACTATGCGCATTTTAACACCAGAATCAATCATATAAAGGATAAATATGCACGATTTTAGATTGCAAGTGGGTCTAATTCAAAGCCGTCTCTTACTGTTTGTATTATTTTGTCACATTCCTGCATTTATTACAGTCAGTGATCGGTAACAGAAAACAGTAACGTGTTGCTCTGATGTGGCGTTCCTGAACGTGATGCTGAGCTTTCGCTTTAAACGCCATCTTGTACTGACCTCAAAGAAAAATGATTCACGGATAACTTGATTAAAATCCCAAAGCAGAAGCCAAATTTTTTAAGGTTCTATCAGTGCATCGTTTCCTGCACCGCACTTTAGAATGAAAATTGTCTGAGACAGCATGAATTAAAAGGTGCACGCGAGATACTAGGAGACAAAGATCAAGGGTAATAGTGATGAAAGCATTACAGAGATGCAGAGCTCCTCTACATGCCCCTCACAAACCTCTGTGTTTTAAAGACATCGACGCAATTCGTTATATAGCCTCCTGCTCATAGCTTGATATAACGATGAAAGCAGTGATGCTCACTGCCCTTGTTTAAAGCATCATTTGATTTTTCTTATAGGCATTTGTGAGGTGTAAAGAGAAAACTTGCTGTGAAGTCACCTTCAAAGAAATGCCCCCGTGCCAAGGAATTACAAAGCTAAAATAGTTTCTCGGGGAGGAGGCAGTGATTCTATTATTCTTTAAAATGCAGCGCAATGGC
This sequence comes from Naso annulatus, assembly GCA_029783625.1. Taxonomy (NCBI): domain Eukaryota; kingdom Metazoa; phylum Chordata; class Actinopteri; order Acanthuriformes; family Acanthuridae; genus Naso; species Naso annulatus. The sequence continues at coordinate 8,765,819 of JAPZDX010000003.1, read as the reverse complement.
TTTTATGAGAGTGTGGAAAAGCCATCTGAGAAGCAGGTCATGGGAGTGAGCCGCTTGGCCCTGAGCACATTGTGTCTTATCCCTCTCCATTTCCACCACCTTGTCCCTGAATAATGGGCAGACCTCGTCGCTGCCCCCAGAGGCTAATGGCTTCTCATAGAGGAGAAATCAACACAGAAATACCTCCACGGGTAATCCGCCTCTTTAACCAGCAACATGCCACGTGTCCAATCCTACTGTGTTCAAAATAGCATCAGAGAAATAAGCAATTCCATCCCTCTGGGATACTACCTTAATATGCTCCACGAGAGCTGCTGATGAAAAATATATAATCTTCACCGTAATCGACCTGAAATATTGAGAGCTGAATACCTTTTCCCACTGGTGATGATAGCCTGCGCCTGACAATGATGAACTGTTATGTAACTTCAAAAGTGATGCAGATAAAAACTCCTGAATTGAGAATATCACTAAATTGCCAGGGCCAGAC
>JAPZDX010000003.1:8648711-8660679 GCA_029783625.1 Naso annulatus | reverse complement strand
GGCATCAAAGTTCAATACTTTTATAGTGCTGACCTCACTACTTCAATACTATCGAATATCGATAAATGTCTGCTATCGAAATTTGGCATTGATTGACTGAAGGAGTTTATCTCATCAGCATAAGTGAGCCAGTACGCATGCAGCGTTGCTTGTTGTGCCAAAATCTGATAGTACCACTGACTGGTTGTGCACTTGTGTTTTGCAGGAAAAACTCCAGATTACACCAAAAGACAGGGCTGACAATTAGTATGTGTAATGTAATCTTTTGTTCAAACAGAGTAGACAAAATTGGTATTGAAAAAATTGTCGCTCAGGAGTCGGTATTGAAGTTAAGGTATTGGCATGAGTGCCAGTATCGGATGTTTCTTAACGATACCCAGCCCTAGTGCGATGATAGATTTGTATTGAAAAGGGCCATGCTAAGGGCTTTTCGTGCCACAGTTAGCAAAGATATCCACTAAGATATAAAGAAGGCTATATCCATTGTCAGTCATTGCTTTCCGACGCACCATTGCCTAGCATTGGCAAGCAATTTTAAGTGATTGGTGGCTGGCACTTTCTCACTTAAGTTTGGGCTGCATTCTTTCCATTTTCTGTTTCGATAGTATTTCCGCCTTGGTTTGATGGAACAGCTGTGACACCAAGATGAACCAATTTAAACTGACTCAAAAAGAAATTCATCCTCTATCAGCTCCATGAATGCACAAGGATCTACCGAGTCTATTTCGTCACATGGTGCAGCTTCATCCACAAAGTAGTAGTAACAGTATAACAAAGCACGATAGTAATTTGGGTTTGCTGTGCATGCTAAACTTTTCTTCAGAGGCGCCTACCTCAAGTAAGAGGGAAAAGGCGATTATCGAAAGGATGGGCCTGATTTATCATGGCTGTACACATGCACCAACTCATCAAAAAACAGTAGCAGAAAGCATCTGGTCAGTATGCATACACAGCAGCTTTAGGCAGCACAGATTAGGGAAGAAGTATTGGTTATCAAGTTTATCATGTACACAAATCTGCAATTTCCATAAGTTGGAAGCCTGATTCATGGTCTACATGTAAACTCAAAATAAATAAAGGATTTAAAATACATTTTGTAACAAAATAATATTCCAAAAAAACAAAAAATACCAAGTTAATCTCTTTGAGGTGAACGGAGTAAAAGAGGTGGGTGCAACATTCAAGACTATTCAGTGCTGTTGCAACTTGTCCTGGTCACTTACATACACGATGTTTAGAATGAAAATTACGGCAACAAATTGCCCACAAATTAATAGTCACATAATCTCTCTTGATAATCGTACCACACACTATATTTTGTATATTTTTTTAAGAGGAGGGGAAATTACTTTTAGCAACTGTTCCAGAAATAATTATAGTGTGCAAAAACACAAGAATCAAAAACATAAGCAGATCATTATCTAGCCACTAAATATGTTCTCACATTGGAAAAGTTGTGGTCATTAACGACAATAACAACCGAATAACTATTTACATGCAAACAAGGACCCCGTTGAGCAAGTATTAAAACAGATGCACTGCAAATAGCTGTTATCAAATTTTTTTTGTTGTTTACAGTTTACAGTGTGACTCCAACACATCTGGCAGAGAACCAAGGGGTCACAGCTATGTGGTTTTTATGTGGTTAACATTTCTCTGCACAGCGTTTTACACTCTCCAACTATCTGTGTCCTGCTCTCAGCAAGGCTCAGGTTAACAGTATGCATTTGTTTCCCATGCATAGAGGGCAGCCCTGAACCAACCGTGGGATGCATTTATTACAATGACATGAAAGGCACTTTAGCAAAAGGTACAGATCCAGTTCTTTGAAAGAGTGACTGAACTTTAAATCCACTTTTTAACGTGAGTAAATTACGTGTACAGTCAATTTATTACACTATTGATTCAGGTCCCGGTCTATAATGTTCATCACAACAAAAGTTATTTTCCATTGTCCTGAGTAAATCCAATAATTAAGTCCTCTAGACCATTGAAAATCTATAATGTTCCCTGGTGCACCATGCATCCAAAATACAACACCATCAGAGCAAATGAAATACTGATGTTACTACTAGTAGTAATCAGTGCAAGCTGGCCAAAAAAAAAGATGCTCCAGGTGAAGTGATTGAAACGTGAGCCATTTCCAGACAGTTTCGACATTAAAACAAGAGCTATATTTGCAACAACTCGGAGAAAATGGATGAACCTAGCAGAAAAAGGCTGAAATGCAGGGACGTATTAAAGAAGTTTATATTTCTCTCTGGTAAAAGCCCAAAAACGGCTCTATTTCTTGGGAGAGCTTAAGAAAGCAAAATTCGTGTGCCAAGTTCTTGTGAGCCTTTAAAGAGAAGCAAAAGAAAACATTCTGGCTGGAAACATCACAAACTAGTATGGGATGTTCATGGCTCATCTCTGGTTCCCATTTATCGTGTATCAGTGATATCTGTGAGGTGCACTGCCTGTGCAGAGCCTAGAGGCTTCTACACAACGACCTGGTGGTCAGGGGATTGGGACTTGTCAGGGTTGTCACAGTGAGTTGAGGCTTTCTAGCCGATTTAACTTGCAGAATCAGCGGCAACTCATTGGTGAGAAAAATCACTCTGATTGGCTGGTTAGGTAAGCAGACCAGCACATGGAAAAAGAAACAGAAACAGAGAGGGAAAGCCTCCTGGGCCTGTTGTTGTATTTTCTATGATTACACACATTTATTGCCACTCTTTCTTATTTTGTCGCTTTGTCTCTTCATTAGTGCCTTTTGTAATTTTTTTATCAGACATATTATCAGTTATTAGTGAGAGTGGGTTCAAAAAATGCTGCTTAATCATAACAACAGTTATATCTGTGAAGAATGATTTGCTTTGGCGTAGTTGCAGCTTGTTGGTCGCCAGCTGTTGTCTTTCCGGTATGAACAATGCAACTTTTTTGTAATTTTTTTTTTACTGCTTTTGTATTTTTAAGCTGGTCAATTTCAGATGTCGTAATCAAAAACAAAAGAAGACATCTCACTTTGATATGTAAAAGTGTCTTGAGTTTTAGTGAAGAGTTGAAATGACTCAGTGAAATGCCTTCTGCTTTTGAAAAATAACAATGCCTTGCCTAATTAATGCCTGTACAAGCCATCAGCTTCCGTGTTTACCCAACTCTGTGGCGCATTATCTCCAGCAAGCTCTGTCATCTTTCAAGTCGTACTTGAGTATTTTTGGCCAAACAAGCTCAATTATTTCCTCTGAGATTAATTGCCTCTTAAAACTGTGATGGGATTTTGACAAAATGGGGCAACACTGGAGGTATTTTCACTCTCCTTCTTGTTTCCCTTGTCTGGCTGCATCAGGTTCAATTTGGGAAATACACACTAGCTCAAGGTCTATTTGGAGATGGAGCAGGGCTTGTGCTTGAAAGCATCAGGGTAAAATCCAGCACAAAAATTGTTTTTCATCACAAGCACAAGAGTGAGATTGGCAGGAGAGCTGCAAGCCTTTACTCATCTCAGTGAGGGAAAGTTAACTACTGAATTGTATTATTGGCCCTCTATGGGATTCTGTTCCATGCATTTTGGAAATTGGGCTTTACCATATCCTCAATGCAAAACAAAGAAAATTGAGTCTAGCATGGTTGTTTATTTTATGTCATGTCTTTATTATAGAAAAGCAGAAGAGAAGCTACTCTGGCAATAAGAAACCTCTTCACAAGTGTAGGGAAACAGCTCACAGCACTTTTCTGTTTGCATAAAGACATATTTTCTATTTGTTATGGCAAATTGTGGCAATGTACAATCTATCAACTTTGTTGTACCGGCAATTATGTTGTTTTTAGCTGTATTTCTATATGCAGATGCTTCCAATTTAGATTGAAGTGATACCATGGAGCCACATTTCCCATGCTGCGATAAACAGATCGGCTCTGGGATAACTGATGCAGTCGCATTGCATTTCCTGTTTCCACATAATGAATGAAACTTTGGTGAATTTAGGATTAGAAGTGGAACAACACAGATTTAATATGATAGCAAAAAGTATGACACAAAACAATGTTTATGTATTAATGGTGCTTATAGGTGTACAGGAATTCAGAATTTAAATGTTTTAAAAAGCTTAACCATAATACAATCAGACTGTATGGCATCACTGGTTTCCTCTCATGATTTAAAGGAATGAGATATAAAAATCTACTTTTCATCCATCCATATCGGGCTGCATGCTGACTAATGTTGATAATGAACTTGACATGTTAAAATATGCCACTGATTTGTCAAAATGACCAGCTTATGACCGAATACCTTCTGCCATTTTCCTTTGATTATTTGTGTGGCTAACGGCTCTGCAGTCACCCGCCCACATGCTCCCTGTCCTTGTTTCTCGAATGATTGCATTACATAAATAATGCTTTAGGCCAGATTGTGAATTAGTCCAATAGGACATTTGTTCCACCTCCAATATGAGCAGGCTATTTACAGCTCAGCTCACTGAAAGAGCATCACCTTAGCAGATGTTGAAATGTTACTGGTGGTTAATAACACTCACCACTTTTAAACTACTGGTGCTACTAAACAAATTTAAATTAAAAGGTCTTGGTAAGTAATAAAAAATACTGACGTATACTAAATTTACAAGATTCCACTTAGATTTTACTGAATAAAAAGTTCCTGGAGGAAAAAAAGAACAAATCAAAGAAATAATAGCAACCATTGACGAATGAATGGCTTCTTTGTTACATCAAACAACATTATGTCTCAATAACCCTCTAAGTATCACTTTGCAAAGTGCCTTTCAATAGAAAGAGAATTCAAGAGAAACAGCTCCAAACAGTGAGGAGCTATTGTGTTCTGTACAGCACTTTTCACTTCCACTCTCATTTGGATAGCAACATGCTCCTTAATGACCCCGACCCTTTTAGCGCAAGAGGAGGAGGAATTCAAAAACACTGCTGAAGAAAACTAACATGAAATGTGCAGGTTCTGAGTTGCTTAATCGCACGCTAAACAGGCAAGTGTAGAAGGACACCATGCCTGGCTGCAGCCCTAATCGTCCTGAAAGAACATCTGTGTGTTGCTGTGAAATCCGGTTCCTATTCAGTTCGAAAGCCCTCCGAGAGCTCCTGCTTTTCTGCTGTAAAGAATATTTAAGCCACATGGAAAAACCAAAAATGGACCAAGAATGTGTGAGATACTCTGTTTGTTTTTCCACATATAACATTAGAAGTTTCTATCATGGTAATCGTCATCATGCAGTTTGACACACTGCAGATATTAGTGATTAGTGGGTTTTTTTCCGCAACATTGGTGTGATTTGTGTGTGACAACCACTCTTTCCCAGCCTCCACCCTGCTACAAACTTTGTTGCTCTTTCTACTCAAGTGGAACAGTTGGGCGTCCAACACTGACATGGGTGGGTTCACATTTTAGTTTGTTGAAACGCTTATGTCTAATATAGACACTAAAAGTACCGACCCTCTGCATGAGACACTAAAGGGTGTGACAAGGCCTTGGTATTTTATTGCCTGGAAATGAGACCAGGAAATATCCTGCACGCATGGAGACTCTTGTGATAACATGACTTTCCTCAAAATTTATGAATACTGTACAAGACAGAAGTTAACTCTACTACATATGCTCTTAATGCCATAACTCCATCTTTGCTAAATGCTACAAAGAGCACACAACAACAAGAAGATTTCTTATTTTCTTTTCATAGAAAAAAGAATTTAACAGTAGTGTTAATGGATCTGATTTTGTCTTTAACAGCATGCAACCCAAATAAACAGGTTAGTCAATGGAATTCTTACATTAAGCATGTAAAAAATATAAATACAACAGTTTTCAGTCCTCAGTAAGGGTTCTGCTACAGTAGTGGATGTAGGCAATTGTGTAGGACACATGCATGGGCTGTCTCATCACCGTGTTTTATGGGTCTTTGCTCAAGAGGATTAAAAACTCCTTAAGATGCTGGTATTAGAGTTTTACAGTCCAACAGGCAAAGACTTAATGCTATTGGAAATGGTGACCGTTCCTAAAAAGAGCAACAGGGACTTCATAGGGGGCTAAAGATGGGGTTGGACTGAGCCCCAGCTAATGATGCTATGCAAGCACGAGTGTCCACAGGCAAAAAAGAGAAGGGCGGATGGCTGACTGAGCGAGAGCTAGACTGGGAAAAGGGGGATTAGTCCCTTGATTCAAGGAAATTCAACTTTGTGAGCTAAGTTGAAAGCAGTTAGAATAGTCACCCATGCCTGCTTCAGCCCTGCTTTGTCCTGAGAGACAAAAGGCTTAGCTCCTCTGATCCACAGCTCTCTGGTTATGATCACAACCCATTACTAATACACTACCATTGCACTTAAGACAACAATTTTCTGATTGCTATCTATTTAAGATGTTGAGACGACATCTTCAGTTGTCCATTTTGCAGTGATTTGTTTCGATGTGACTGCACTTGCAAACGGAGACCTCCATGCCAGACTGCTCCTGATCCAAACAGATGAAAAGCAAATACAGTAAGATGAAGAGTGAAGGGAAATAAATGAAGGTAGCTGAGGCCATTTCGTGTAAGGAATGAGAAAATACTGCACCGCATTCCAACGGCTACAGCTGCTGCTTTAAATGAAATGCTGGGCTTAAATGCTCTGGCTGGCATGGAACCTCATGCAAATCTTCCAGCTGCCCTCTGACCTGCAGACAATTGTGGGGCAGTGCTGAGAGAGCGCTCCCAGAGATTCTCCCCTGGACTCCAATTAAGGGGGCTTCACATTACTACACACAACAGGCTAAATACAGGGCCAAATCATCTTGAGCTTCTCTGTATGTGCCGCATAGCCTGCTGGTGCCATGGCAAACACAGTGAGAAAAGGTGATTAAGGATTGCAAAATGAGCCCTCTGAAACTGGTGTTATTTGAAACACTTCACTGTTTCTTCTACCAGGGAACACATGCAGATAAAAGGAACAGTAATGGTCAAAGAAGACAGGGAGAGTTTGTTTATTAGATGTGTGGTTGTCTGAGTACATAACACTACAGCACATTACACCTGACAGATTAAAGGCAGGGTACCAATAAGTAAACATGCATTGTTGGCTTTTTGGAAGAAAGTGTTATCGTGACTGACTGCTGTTCCAAGAGAGGTGTAAAATTCGGCAGGTGCTTTGCATTTTAATAAAAAGGATGCAGCATTCACCATAAAAAGCAACCTGTTTCACACATAACCCTGAGGTGGAGAGTGAACCATACTGTAAAGTGTATGCACAAGCAGTAAACCTGCACCACCACAATGGTAAAGACTGCGTTTACCCTTATAGTAAATACAAACCAGGGCACCATTTTAAGGCAACTACAAGGAAAGGAAATTTTAAGTATTTATGAAACAGTCTCATGATTCCTCTGATGATTGTAAAAATTCTGTAACAGCAAACAAGACTGTCAGCAAAAGGACTGCTATTTTCACATAGTTACTATGAATGCCTGTGATCAGGCACTAATCCCTGCAAACTTTCACAAAATGATTTACAGCAGGAAAACCAGTGTTTTCCATGTAAGCAGTAAATTAGCCAGGTAAAAGAAAGCTGGTCGAGAGATTCCTTTACATAATTGTATTTTAGACGTTCTTTGTTGTATGGCTAAAACTGGGGCAGGGCCATCACAGGAACAAAGAAAATTGACCAAAGAGCAAATAAAAGCTAAATGGGAGAGTGACTGACGATGGGCGAAAATTGGAGTCAACCTGGGTCAGGCATTCAACAGGTGGAGGCAGCTGCAAGATTTTTAAGGATTCTAAACCAATCCTGAATTGGCCCTCCTTCTCCTAGACAGTTATGTAATATGTCTATTTCGTCCATAAAATAACATTGCATTGCGAGACGTGGTTGCACGTCAGTTTACGAAATTACGTTCGTGGCTACAACAAATCCTTGCAAATACTTTGGCTTACCATAGCTAATGTTACACTCGTAAAATCAATTTTGGTCAGTAGTTAACATTGAGCCTATAACTGCTGTTTGGTGTAACTCTGATTGGAGCTGTAAGTATCTTTGTTTTTAGCAGAGTTACACCCGTTTTATCTCACACACGTATTTCAACGCAAACGTAGGATTCGTCAGTAAGTTACTGTATTCAACACTAATGCAATGATGCATTGGAATGAAATGAACGATTTTATGTCTTTGAGCACCACATCAATAGCGATCATTGTGACCTCACAGAAATGCTGGCTCAGCAATATAGTAGGTAATATATGCTTGCCTGCTGTGGACATTACGTAGTCTTTGCTGCATCGGAAACATTACTGTTGACTCTCTGTCGAGGCTGTAAACTTACTTTACTTTACTTTGCTTCACCATCCTCATATTTCCATTACTAATCTTTCATAGTCACATATAAATACCTTAATAAATACCTAATTGCAATCCATCTTCAGGCCTCACTCACTTTCAAAGCAAATGCATGCGTTGCCGGCACACCTAGCAAAGATCTTTACAACATTAGAAGCTGGAGTCACTGCCGCTTTTGTCCAAAGGGGCCGCTAGAATCAACAAAAAGTGAAAGGTCCTCATAGTCACTTCAAGGTTGTTACTTTCTAAGAGTAGAGAAAAAGTGAAGCAGTTGCTGTAGGAGGACAGGTACCTTAAAGTTTTCTGATTACTAAATAATTAGCTGAACAATTTTAACAGCACATTGCCTCTTATATTCACCTTTGGCTCCAACCCTCGGTACTTTTATTTTGTCAATACTAACCCCTTTGATTGGAGTTATCTTTACCTGAAAAGTATAAGTTAAAATCCATTTTTACAAAAAAAATTAACATGAGGCCAGCAGGGTCAGTGTTGGATGGAATGCCAGAGTGGAGTTGCTTATTTCATCTTTCTATACAACACCTTGTGAAGTGGGCTACACAGTTGTGCAGTAGTCACTTAAATAAACAGAACACTTCATTTGAAAGGTCACAGGTGCTTATCAGACTAGGAGGGCTGCTTGAGAAAATGCTCTGAGAGGCAGCGCAAATGAGAGGGAACATGTGAAAGATCGGCAGTGACAGCACCGCTACATACAGCAAAAAATGCATAAAGATTTCACTTAAAGCTTGCCAAAGCACTTATCACCTGTCACTTTGACCGAGCATCTGCTTGCCAATCCATTTGAGTGCTCAGGTAGGTTGTCTTTTCTCCCCATCTCATCAGAGATGCATTGAAATTCAATCGCTTGCATGGAATCAATTGGTTTGAGGAGAATTACCTGAGCAGATTAGAGCTGGAGGCAGCTGGAGAGAGCTATCGTCTGATCATTCCAGCTTTTCCTGCTCTGTTTGTTTTCCCCGCACTTTAGCTAAATTAGTAATTACAGTCACACAGCCAATCTCACCACGGCCACTGTGAAGCCAAAGACACACCTGCAAAAGCACCACAAATTCAGCGGCGCAGAAACTCTGACAAGCTAACAAGAATTTTTGCAATTTTCCTTGTGAAACTGGTGGAATTAAAGTGAACACCCAACACAATCAAATGTGTTATGATGGAAAGACTGTTGAATACTAAATGAACTGTCGGCATAGTTAGGCTGTTTATTTTAATACACATCAAGCAAAAAGAGTTTTCTATGGCAAAAGTCTTTAAAAAATCTGAAAACTTTTTAAATTCTCTCTCAAATTAATATATATTTTTCTCTAAATGGAATTACCTAACAAAATTATAAATAACTTAACATTATAGTGCAATTAATTCTTTAAGAGAGACCTTAAATCTGCGTTTTTGTTGGCTGAGAAGGAAGAAACACTGAAACAAGCCAATGGAGTGTCAAATATATAAAGCCTGCTGACTATATTTGACACATCTTGCTGACGATTTCATGCAACAAAAATGTTTATGTAAATGCCAAGTCCCTCCTTCTCTGAACGAGCTAACGCTAAGCTACTATAAGCAGACTCAACTCCAACTTGTTCATGATGTTTTCGTTTTGTTTTACAAGACTATGTCATAAAAGGGGAAGGCAGAAGGCACCACATGTTTACTGTGTTTAGTTTATGTGTGCATGTTTATGGAAGGTATGGAACGGAACGGAGTAGCAGATAATGTAATTTGATTGAGAGAGAAATGTGTTGTGTGTCTAAGCCTAGAACTGCAACAGACAGAATGTGCACTGGCGCACGATGTAAATGATCTCTATGTAATGGCTGATCGTGGACACATTCTAATCATTTATGGTCTAATATCGTAATAACACACACCCCTAGATACGAGGCCTTTTCCTGTTTTGATCTGAGGCCAACACGTAGGAGTTTGGTCCAGGAAATGATGCAGTTTTCTGAGAGAATAAGCTGGACAAAACTCTCAGAGCTAAATCAGTTGTTGAGCAATTAGATGTTGTTGAGTCCTGTTACATTACTGCAATAAGCACCACCTCTTCTGCTGATGTTGAATTGGATGGAAAAGGTGAGCAGCCTGCCATTATTTTTATGCTGATGTATTGATTAGCTAGTAGTACTGGAGTGTGAGGAAGCCAACCAGTTATTTGTTCCAGCTGCTGAGTTGATGGCGTTCTCACTGCCAACGAACCACTCCAGGGTTCGATTGGAAGCGGGACCACCCTTCTGGGCGATCTCAGCTCGCTTGTATAGTTCCACATCAGAGTGTGATTGCTGTGTTCACATATCCCCAAACCAGCTGCACCAAGGGAGGAATCCTTGTTTCGGAAAAGATTCTCCAAACAATCCGGGTGTAAAAGCACCCTAAGTTTGCTTCGATTTCCTGTAAAAAGACCATTTAGAGGAACAGTATAGCATGTAACTTTATTGTTTTAAGTGAGAACATTTGACAAAGAAAAATTGTAAAATCAGGGCTTATGGATTACCAACACCGACTTTCACAGATGTAGAACTTGGACCATTGCTGGATGTTACAGTATTGCAGTGTTACATGACATTTTGCATCTTCTTTGCGAGAAAGAGCTCTAAAGCCCGTGTTTTCATTTTTGTCTTTTTTTAATTTCACCTAGTGGAAAAAAAGTGATTGAGATAACAGTGAGTGGAAAAAAAAGTCTAAATTATATTGCATATTATATCAATTATGTCATATTATATATAATTATATCAAATTACATATGTTCTCACAGCTTGATATCACTTTTAAATGCAATAGAATTCAATGAAATGCCACATGGGCAAGGCTATGTCTAGACAATGCTTGTGAGTTCCCTAAACTTACCACAGTGAGCTTCAAAGCCCTGCAGCGGCTCTTCGCTCAGCTCTACTTAAAATACACGCCTAGTCTATTTTTAATGGAAGCAGCATCAAGTTGTACAGTGAATATTTAGTAGGGCAAAAAGTCTGACACAAGAAAAGCATAGAGCAGTCCACTAACGGGAAAACAAAAAGAAATCATTTGAATATGCATCCTAATAGCCCATGGCAGAAATACAAATATCACATGAAACTTAACCAAATCAACAATTCTGAGAAAGTCAACAAAGTCATTATGAAGCCATGCAGTGATGGTGCAAAAACCAAGACGCAGTTGGAGATGTGGAAATAATGTGTTGGGAAATGTTTCTCTTCATGATCAATGATTAATGCAGGAAGTTTGTCCTCTCCTCACACTATACTGTAAGCAAACATGTAGATCTCCCAATACATTGTCTCATCAATGCCATCATTTATCAGTTATTACATTTGTAATTCCAAACCTAACCCTGCGGTGGAAACACAAGTTTCCCATTAATTTTAATGTTAGCAGTCTGTTTAGGCTGCGGCTGTGCAGACCACAGGGGGTTCAGAAAAAAAAAAAAGCACAGTAGCCCTGCAGCGGAGATGAAGCAGAGTCAAACTTTTGGAAATCGCAAACTGGCTGATCCAAGAATCTGACTGAGCAGGGCTGAACAACGCCGCCATGAGGGATACAAAGAATTTAATTTGCATTTGCAAATGGACCAACAGTCCTGCACCGCCGCACGAACCTGCGGTTATCAGCACAATGCCTGATTCAGTCGAGAGGTCCT
>JAPZDX010000003.1:8632378-8645368 GCA_029783625.1 Naso annulatus | reverse complement strand
CCCCCCCCCCCCCCCCCCCCCGCACAATTAGAAATCTTTAGTCCGTTTTAAATGGACTGACGGATGCAGACAAAATGTTCAAGGCAAGATTCAAGTACTCGCCTTGAATATATTTTTGAGAACACAACCTTGTATTTTTTGGTATTATCCTGTTAAGGCAGCAGAAGGGCAAATGGTAAAGCACGCCTGGCAAACATCTAGCCCCTTTTAAGTCAGAGCTAAAGCTTCATTTTTTTCTTCTTTGTCCATTTTTGTGTGGGAAGCCAGCAGAGTGGGTCTGAGTCCCTATTGACTCTATGTGCTGAGACGTTTTCCCTTTTACAAATGCTAAAGTAGGCATGAGCACTAATCCTTAGGGGTTAAATGGAACCTCCTCTGGGGTTTGGTTATCCTGAGAGAGATGGGGGCGGCTGCTGCTGCAGCGCACGCAGAACTTTAATATATTTGGCAGACTTTTGGCTCAACTTTTACATGCTATGCAAAGGGATTCCTGCTCGAAACTTAGTAATGTAATGCTGAAACAATTTTAAAGCAATACGTGTGAGGTGCATATCTGCTCAAATTCAAAGCTTTCCATGGCAGATACTCAGGTGAAAGGCATGAATAAGCAAAATCATGTTGTAATTATAATGATAATGAAATTTTAATGATCACACAGGAGAAACTGGGTCACCAGAGCAGCAAAGAAAAAGTTACAGATAAAACACAAAAAAATAGAAGGAATTAAATGCAAAGCAATTCACAAGAAGAATAAGACAATATAGCTGGAGCAGAGCCACTAAATAAAAATAAATCAGCATATGTGTTACAGGTTAGACGCTGTAACACAGTCAAAGAATATAACAATTGCAGCAGCTGTTTATATTATCAGCTACACTATATTAAAAAAGTACAAATGATTTTGTGCAGAACCCTAACCAATGAAAATATGCATTATAAGCAGTACACATAAAAATAAATGTGTTAATGTCTTCTGTATACTGTTTAAATGAGTATAGAAAGAATAGCTTTTGCAAATGATACTGTCTCAGTGACGAATGTTTTCAAATGTCGGCCTTTTCCGCATTAACAGCGACCTTTACAAAGAGAAGAATGCTTTTTTGGGAGCCTATTGAAATGTTATGCATAAACTCGATGCAAGAAGCTACAAGTCATTAAACAGAAGGACTCCTCACGAATAACACAAGCCGGAGAAATGAAGCATTTCCATTTCAAATCGCAGCCATTTTCACACCAACACTAAGTCTGGCAGCTCTTGCCCCCAGTGCTTTCCTCAACCGCGGTGTATAAATTCACATCTCTGTTATTACTTGTGATTGATGTTGGTTAAAATGGCACAAGTTCTATTTACCAAACACATCTGCCCATCTCCTCTATCAGCGATTTGCTGGTTGACTTCCTTTACCTTTTACTGGTTGCCTTTGATTGATCAGCGTGAAGGCGTTCTTACTGGCCTGTGAAATGTCACAGCTTCGTCTATATTGCACATCTGTGAAATTGGTGTATAGAAAGATACATATTTTTAGGCAAATACTTGTGACAGGAAAAGCATGGCTTCTGAGCCCAGAGCCCATACCTCAAATGCACAAAAGAAAAATTTCTGCTTTTGTCTGGCTTTTAACGCCGACTTGCTCACAAGCAATAAAAACTTTGTGATTAATGCTAATTTACAAATGCAGAAAAATACTATAACCATGCCTGTACAAGCACAATTTTCATCATGCTCAATTTATTTTTTTTTTTTGCAATCATTATGATCTCCTAGCATGCTATTGAACAGGCACCTCTCAGCCCTGAAGCAAGGTAAGACCTCATGAGACGCTTCCTCAAGGTTTCTTCATTTCTCCTCTGAAGAGGTTTTAAAGAATTGTATGTTGTTTTAGAGGAAGCTGAAAAGTGTTTTTTGACACTTTTGAGATTAAGGTGCTTATGTAAATCTCTTTTAACAAAAACTTAAATATTACATAAAACTTAATTAGAATTTGCAATTCATTATACTTTGAACTGCCACATTTGCATGGCATTAAGAAGAAAAGACTACATGTGGTTCATTGCTTTGACATTGAGAAAGATAAGTTCCACAAATTGTATGCACATATAGACGAAGATCCTTTCAATGTCCAACATTAACAACATAAACGCTCCCAGTCCACCACGTTGAAATCCTCCCACCCTTCATCACCAACACCACCAATGTAATACACACCGCCGCACACATGCACCTCTTCCTACAGATGGTTAACCTCAGAAACACCCCAGCGACAAAGTGGGATAAAGGGGGCCTACTCAAGTTACTCCCAGTTTTAGCTAAAACGTGTCATTCACAACTTCACCACAACCACCTTAAACTCTGGCACTAATAGGGGGGTGGGCACTCCACGAGCGCTCCTTTCAGTAAAGTCATAAACGTCCCCTCGACTCATTCAGGCCTTTTATTCCCCCATCATCACTTTCTATGGGCTTCCTTTGAATGTGGCTTCAGGCTGCAGAGGAATAAGTCATTTGATATTCAAGTCAATCAAGATAAGTGCCTGGAACTGGTGTCAAACGCTGAGGCGTAGACAACTCCCTGTTGTTGGGGTGGTTGGAGGTGTTACCTGAAAACACCTTCAGGTGGAGTTATGCCAGTTATCTGGGCGCATCAGTTCCTCCGTATTCACAATATATTAATCTGAAGAAGCTTCCCACCACCACCACCATCATCACAACAAAATGTCAACGTGACTCTAACGTATAAACTGAATCATATCACTCTACACACCCTCATACAAACTTGAGACTGGATAATGAGGATGGTTTTTATAGCGGGTTGATATGTCAAAAGTTGAGAGCACTGAGATTAGGAAGTTGCACGAAAGACAACACTGCAATCATAACATCCAAAAATCTAATAAGTCTTTTGTCCTTTCCTAGCAGTTAATCATTGTGTTAGCGGTAGGAAAAAAAACAACAACAAAGAGTTGAGACTTAATCAAGAAAGGGCAATTTTTAGATATGACTCATGAGAGCAAACGGAGGCAGCTGGATTACGAAGACAACAAAGTCAGGAGTCAGTGCTTGCCACAGATAAGTGAACACTTTGATCACAATGATCGCATCTCTGTCCTGTCTTTAATACTCCCTCTTTTCTTTACCTAAAATACTGTTGCTTAAGAGGAGTACTTCCTGCATGTGTTCCAATCAAAGGGGCCATTAAGAAGCATGAGCTCCTCTACAATCTGTCTTATCTTATCTAAAGCAGCAGAGACTGAGTTTGTTTCACTAGATAACATTACCTCTGACTTCCTCTCCTTACAGCTCTAAACCCTGACTGACCCTTTCATAAGACACTTTAACTCCTCATCTCCAAGGACTGGAGCACTGAATTCACCCATATAATATATAATGAAGGAGTGCGCTGAGAGTTTCGGAGTAAGAGAACTGCCTGTTTGTCTTCAAGGTTCTGTTGTCGCTTCCTCAAGCATATAGGGCCATTGTAAAGATAAATGCTACCATTTAACTAAGGCTGGATAAAAGATGCTAAGTTGGCTAATTGCAGATTTAGAGCAGGAATAGTAAACCAGAGACAAAGCAAGAAAGAAGGGCTTTAATTTGCTACATTAGAGATGTATGCTGGACTGTGAAAACACTGTATGCTAATTCTATCTTTTATCTCCTTTATTGTGCTGATTAGTGCAGTGGAGTGAGGGGGTGCTAATCTGATCTGATCACAGAGCATTGTGTTTGGGGTCATTAACCTATGGGAGGTCCTAAGGTTGACAAGTCAGCTCAAACCCCAACTCTACCTTTTTAATGGAACTTGCTCAACCCTGAGTTCCTCTGTCTCTACAGACAACACAACAGCAACCACAAACAACCGAAGAAAACAAAAGACGAGGGGAAAAACAGCCGACGGAGCTATTTGCATGGCTTGTCATTCTTCCACAAACACAAGGCCCTGACGAATACTGGCTGAGGCCCCTGGACTTGCCGAAGCAGCAGGATGTCGGCCCCTTTAGTCCCTGTTGTTGTTGGCTCTTTTATTTCTCTCGGCTGCATCCTAGTCTCAAGAGATGAATGGGTTAACCTCTGTCTCAACATCTGGGATCTGCATCAGAAAAGACTAGGCTAGTACTTTACTGCATGGCCAAAAACAAATCATGCCTGTGATAAGGTCCTGCTTCATGTAACTGACATCTGCATTTATATGCATAAAGATCCAACAGGCTCGCTCAGTCAAAGCTTTCTCTTCAACCACTTTGGGCAATACCATGATGCCATTTACATCTATGTTTAATGAAATCCCACATCTGTCTACATATTTACCTATTCACTCATTCATTTTTTTTTACATAAACCCTCTTTCTATACGTGTCACACAAATTATACCCTCTGCAAATAAAAAACGTGAATACTCAAGCATAACCAACAGCACCTCTCATCCACAAATCCTAGTTAAACTGATGTGATACTGAAAAGCTGCCTGTCAGGACTGCAGAGCAGAGATGAAAGGCCCACAGCAAAGATCACTGCTGATTGCCTGTAGAGGATGAATATGCAAATAAAGCAGAAGGTAAATGAAAAACAAAGCGGGGGGTTTTGGCAGCAGCCTTTTACATGTTCCCCTTTATTTGGCATCGGTTAAGAACACGGAGAGTCTATCAATAATGAATTCCAGTCAGAGCAAGGAAGGAGACATGAGGGGAAATCAGTCTCCATTTTTCCCCTGTGAGCCCCTGAGCAGTTTTGGGGCCTATTGTATTTCACACAAGCTTTTCAGTGAACACGCATTACGTTTAAGTGACAGAGAAACGGAAAATTGAGAGAGATATAATAATATCCATAAAGCCTAGCCTACTAAGCACTAATCAGACTGTATCTGCATGGTTTGGCATACAGTCCACAAAGTAGGGCACCAAAGCCTGACAACTGCATGCCCCATCTAGTAATAACCAGAGCAAAGCATTAAATCAATTATCTGGTCAAATGTGACAAACAAAAACTGGGCTCAGGACTGACTGATACAAAACAACACCAAGTGCATACTTAGCAATTGTTTTGTTGCAACTTTAGCCAAACGCCACTACAGCCACCACTTAGCAAAATCAAAGTGCTTAATATATTTGGCTTGTTTAGCTCTTGAAAACACCAACGGCAGAGTAGGAAACAACCTGTCTGTTGTGTAAACACAGTGGTACTGGCCAGACAGACCAGAATGCATCTTTGGGAAATGAGTGCAACCATCCCCTTGAAGAAAAGATGAAGAGGGCAACAGATTTCCCCCTGGTCTTGAGATAACAGAAACCCAACACCCTCGTCCTCCAGTGGGGCTCTTTGTACGTCTGAGAGAGGGTCAATCAACAGCTGCTGACAGATGTGTCTGCAGTCGATTTAGGAGAGGAAGCCGCGGTGAGGTCAGGCACAGGCTTCTCTGCTCTGTGCCCCTGGAGGGAAGACAAGGATCAAGTCAGGATGTCCAAGATTGACCTTTTCTCACCTCTCACCTGGACTAATATGATAAGATAGTTAAGCTCATTAACAAAGCTACAAAACATTAGGTGGAATCCTCACGATACAGCTGAACATATTGGGCTCTGAATGGACAGCACACAGGTAGACAATTCATATTTGTCTAGAATTCCCATTGTGTTTCAAACAAAAGTGAGAGCCACTTTAGCTGGAAAGCAAACAAATCTGAAAAACTCCACTAGAGGTCTAAGTAGTTTTGGCAGATGCTCCAAGCTTAAGTGTCTGTTCAATTAGGCACTCCAGTTAAGATGGCAATCGTGGTTTAACCGTGTGCCAATGTGCTAAGGCCGGAGTTGGAACACGTCCTGGCAAAATAACGGGGCATGAAATGTCAGCGGTTGTCAGATACTTACACAGTCACTCTTGTGTAGTGCACACCATCCTAATGAGGCAATAACAATTGCTGGGAGTAGAGGTCCATATTAGCTCATGTGCAAACAGTGTTAGAATAGAGTACAGAAACAGAAATGGAATGTAAATGGGGACACAAAATGAGTTGTGCCGCTGTTTGTATGTCAGGGAGTTAAATCCACGAGCAGCATTTTCTTTAAAGCGATAATTCACCATGAAATTCTGTTTTGTGCATCAGCTACTTCCCCTTAGATGTCTTTAATTTAAGGGTTTTATTCTTTCAGCGTTCCACCGCAGTAAACAGGTGATTCTAAAAACAAGCACTCCCTTTTGCTTGTTCACTTATCCTTGTGTTGCTAATGTGTACTGGAAAGTTATCCCAGACTTGTATGCGAATGAAAATGGCTGATGCAGAGAGAGAGGAGTTCCTGCAGTTTTTGGAGGAGCAACATTTATACGAGCCGGAGTACAATGACGTTTAGAATGAATGTGACCTGTGGCACAAAACACTGGATCTGATTTGTTGGATTTGGTGGCATTCTAGCTGATTTAAAAGTGTTTTGTACATACGACACAACAAAGAAGACTTGGACTTCGACCTTTTGAGAGTTTTTGTTGGACCTTTTTGAATAGTTTTGATGCTTTAAGAGTGAAGTTCCGTAGCCTGCCAGCCAAAAGGAGCGTGAACTTTTATTATTCACTTACCGTGAAGAAACACTGGAAGCAAAAAAAACAAAAAACAACCTTCAATTCAAGACATCTGAGGGTGAATAATTAATATATAAAACAATTTTCAGGTGAACTCTTGTTTTAAGCAAATTAAATTATATAATTTACAGAATATTGCAAACTCTTGTTATTTATTTCATTAGTTGTCAAAAAATAAAGATTGGATCTTTTATGCTACTTTACTCTGAATTTTTTTTGTTCATTTATTTGTTTTATTTTATTCTCTACGGTCATTCCTCACTACTGAGCAGTTGCTCTTTTGACAAACATATTTCAGTATCCACAGAGAAAGTGACAAAACTTCTCTAACAACCATGTTTGTTTACAGAAAACAAATGTGGTCCTCTCCAGGCATTCACAGCTACATAGCATAATAGGCTTGAGGTAGTTAACAAAAAGTATTTTTTTTGTGAATGACATGCAAGCGAGGAGTCTCCGCATGATAAAGACAGCTGCATACGTCACACAGATCCAATCGTTGAGCCACTGGCATTGACAGGAAGCTGATATTCACCAGCAGAAGACCAGATCTGCTCCACTGCAGCTCAGTGCGCCCGGTTGTGGTGTCTGCTTTGTCAGGTAGCTGGAGGGGGAGACACTGGAGATGACGCAGGCCAGAAGAGAGTGTTGACTGGGCAAGCTCTTCTGTACAACCTTTTGACTAACAGGGTGACTCACAGCAGCTTTGGGCCAAGGAGGGAGCAAAGCCAATGTTTGGCTTTATTTAAACCTGAAACCAAAGAGGGTCAAACAGAAAGCAAGAGGGGCAAAAGTCAGAATGGTTCAGGTATGTCAGAGCGACTCACATGTCCATCCTGTTTTTACACAGATATGCATGACGCATGTACACAGTTCTCCTTCACACAAGGCGTCCTTTCGCATTTGTAGGAGATGCATCAGGCTTTCAGCGCACTCCAAAGTAAACCCATCAACCGCGTATATCAAGATGCTCACAACAAGCTGATGTAGAGTAAAAAGGCCCATAGTTTGGGGTGGATGGATGAGCTGAACACAGGATTTCTACCCAGCAGACCAAAGCTCTTGTCTGGCTTGAAACCAAAATTCACAAAGTGTTAGGGAGGCTTTCTGTCAGGTGTCTTATACAGACATTAAGGAGTGAATTCTAAGTCTGTGTGGCCCCTTTCACACATGCACTGCTACCCCTACATTTCTCAGGCATCACTGACACGACCTGTATGTGTGAAGGCAAATATCTGAACCACAGTGCAATTGAGCCCATGTGTGAATATAGCAGGTCATTGTCGGGAGAAGTCAACTGAGAGGGCTTGTAGATGTTCTCACGCAGCTGCTGGACACAGCACAGCTTTCTTTCTCTGATGGGATCTAAGTGCACGGTGTGCAGCTGCCTTCCACAATATCACTTATATGTAGATACAGATATATTCTTGACATTTCAAAAACTAATCATTACAGACAATTTGATAACCCCAGTGACCGTCGCAATGGGCTGTAATCGAACCACGTCCTACACACTCTACCCCGACACCACCCCTCGCCTTAACCCAACCGATTATTTCACTGTGAGAACATGTCTGACATGGACAATCCCCAGTTGTGTGCTGCATGTGTGAAAGGGCGCCGCCACAGAGGACTTCACTCTGTGGACATTGTGTCGAGTTCATATATGAAAACAACTTGAGACACAGAGAGACACGGCAAAAACATCTGTATTTGATGACAGTTGGTATACGCGCACAGACGCAGCGACACACAACAACACATAAGACATTTACACAATTTTAAACTCTTGTTATAAATTATTCTGTCACAGTGACAACACGATCAAATATTCATTGCCTGTCAGAGTTTAGAAAAAGGCCTGACTGCTACGTGCTTCACACATAAAAAAAGGCAATGTTTTTACTGCCATTTTAGATTTTTAGATTAGAATTTGTTTCACTTGCTTGGACAAAATACCCCGGGTTTACAATTCTGAAACGTCTCTCCCGCTTTCTCAGAAAAAATAAACATTCATACAATCTAAATAAAAAGCGCACCTGTGATAAGAGACAACTGAGAAATCATAACGCCAGTGCTGAATTCCCTACTATGCTAAAAAACCTAAACATAAATTATCCTGACGCATCTCAAATAAATATGCAAATGACAATTCAAACAGAGCTAAAAAACTACATGCCACTTAAAAAAAAAAAAAAAGGCTGTGTGTCTCTGATTCACACCAACATGCACACACATACTGTACACTTCCACATTTTTCTCCTCTTCTCTTTTTTTCTGCCATTGAGCATTGCTTTCCAACCAGTGACTCGCTGCTCTTAAGTGCACACATCTAACAAGGATGTGAGTGCCTTTCCCCTTTCCTCCACTCCCCCTAGTGTATCCATCCAACACTACAGCTTTCCTGTGCATCTCCAAACAGAGAGAGAGAGAGAGAGAGAGGGGGAGAGAGAGAGAGAGGCCCCTCCTCCGAATGACATCAGTGCTCTATTGAAGCTAGAGGCAAACACAACTCCACATTAGTATTGAGATCTACCCGTTCACCTATTTCCTTACACAGCCCACAGATGTGCATGAGTGTGTGTGTGTGTGGGCACCCGTAAACATAGCAGTGCTGCTACAGATAAACTCCAAACAGCTCTAGCCTTGTTTGTGAGAGGAGGGTTGTTGTTTTTGTTTTTTTGGATCTGACTTTAAATCCTCATAGCCTGGATTGGATTATTATTTTTTTCCCCCGTTGTGAAGCCCACTCTAAGAGGATACCTGTAACTTTCTATTTTTTTTGGTTGATTATAGAGGTAAGTGTGTTTTTTGCTGGTACAATCCTGTTGGGAATGCGTCCTTTTCATCTTTTTGGATCTTCTTTCTGGCAGATGGAATTCAAAGTCATGCGGAATCCTCAGGAGTTGCTCATATCTAATTAGTTGCTCGCTTTTTCCCCCCTTTCCTGTATTTTTTTTCTTTTTTTTTTAATTATCGGCCCATGCGAAAATAATGTTTTTTATATGGGGCGGCTGGTTATGCAAAAGCGCCCTAAGCGATAGTAATAAAAGATCGTGAGTGCACTTTCTTCCAAACAACCTATTTAACCTCGTCCATTAGTTTACCACTGCAAGTCAAACTGCTCAGCTCGGCACATACGAGCAGATAATTCACCCATCTCGTCATCTCAAGCTCCTCTCATGCCTGCAACTTGCTGCTTCGATCCTGTGCTGCGTCCCTCTTTATTCTGCATGCATCTGACAGAGACCACAAACACCAGATCTCTGTTTGTTCTCCCGTTCTTTTCTCCCCCTACTCTGTCTGTGCAGATCAATTTCTTCTTTTTTTGCAACACGTTGAATTTGCCTCACGATCTACCCCTCCTTCATGTAACGTTACACTGGCCAAAACATGCGAGAAGCACCAAAAGGAGCAACAGGGATGTGTGAAATCTCTCCGTTCCTTAATTCAACTCTTCATATTCCTGAAGCAGTGGGGAAATAATCAGCGGTGAATACGCAAACTTGATAGGATTAGGGGGACTGTGTGATTTAGTCTCGGTGGCGCAGCCCTCGAAGACACCCCGGTGTGCAGCTGAAATTGCGGTGCAGATCCCGCGGAGTTGGACATGAAGGGGGGGCAGCTGGAGAAACTACGCAAAATGCGTCTCTGGCGTCACAGTGTGAACGACTCGGACCAGCTTTTATCCACATTCTACTCCATTCACATTCACTGTATGCGATTGTAAGCTTGCCTGCAGATAATAAGACCATTAAAAGGGCGAAATATGTTGTGGGAGCTTTAGGGCGCAGGAGAAAAACGCACAAAATAAAATCTGTTCAAGTTTCACACGCATCGGTTCGCACATAAGCGGCGGCTCATTTAACGCAGATGACAGACTGTAACGCTGCATTCACAATGCCTCAAAACAAATATGTGACATTTACGTGCAGCTCTGATTTGACTGTCGTGTCAGTGGGCTAAAGCCTCCAGAAGTAAACGCAGCTGCCCACCGCCTTCAATTCTCCTGCACTGTATTTAAGATGAATGTCTTATTGGCAACGCATGGACATGATCAGTTGTTAATCCAATTTAGCATCGCCCTTTATCCTCATGAGATGATAAGGTCGTCCCGGCTTTACACAACGACTGATAACCGGGAAATAGGCTACTGCCTGGTTTCAGTAAATCACTAAAAGAGGACGCAAACTTGGCTTCAGTTGTCAAGCAATGTAATGGCAGCGCTTTGTTGTTCAACGTGTTCGAGAGGCAAAGAAATAAATAGCCCGTTTAGCATGGTAGACATGAGGACAGACCCAATTGTCTTCAGTGATGACTGCCTGAGGCAAAAGTCCCCAGTCGATTGTTTTTTCAGAGGGAATTCACATGGCAGATTAACCAGGTCACTACAGACAGGATCCTCTTATTACCAGGAAAGTTGAAGCATCAAATATGAATGAGTGTTAGGAAGAAAAAGGAATAATAAGCCTGCACAGCTACCAAGGTGCATGTCAGATCGACACTTCTCTAAGGAGGCCTCATTCACTCCTTTTCTAATTTTATTTAACCACTTTAAACTGTATCTTCCCCACCATCAATTCCAAGCTTTATGAGCAAATTGTTTCACCCTGGCTCCTAAAAGTGAAGGTGTAACATGACTGCAAAACAAACATATTGCAGAGGAAACCTTTGCAAACGAAATGACTCAGGAAAAACCGCACATGCGCCTGCAGGGAGGTTAACACATGTCTGTATCATGGGTCAGCGTGGCCTGTGCTGAGAGAGGCTCCTGTGTGGAACTTCACCTAAGTATTTGGTGTTTTTGGCATTTGCTTGTCTCACACACACACACACACACGTTTGATTTTGCAGTGCCTACCACCCCCATGTGGGGAAAAACCACTGCAGCTGCTAGGGAGCTCTCCTTTCAGGCTGTTACAAAAGAGAGACCCCCGTCTGTCCCAGGCCTCTGTGTGCTCTTAATCGGCCAGCAAAAGTATCATCTGTTCAGTCCATCTAAGGACAGCGCCAGGAGGCCGCATACCAAATCTGTGAAACTATCGGAGATTTTCTGCCCATTTTCTCTTCGTCTGAAAGGTGTTCTGTGTCCCTGTGAACTCAGATGTGACCATCAGTGTTCCACGGTGTCTCTGCACCACAGCAGGCAGCTGCCTGGTGTCTTGACTTATAACTTACTAATATGTGCGAGGCTGACGAGGTTTCATGGCGGCTGAAAAATGACAGAAACTCATCTCAGCGAAGAGCAGAAAATCATGGAATAGAAAAAAAAAAAAAAAAAAGTGGACACTACATTTTGCTTTCAGTCAGGTTAGCATGAGTTGTCGTTCACCAAAATACAATCATTAAGAATTCGATTTTTAAGTCTTATTTAAGTGCTTAACACACGTCAACTTGCCAAGCAAACAAAAAACAACAACAAAAAAAACAAAATAGCGACATTGTATGCAATCAATCATAATTCAAAACTTTATTATAAAATTGAATGAATAATCAACAGCAGATACAAACAACACTGATTTCCCAATGGAGAACTCTACTGTGGTTCAAAATTAATTTCAGGGCTCATGAATAATTTAACAGTCAGCCATTACTACTTCTGCAGCTCTTTCCGCCCTAAATGTAGCCTCTGTAATATTATTCTGTATTTTATGGCACTAAAAGTCATCATCATCTGCAATACTTTTGACAGGCATGAAATTGTTTCTATTTGAGGTTTTCCAAAGTCTTTCTTGTACAGTGCATGACTGGAGGGCACAAAGTCTTGTGCTCCGTTGTTGCAGCCTAATGTGCATTTATGCGTGTTGAGCTCACAATGGCTATCAGTGTCCAGCTTTGTGTGAGCCTCCCATGCTCTCCACTGAAAGGTAACTAGCTGGATACACACACACAATTTTACCAGGATGCTCAATTTAACTTTGCCAGTTCAGATCAAATGAAGCAGAAGCCACTCTGACTGCTAGAGAAATCTCCTGTCGGCCGGCACAGATTATTAGAACGATGGAAAAGGACTTCCATCACTAAAAAAAAATGTGCAACTCGGCCTGCATTGCTTTCAAAATGATTGTGTGCACAAGAACACAGCACGCATGTGTGTGTGGGTGCCTACATTCGCGTGGGTATACATTATGAGTAGACTCAAAAGAAAAGTCTTACAAAATGGATTGTGTAAATTAGAGGAGTTTTCAAATTGCCTGAATAAAATGTTTTATTATGTAAACCCCCTCTGTTGAGGTTAGAAGGTCCACATGCTTGCCTTGTAGCGAACAATGGAGAGGGGCCACTCTCCTGAAATCCGATGAGCGTAGAAAAAGAAAGGGAGGAAAAAAAAAAACAGGCAAGCATCGAGGCCTGACTGTGCTCCTCGTAAAGTAAGCAAGATGTGCACGGTTCAAAGCAGACGTCTGATAAATCACCCACACA
>JAPZDX010000003.1:8609865-8620799 GCA_029783625.1 Naso annulatus | reverse complement strand
TCTGCAGCTCATTATTTTCTTATGTAGACAGCCTAATCGCATGCAAGTTTAGCCCACTTTGCTAACCTAATGCTTGCTACAGCCAAGTCATACTGAATAGCAAGTCGAGGTTTGTATCGGGTTCGCCCACGGCTGCCTTATTCACTTTGGCTTCCGGGGAAAAAAAAAATCACAGAAAATGCTTCACAAAGTTAGCTCATCAGTAATGACAGGAAGCGTTCCACGCTGACCATCAAACAGCACTGTCTTAACCGAGTCTGCTAATAACATTTATGAAACAAGAGGGTGAATAATAATTATATCAATTACATGCTGAGGTCTCACCTGCTCACGCCTACCTTTGTTCTCCTGAGATGTTTTGAGAGTAAGGACTGAGCAGGGCAGACTTCTACCTCCGACAGTCTGACCTTCAGGCGAAAGCTCAGTCCATCTCTCCAGAGAAGTCTATTCTGCCCCTCATTCACTTAGACAGCAGCTCCTCCACACTCTAGCCACGGCGAACACCCAGACATTTGCTCAAGGGTAGCAATGTTTTGGTTCTTCTCCAAGAGGTGCTGAATTCAGCAGTGTCAGCACCTTTTAGGATTGTAAATACAACCTGTCACCATTCATCAGGGCACCAGAAGGAGAACGCAGACACTTCAAGGCCTCATTATTTCGCTGTCCTCAAGCACCTCGACATTGGATCACTGCAGTGCAGCAAAGGGGTAACATCTCTGACCCAGTAAAGGCAAACCCCCGCGAAGGGCTACTGACATTTCATGTGGATTTGGTGTGCTCGCATAGTTTCAGGCATAGCTACCAAACTCTGGGCGCCAGAGTCGGTCGAGCTGACACGTGAATGCAGTTAGCGGGCTGTCTACCACTTTCAGATGGGTGGAAAAGTGACAGCACCGTCGTCTTGTAGCTATAAAAGTTATGCACACAACGCTGTAGCGGGCTGAGAGACTGCAGTTAGAGAATTCTCCCCCACCGCACCACCCAAACACACACACACAGTCCAAACACACAGGAAAACAGTGAAGTGGAAAAAGTTTAGGGGTGAAGCTACCAATGGGCAGGGCAGGGTGGTGGGATGTGGGATTAATTAAAAGCTGCTGTCAGTGTGGTGAGTGGGTGACACACAGCCACACGATTACTGAGATCTCTGTGTGAGAGGAATCTGCTCCCACAACTCATTTCCTCCCCATTGAAGAGGGAGCAAAATGGGGCCGTCTGTTGGACAAAATACCAAGAAAGAGAGAATCATTTTTCATTCGAAGGAATTTGAGAATCCAAAGGGAAGCAGAGGGCAGAGTTTGGGAGAAGAATGAGGAGGAGAAATTCTTTTGTTTTTTGAATAAAAGTCAGCTGAATCTATTTCAATCAAGTGATACACTCAGCTGCTGGGAGGGAGAGGTCACAGGATCTAAGCCACTGTAATCCTAAGCTTGCTGATGCTTAAAACCTGCTCAAGTTAACAGGGTGATGTGTGCATCTTTAGACACTATGACACTCACGCAGCTTAAGCTAACATCTGGCAATGCGACCAGATCTGACTTTCCACTTACTTCTTGGGATACTTATAATCCTTTTGTTGCAACCGAGATACGGAAACAATTACCTTTTCACAAAATACTAAAATACAACAACATAACAATTTTGAAAACCAACAAATAATATCAGTCATTTATCACAGTATCTGTGAAGATTTGCCGCTTTTCTCTCTTTTCTTTCATGAAAAATATGATATCTTTGAATATTGGTCTGTTTTTCAAACATAACAGGAACAAATTTTCCATGGTTACTTTTTTAGCTCTTTTACTTCTTGTTATTTTTCACTTTATGCCTTTGCAACTCAACGCCAACTGAGTGATAAAAACAGCAAATATTCTTCTTTCATCTGTGAAAAAGACATTGTAGAGTTTAGTAGACAAACACAAAAGATATCCAAGGCACTCTGTTCTGTTGCAAAAAATTAAAAAGCCTTAATTTGTTCATGGCTAGACGTAGTTAAAAATGTGTGACAGTCCTGCATGTTTTCAGCTCGTCAGAGCCATTATGAGGTGCAAAGTACATTAAAGTA
Source organism: Naso annulatus (assembly GCA_029783625.1). Taxonomy (NCBI): domain Eukaryota; kingdom Metazoa; phylum Chordata; class Actinopteri; order Acanthuriformes; family Acanthuridae; genus Naso; species Naso annulatus. Next base: position 8,618,734 of record JAPZDX010000003.1, on the reverse strand, counting down.
CACGTCACTTAAAGCCACAACCCTACTCTTTGAATTCAAAAGTGTCATGATGGAACATGGGTGAAAATTAAAGTATTTTCCACGCAGGTTTTAAAATTTAAAAAAAAATTTAAATTATATCTTTCCATCACTGTTAATTGGAGCGGCGCCCAATAAACCCACGATTACTGCGCAGTCATTTGACGAACAGATGTTGACAGCACCTACAGATAAAAGCCAGAGGTTCGTAGTGGTTTTTGGTGAGTTATTTGTCCGGTTTTAAAGGGGTATTGTACAGTAATTTTACTTGCTTGTTCTGCTCAACTTATCTGAAAGAAAATAAGAACAAAGATCAATTGGTTGCATTGTTTGGGACCGATCTTTATTTCTCATTCATTTTTGTTTGTTTTTAGCTGCTTTGAAGCTAGCTGTCAAAATTGCTAATGGAGGTATAGTATAAGCGTCTTAAGCACTACGAGGGAAAACTTTGTAGCAGCAAAGGATCCTTATGTAATTATAATTTGCAATCCGTAAAACATATTTTACAATCTTAACAGAGTGACTGTGAATGCATTTATAGCAAGATTGAAAAGTAAAATAAATAAAAGACATCCCACATGTTCATAGTTCTTAGAGTGCTACATACAGCAAGTCAGTGTAAGTGCTAAAGGTTACACCCCAGCCCCTGATGTCATTAACAACAACTCTTATTAAAGGTGATAGCTATGGTGAAAACAGGATACCGTAGACGAGGAAGACAGCAATGGGGCTCATTAATTCACACTTCCCTGCCTTCCTGTGGAAGGCTGATGTCTGAATACACGGTGAAGGTTTAGAAAATAGACAGCCTATTCGTGATCTCAGTTTGGTGGACGTATTATTTGGGAAAAATAATCACACTCAACTGACACACAGTGTTTTTTAAACTTGTAAGACTGTTCCCCACAAACCAAAGATTGTGCACACCTTACAAATTTAAGCTTTTCGGGAGACAGATGAAAATTTAATATAATCAGAAGCTTTAAGGCTACTAATTATTCATCTCCTTTAATATGCAGACATTTCATTTAAACAAAAACTTACGAAGAGGAGGAAAGTTTCCAGTTTCAGAAAACACTGCTGGGAATGCTGGCAGGCCTATTCTTCATTTTCTAATTATAGTGGATTATTATTAGCTAGAGACACAACTGACAAAGAGGAGATACATTGATGGAAGTACTGCGGTAATGAAATCAGGAGATGCCGGGAACTGCATGCTGAGCAGATTATGTTAATATAAAGGGATTTTACTGTATACGGTGCAGAGGTCAACTGAAAGCTTAGAGTGCTAATGGAAAAAGCAAGAAAAACTGAAATTTTGCAAAGATGTAATATTTTCTCTAAGAGGCTATGCTGATCCTGAGGCAGAAATGCTCTGTATACATACATCCGTCTACCCTATATTCTCTGTTTCAGGCCAGCAGCATATGGCCAAATGTTCCCAGACTGGTGCTAATGTGACAAGGGTGATGACTTTTGTGTAGAGTCACCAGAAGTTGTCAATGGCACCACGAGCTCGGTCATTAATCACCCAGTGGCCTGGTTGTGTGCATACATGACACAAGGGCAGGGCTGGAATGGAAGGGGGTTGAGCCCTGTAACATGGGCGCTTGCCCCAAGAGCCCCGATGGACTTAAATAAAAAGGACCCACACATTCATAGTTACCAGGTCACTAACCGAATTATGTCGATAGCCGAGGATAGCACACAGGACAACAGAATTCATTTAGTATTCCTCATCTCCATTGTCTCTCTGCCAGGGCGTCACTGGGGTTTAGGATAAATAAGTAACCCCTCTTTTCTTCTACATTTATTTGAATCCCTTTAAATGAATACCATGCCATGTGAGGGAGGCATGAATCAACACAACAATGTGTAGCATAGGGTAGGTAATTTAGAACCTCTGATGACATAGTTGCCGCTGTAAGAAAAAACTATACAAATGCAAATCATCAGCATGAGCCAGATGGTCATGGTTTTGGGCAAATTTACCTAGTCAGGCTTAAGTAATATCTCACATTACAAATATGGCTAATGCATTATTGGACAACACATTTAAATAAAGGATGCTGAGGTAAGATCAGTCCATCCATCACTGCAAGTAATCATTTAGTTATGCGTCCCCTGAGGAGAATAAACACAACAACCTGGCGATATGTTAGACAGGACTGCTTGTATGTGTGTGTGGGCACTTACACGTGTGTATGTCATTCATATATGACAAAGCCTCAAAGGGATCCGGTGCCTTTGCTGTGTAGCATTTTAATTAATCCTGTGATGACAGAGTGGATCTGGCAGGTTATGTATGTCTTAAGCCGGGGTGAGAGGGTAGTTAGGAGAGGGAACATGACAGTGGGGTTAATGCCAAACCCACCAAAAGGCATAACGCAGCGAGCAGCAGGTCCGCTCTTGGACAGGTGCTCCTTGTGGGGTCACCCGCCAACTCCCTAACCACACAAAGCCACCGTCTGTCACCACAAATCTGACCCGCCTGGTCAGAAACAGAGAAACACACTGCCTCAGTTGACTCTGGTAAACGTTATGAATTTTTAATAAGTACAATAAAAGCAAACGTTTACTTATGTTTGAGCCTCTTCTATTGCAGGCTAAAAAAGCACCGGTTGGTGGTTCGCTTAGATTGCCTGCTCTTTCGCTCCTGGTCTTTTCCAGAGGTGCAGTTAATTTGAGCAGCTTTAATGTGTATTTGACAGAGCGTAGAAGATGTATTACCACCAATGGTTTTTTGCTTTGTGAAATTTGTCATTTCAATTACCATTTCGGCTCACATTTCACATCACATTCAGTGTGATTTGAATATAAAGTTGTTAATGCATTTATGTCACCTAAGAAATCCTTGAGAAATGCAAATCTTCTTAAAGGTGATTAATTGAAACCTTTAATATGGCAGCCATTGTTTCATGCTCCGCTGTGGGCCAGGGTGGGTGACTGCACACGTTGGCGGTGAAAGTCAATGTGGGCTGGCTTGTCCCTGCTTAATCATGTCCAGCCAGAATACAAACACTGTGAAGGTGAACAATGTAACCATGTCCTGATGAAAATTGTATTTTAGAGTCAAAATGAGAGCTGTTTTAATCGATAAGTGCAATAAATGCAGACAAATTTGTCTTGGTGTCAGATTTATTGGTGTGAAGAAATGAGAAATTGCAAAGTTTCATAGTAAGTGCAGACACACGCAGTGTAAGGTCAACAGAACCTCACCTGCTGTGCCAAGAGGCAGAACAAGACAAAAATAATGGCCTATGGACCATAAAATCATATATCAGTACACATAAGGTACATTTACACTTGTATTATGCCCTCCCTGTCCATCAATAGCATGATTACAATTGAGCGCACTGAATATCGTTCACAACAACTTCCTTACCAACCCCTGAGGTTACCATCAATCTATGCTTCAGTTTTAAACTGAAATATACACAGGTCACGTGCAATAAGGCCACTGATTAACAGAAAACATACGTCAATATTGCAGAGCAGCAGGCTGCATTGCTGAAGACTGTCAATCAGCAGAACAAATGGTTCAAGTATTGACTGGATACTCAACGAAGACAATGGGCCTCATTGGATGCTTGTCATTGAAGAGACAGCAATTAGCAGGTTTTACAGCAAATCGCAAAGGCTGCTGAAAAGAGCAAGGTTCCTCACTTAGCTGTTGTGAAATAAGAGAGACTCAGAAGAATGTCTGCGGTAAAGGCATCCTTTGTTCGGAGGCTCAAGTGCTCTAGTTTACAATTCAGTCAGAGTGCCTCTTTCATACTACCAGCACAAGATCATGACAGTATTCTAAGATACAGAATCGTAGAGTACGACAGTAATAGCACTAGAACAGAGACAGAAAGCGATGAAACAAAACTTCTAGAGAGAGAAAATTAGAAAAGAACAGACCGCAGACTAGTGGTCTTCAACCAGGGGGTCGTGACCCCTAGGGGGTCAGTGGAGGTGCTGCAGGGGGTCCCCCAAAATACTTAAGAATTTTCATCAAAATAATTTATATCTGGGAATTTTTTTAAAATTTGGACAAAAATTATATTGAGTAAACTCAATTAAAAGTAAACGCGAATATTAATGGGCAACAATAAGCTACTTTTTACAAATATGATAATGACTGAGTATATAATAGGTTAAAAACAGTTGGCTTGTCTTAAAACGCAAAACTTTTTCCCCTTTTTTTCTTTGTTTTTTCTTTTTAAATCTGGGCGTCCCTGCTCTGTTTCTCTATCGATCGAGGGGTCCCTGACTTGAAAAAGGTTGAAGACCCCTGCCATAGAGCAAACACAGATTAAACCCTAAAAGGTCAGGAATACAGATGTGAACTCATCCAACAACTGATCCATTCACCTGATTCCCCCAAGATAAAGAAAGAGCTCGATGGTTGCCAAGATACTAACTTCTACAAAGTGACCTGTTCGCTCCAAGACCGCTGGACTAAGTCTGTACATTTGGAAACTCTATATGGAAAAATTAATGCACTAGGTTTTCCAAACTCCTTTCACCATAGGCCATGAAGTTATCAATTACCACTCGTATATATATTAGTCCTAACTTTGGTCAATTCTAGTAACTTTGGAGAACCACAAGTCACAGCAGGTTGTAAGCTTAAGTGTCAGTGTCAAGCCTTAAAGAGCAGTGTTTCTGTCTTAATGACTGGCTGAAGGTAAATATTACAGACATACCAAGAGAGAGAGACAAAAAAACAAGAACTAGGTTTAGGTTTTACCACAATGCAAAGCCTCCTAACTCTGCTTGTCAAAGAGAGACAATGCACAACCTTCCACGAGATGTTTGTGTATGTGCACTTGTGTGAGACTGCACTTGTGATGAGCACACTCTCAGCTAAGGTGAGAGGATGACAAAAGATGTTGATGTTGACAGATGAGCGCAAACATGAAGTCACCACACAGGAAGGAACAATATGGATACTGTTACAACAAAAGCCTTCAGGGGGAAAAAAAAAAATAAACCTGCATTACAGCACTGATACAAGCTTTAAAAAAGCACACTTTAATGATGTATCAAAGCAAAGTGTGATAAAACAACTCACAGAATACGAAAGGCAAGATGGCATGTCCCTAGTGATGGTCATTCTGTCTTTCCCCTCAAGGTATGCACACTTCAAAATGTTAAGCTGGCAAGACATTATCTCCAAGGGTTTAGCTTAACACTAGGAGTTCTCCTAAATGGCAAGTTTCTAGTTTCCTCTTTAATCCCTCTATTATTCTTCTATGGTCTGACCTCTTACAAGAAGCTGCTAGAATCAACTTTTACTACACAATGAACAGAACTTTAAGCTCAGAATTATCAGCTGACCTTGTTTCTAATGATGATTTTGTGCTTCATGAATGACAATACTCAATATACCCTTCAGAGAGTGATTCATACATATAATGAAACATAGTATTATCACAGATGCTTCGGCATGGTATCTACGGCACCAACTGCACCTGTAAATGTCTTCTTAAACTGGAAAAAGAATCAAAACAAAGACTGCCAACCCAAAGAAAAGTTACTTTTAAAATAGTGAAACTCTCAGAATGCCTCAGTGTATTTATATTTTTCTGTTTCTCGTGTGGTTGGTGTTGGTGTTGTGGTTGCTGAACCGGACCAGGACTAGATCACAACTGCTCTAGTGTTGTTGTTGTTGTTTTTTTTAACTTTTTATTTTAATGTATCTTTCATTAAGACAAGTTAATCTAGGCAATATAAGCATAGTAATTTCACACTGTTTTGCAATGCAAAATGAAAAAAGCATTTTATTTTTGCAATGTCAACTGCATTTACATAAATTGGCACTGAAGAGTAATGTTAAGTTATTCAAGGTACAAGCTTCATTTATTTATCATTTTAATAGTTAAATAGATGAATGAATAATAATATGTTATTAAAATAATAGATTTTTTTTTTATGTTGGAGCATGGAGAATTAATTTGGGAGTCTCAAAGTCTCTGGAAAATAGCTGATCTGTAGTCTGGTGGTACAGCAGATAATTCTGCATGGTGAACAGGCTGAGGCTGGGGTGTGTATTGTCTTTTAGTATCCTGTCGGCTCTGCACAGATACTTATCCGATATCACTGATGCTCAGTGGACTGGTGCCGATGATATTCTGGACGTCATTAAGCTCCCGGTGCAGAGCCCTCCTGTCCTCAGCTGTGTACGTCCAATGCCAGTTTTGTAACGTTTCTAGTTTAGCGTTTTCAAGCAGAAGCTGCAACATGTCTGCAATGGTTGCAATGTAATCCTCTGGGCAAAACCCCCACAGCTCAATGTTTTACTAATCCAAAAATAACAAACTGGTTTGGCCAAAAGAAGCTCACTGAGTGGGACGTCTAGATATCGAAATATGTTAAGTTTGACTGTGTTGAAGCTAAAATCAACGAACAGCATTCTGATGTTGGTGTTGTTATTCTTATTTATTCGTTCATTTATTTTTAATCAATAAAATTAGCAGACTTAGTTCTTTGAATAACATGTTGGTCAAGCCCTTCCACCTTCAAGCATGGTCATTATTGGCAGTAATTTAACAACTAGGTAAAAGTAACTAAATTTGCCACGTGTTATTCTACATGTGCATTATGCTTTATTATGAGTGGTTATGAAATTGCATTTACAGTGTATTAATAACTAATGATAACAGTGTAATTTCTTCATTTTTACTCTTAAGAATAGCATAGAAAATGCATCTGAAATTATTTTGACTTCATATCAGAAAATGTAACACTAATCACCTGTTGCATTATTAATATTAAGTTTCACTGGACAAACTAATACACGACTTAAAGTATCAGGAAATAGGACTTAGCAATCAGACTTTGAAGAAATACGATGTTAGGACACTAACCAAACAGAAAAGAATGAAAGATAAGTATGTGGATGAAATTCAGCAAGGCAATCATCTCTCTGCACGCATTACTAGTTTGGAAGTTTTATACAAATTTCAAGAGCTGTTACTTATATTCTCATTATTGATTATGTGTCACGTAAGCTCAATGGAATTCAAAGAACTAAAAGTGAGACTGTGCCCAAATGAAGGTGCTAATGTTCTGATTGTGTTAAGATAATGTACCTGATGAGGCCATTTCACAGTCTGGCTTCATTTTAGCCGACAAGCTTCATTAGTCTCAGCCTCCAAAATGGTACTCAGACCGCATGGCCAAATGATTATCAAGTGCTTAGAGCCATGCCGGGACCTGTACCACGCACCATAAACCCCTGATATTAATTAACATCAGTTGTTCACAGATTTTATTGGGTGATGCCTTTTTAATTGACACTTGCTCCGACCGATGAATTCAGAAGGTACACTTCACTGTAGGAGGGCAAAAAAGACAAATTAAAGTCAATTAGTTTGAGGCGGATTAAAGGAGGAGATGGCCATGCAGATGAGAGAGGAACAGCCAGGCCAAAGGAGCTCAGGCTCAGACGGAAATCCAGACTATGGGGAGACCCAGTGTCTGCCAATGTGAGATAAGGGCAGCACAGACACTACTGTATGGCGCTCTGCCCTGCACTGTTGCTTTAGAAAATGGAGTGGAGAGAAATGGCCGGGGTCAGGCCTGCAGCAGGATCAGTTTTAAGAAAGCTCTATTCCAGAAGAGGCCCTCTGATATGTTTAGAACAAGTAACTTTTGTTCTTTATTTACATTCTTGCTGGATGGCTGGGATGAATTATAGAGTGTATTTTGGTTTGCAAAGGGGTTGTTGAGGAGGTGGGCCAAGATGCAAGTGAAACCCAAGAAGCTTTAAGGCCCCAGAAGCCATAGTTCGTGAGTGTGTTCTCCAGAAAGAAGCAAGAAGTCCCTGCCAACACGGAAAGCTGCGGCCAGAGTGAGCCTGGCCTCAGCAAGAGCATCACAGCCAACTGGAGAGAAAGAGGAGAAAGCATCCAGAGCAAAGCTTTACAGGTGTTCCCTCTAACAAAGTGGCTTCTTTTATGCAATTTTTTAATGAGTGAGAATTGCATTTATGCACGTTTTAACAAAAATGGTGAATACCACATCACAAAAGTTGTTATACAAAGAGGAGATTGTGCCTATCTCTTAAGAGGAAATCTCTAGCATGAGCACTCTGTCCTTGAAAAGGTCTCTTTGACTGACTAAGAAATTTCACCTTCAACTAAAAAATGAAATATATATATGAAAGTATTGCTAACACATCAGCATAGGATACAAAATCCACAGTGGTAAAGGCAAAGCCTAGACTCAGTGACCACGCATGTCAAATTCACTCAAGGAAAATAAGCTCAGGGCTGCAAGTTGCCTGAATCCTAAAAAGTATTTACATGGATGTAATCCAAAAGAAGATTTGGCCGCAGGATGTGAAACAAGACAAATTTGTTAAATACCAATAAAGGACTAATCTATCATCAGGGGATTATGGGAATGGGCAAGAATGTCTTGTTCTGACATCTGTTAAATTGAAATATTTGTGCCTGCCGGCAAATGCACGGGAAAAAACAACAATGGTCCTGTTTTTATCAAGAGTACACTACAAAAGCATCCAATTTCATGTCATAAGTAAACATAGTAAGTGTCTAGGGGTTTTTTCAACACTTTAGTTATTTATCTTGCATGGCCTCTTATGATTACAAAACAGATGAATGCAGGATTTAAGAGGTAGAAGGTTGCTATACGATCTCTGTGAGTACCAAATTCTAAATGTGCTTTTGTGGAAATATTGTACAGTATTTTCTGAAATTCCTTTTGAAATTACTGACCAAAATTTTAAATATTCAAAACGGTATAATAACATAGGTTTTAACAGGTGATAGCAAAATTGTGATGTCATTACAACAAAGTGTATGAAATTAAAAATGCTGTAATTTCTATGTATAAA
>JAPZDX010000003.1:8568079-8581133 GCA_029783625.1 Naso annulatus | reverse complement strand
TATGTAACTACTCATTCTGCTGCTCATCCAACAATACATTACACTGATCCTCAGGGCTAAATGGTAGTCAAATTGGAGGGTCTGTCAATTTTTACACACTGTCCATTTTCCAAGCTCTCAAGAGAACAAATTGCTCATATAATGACAGTTATCTGTTTAGCAGACGCAGCTAGATTAAAGAAAACTGATCATATAATTAGGCTAGATAGTATAAAAGGATGTTCCATCGACCTAACTGTCAGATGAGGCTGATAAATGAAAACCTAAATTGGCAGCTTTAGTTGGCAGAATATTGACTCTGGTCAAATGGCTCATTGATTATTTGATTATAGCACTCTGTTGTGATTAGTTGATAAGCAGAGTGGATACTGAGCGCACAATCTGTGAGCTTGGCTGATTGACTAGAAGACAGTGAATTCATCAGATAAGATGAGTGGTTGATAAAAGTGATAAAAAAAAAAAAAAAAGAAGAGCTCCTTTTGAGGTTACGAAGAGCCACTTGTTGATGATCTCAGGAATATATCACATTATTTTAACACATCAGTACATTATAGAAAAAATATATGGATCTCATACAATGACTGTGAATTACAGTATCTGTGAAAGGAGCTCTCATTGGTTTGTAATAAGGTTGCCTGGGTCTTAGACATCTCCTCTGTCCAGGCTTTCAATGCATGTTGACAGCCACAATATGAGTTGTAATAGCTCAGCATTCAGGGATCAAATTAATTCATCCCTCATGAAAACTTTATGAATACATTCTGAGGGACTGAATATAAATGTGCATATTTTGTGGAGGTAATGCACAGTGGAGGCAGGCAGATGCATCACACTACTGATATTGTTATAATATTTGCTAATTTCTGCACATTATTCTACTAATAACGTGTACATCATCTGCATTACTAAAAGAGTAAACTGCAATATTAATTGGTGAAAGAAAACGAAGGTGCATTGTTAAATAAAGGCAGAAATTTGCCTGTTCATGGCAGGTGAACTACACAACTTATCTTTTTCACAGTGAATAGCATATTGCATTTTGCTTTGCTAACCATGCAAAAGAAACGGAGACTAGTATAAAGGACAAAGGATTGTGTCTACCAAAAAAGAAATTACTCGTCTATTTACCAACCAGAACAGCAGTCATACTTATCAGTTTATCATCACAAGGTTTTCTATATCAACACATATTTAACTTAATAATGTACAACAATAATCCAGCTGCAATATTTTTTTGAGGGCACCACTAGGGAAAAATCTTTGGAAATGTGTAATTTAATTGAAGCCCTGGTGGATATATTTACATGCAAGGCAGAGTTTCCATAAAATTTAGGATGCTCACGAATCATGTCGCGTTTATAACAACCCAGTTAAGATCATATCCCAGTTGCTTGAAGCCTGAACATAAGAGCTGGTTTATTATCCGGTATACTGAGGCGTGAAAACACTTTAGTCCAATTACTGTTGGGCTTTTTGATCAGCACTATTTGATTTTCGAGGTAATATTCAGATAACTTTGTTCACTTGCATACAGGAATATAGGATTACTGTCAGTGTAAAATGGATCCTTTACTGCTAGCCCAAATACAGTGAGCAAAAAAAGATAGCAACCAATAATGGACTGACGCTTTTAGTAAAATATTCAGAACTTCACCTAATTTACTTGCAAAACTCAATGTGAAACTTGTGTATATCCGTTGCTTTTAAAGTAGAGTGGCAAACCTAAGAATTGTACTAAAAATGCAAAACAGTTTCAATGAGACGCATAATGGATTTAGCAGGAGGGCAGCTTGTAATTTTCCCCATGCTGGTGAATTACTGGGGGGAGAAACGAGGAAAATGAGTTATGGAGCATTAACCTCTTCATTCACAATTATCCCTCTTGCTTTCTCTCTCTCTCAGCCTCTCGCTCTCTCTATCTCTGTCTGCCTTTCTCTCTCTCTCTCCCAGTCTTGTGTTACACGTTTCTTAATGGCATCAAACTGACCAGCGCTCCCCCGAGGCGCCCTCTGTCAGGCAAGTGCCTGATTGTGTTTTTCCCAACATCTCTCTCGATCCTAAGAGAGGGGTAAAGAAACACCTTGATGATATCACTGATATCGGGTTGCAGAGGAGTCTTCGCTCACTGTGTGAGGGGCAGGAGATGGAGGTGTGCGAGGAGAGGGCGGCCCGGCTGATAAGAATCTCTTTGTCTCAGAGTGACGACCCGGACTGCCGGGTCAACATCCTGGGGAGCTAACTGGTGTGAGGCATTTTTCAACCTTGGAAAGGTGTTGAGACACTGAAGGGTGGTGTGGAGAGAACTATTGAGTTACTGCAATGGGGACGGCTGGGGTGCATGTTTGCCTGACGGCCTGAGGCATTTGTAAGGCAATAAGACGTCCAGCAACTCTCGTCTTTCTCCCACCGGTGGCTGGTCCATATCACAGGCCTGTGACAAATGCCCGCTTACAACTGACTCCAAGACACTGGTTGAGGGCAGATGTTTATCAACCTCTTAGTCTTCATAAATAACATTAACATGATTTGGCCATACTGCATTAAAAAAAGATTGGTCATTGATAATACCGGTAATTGCAAGGTCTCAAAAAGGAAAGAAAGCAGCTAAATGTTAGAAAGCAGAGAACCCTGACAAGTGTATGTGGACAACAGTGATCAAAAGACTAAACTTTCTTTGCAAGCATACAGTACTTGGATATGGTTTGCTTTATTTTCTGGAACAGTAACACCATCATACTGAATACTGATTATGCCATTTTTGCACAATCTGATAATAAAGGATTCCTAAAGACTCCATCCTCTTGGCCAACCAAGCCAATGTAATAAACCTCTTTGCCAAAGTCATTGCAGTCGCTGTCTCTAAGCAGCCAACTAATTGTGAAAACTGATGAGCCTGTTAGCTTCTAAGTAAGCCCCTCTCTTATACCTGCTTGCTAATTCCTTGCAAGTCTCCTTCTTTGTCCACCCAGAGCTAATTCAGCATTTCTCAGACATATGAGCTCCTGATGACCTCCCAGTGGTAAGGGGGAAAATGCCTCTAAAGCTCGTGATTGGACAGGAAATTCTGTCATGTTTGGGTTCATCCAGCATTGTTCTGAAGACAGTAAGGCTCAGTATGTGAAGTTAAATTATGAAAAGATGCTTTTATAGTCTTATTAATTAATTAATATTTTTTCATATTCAAATAAATAACACTAGATTGATTTTTTTAAAATATTATTTTAACCATTTATTCATCAACACAATTTGTTGGGAACAAATACCATTCTACTATTACTAGGGATGGGAATTGATAAGATTTTATTGATACACCAATGCCATTATTGATTCTGCTTATTGGTCCGATTCCTTATTGATTCCTTTATCAAAACCTGATCGCTTTTCTGTGTGGAAAAAAAGCAGGTCTACACAGTTTATCAGTATCAGCATCATAACTGTTTTATTATCACCACTGTTTATCAACAAGCTTGCCGCAGACCGCAGGCTGCACTGGCCTTGCAGATTTCAATTTGTTATCGGTTCTCAACAGGAACTGGTTGTCAATTCCCATCCCTAACTACTACTACTACCACCACTACCACTACTACTACTACTACTACTACTACTACTAATAATAATAATAATAATAATAATAATAATAACAACAAATTATGTTTATTAAAAATAACACAACACTTATATACCAACACAAAAGGGGAAAAACTATTAGAGACAAGCAATAAGGGAAAAAAATTTGCTGTTAAAGTATAAACACAGGTGCACCAGGCTTAAGAGCTTAGGGGTGATTGAACTTCCCAACCCGAGGTCATCGAGTGGACCATTCCACAGTCTGGCAGCATTGATAGCAAATGCGCGGTCACCCTTGGTCACTGGTCTAAACAGGCACAACCAGGAGAGCCTTACCAGAGGACCTCAGGTTACAACCTGGCACATAATGAATTTGGGAACTCAGTAAGGTAGCAAGGTGCCAGACCATGAGGTGCTTTAAAATCAACAGTAAAATCTAAAAATCTATTCTAAATTTAAATTTATAAACACCTGGTCTTAAGAAGCAGCTACCCATTAAAGAATTTTGTTTAAATGGATTGACAGAGCTCTTCAGGGTTTTGTCTCAAGGTTTGATGCATTTTTCCATTTTTCCACCCCGACAGAAAAACAGCTCAGGGACAACATTTCCATATTTGAGATGCTAATAGTCAAATTAAAGCATTTAAATAACTGGCAGATAATTCTTGCATCTTTAAATTTAGTCAAAAAACATGTTTTTTTATCAGCATCACCCTCTAAAAAACGATTACTGCTTAAACACTTCTGTTGCTGCTAATCACTAGTACATATAAAGTAAAGTCAAGTGAGGAGTCACAGAGAGGATAAACACATTATCAGCAGAAACCATCAAGGTTCGCCATCATGAACACGTAAAAAGCATTGAGATGAGCATAACATTAAACGTCCTAGAGGGAATGGAGCAGTTAGTAGACACCAGTAGGTATTTACTTGATCTTTTTACAGTAGTGATCTCCCTTTAATTGCTCTCTGAATAATATAGTACCAAAACATTCCTCATGCTCTCTGATCAAGCTGACATATTGGCTAATGAAATAAAAGCTTTAGCGTTCTCTCAAGCTTTGTTGCCATCTCCTTTTGGGCCCTAAAAGAAAGTTGGCGAAATGTGCAATGATAAACACCCATAAAGCCATGTCTCATTTTACTGAGAGGCCATTATGGTTCTATCCTGAGAGAGGCTTTCATTCTCTGACAGTTAGTCAGATTCTTCTCATCTATAAAACATGAAGGTTATGTTGAGAGGTAGCTGTAAACTGCCAGTTTGCTCATTTAGTAATGTCTGGGGACTATAGCTATCAGGTATTCATCTTCCGCCTCCTGGCCTCTTGCTGTGGCCCTGACTGGGAGGACACGGCCTCACAGTCATAAATGAACAAATGAATGGGTAAAATCTCCAGTCACACCCCCACCACTATAACAAATGTTTTTATTAGTGCTGCAACTGCTGAAAATACTTTATATTGAATGGTTTTTGCTACCAGTGCTCTTGACGATTAAATAATTATGTCACATTTGTCAAAGATAAATTTGGCACCTTTCTGCAGTGTCTTGAAGGACAAGTCAGTGTATTAAATTATTCTGTGCTGGAGGCTGGCTGTGTAGCAAGTCAGGGAGTTTGGTAGTAAAACGACTTGGAGAAAACACAAAATCCTCCATTTGTACTATCCAATCTTCATTTGTAACATCCAATGTGCTCTTAGTTAGGCTAATTGTTAATGAATTCAAACCTAACTTTTTCTCTAGTCAGGTTGTCTGCTTCACATACCGTGCCCCTGGGACACATAGTCACAGATCCAGAAACTTTGCTAATTGAAAAAGTACATGGCATCAAATCTATCTTGCCTTTGTGCAATAACAATGCAATCAAAGGGTAAGTGCACGGAAGAATATGTTTACCACTAATTGCGATTGAGTGCATTTCCCTAATGAAGCCCAGACCTGACCCTAATGTTTGTCTACGTACAAAACATTGTGTGAGCATGTGTGAATGTGAGCTTCTTGGCCTCTGAGACTGTTTGTTAGGATGCCAACATATTCCTTTCTTTTGCTTTTTAACATAACTTTTACCCCGCAAAGCTTTTGCACAAACATTTTGGTGGGAGAGAGGAATAAAAGTGGAAAAAACACAGAGCCAAAGAGCGCAGGCCAGTGGGGTGCATTCTCCCATGCACTACTTGGCAGTATAAAGCACAGGCCTGTTGTCTTTTATGATGATTAATCTCCAAACACACAAGTTTTCAAGACCTCTCCATCAACTCTCTGCTTGCAGGAACCTGGGAATGAGCCTGAAAAAGAATTTGTGCACATGTTTCTTTGCCCTGCACACACCAAACACCCTCCTAATAAAGAAGAACATGTCTCAGACAAGGACAAGGCTCTTTAGCACATTATTCACAGAGGAGACCAGCAAACACAGATTTGAGGAGTGGTAAACGACCAAACAAACAAACAAGCAAAAAAAAAAAACCAAACAGCTGGGCTGCGTATAAATGAAGCATTTCCTTACTTTTGAAAACATCCCTGTGGAAAAACACAAACCAGCAGCTAGGTTGGTCCAATGTGGCGGCGGCTCAGTCGCAGCGGCTCAGGACTAACCCTCCACTCTAACCTTACAATTTCATTGTACAATTTATGGTATAATGACAATAAAGCTGCTTTACCTTTACCTTTTACCTTCAAATTTAAACCGAAATATAGGTACCATCTTGCTGTTGTATGCCGCCATGAATCAGTCAAGTTGCCATTTACACAAATTTGACGCCATTTGATAAAATGTGTTGTTTACTTTTTGGCGAAGTGGAAGTTCTAAGTTTATCGACATCTATGACTCCAGTGAATAATTTTCCGTGAGAAACAGGATGTCTTCACATAGAGACTATTTATACACAGGGCTACGGAGAACTGATGGAAAGCTTTGTTACATGTTGCAACGACAGTCGCCTGATGCTCCTGGTGCACACCGGTGTACTTTAAAGGAAGAAGTTGATCAACAACGTGGGAGCAGCTGGAGGAACAGTTTTTACTCTGCGCTCGTTACTCAACCTGGATAACTGGACGAATATGTGAACCTAATTGAAAATCTGCACAGCACTGGACTGTATAAAAAAGAATAAGAAACAGGTGTTGCCTGTTGATTGTTGTCGGAGTTATCACTGCCACCTTGCTTGCATACAGTGATAATTCCTTGAAAATAACTAGTTTTAAAGTAAGATTTCAGACATACTAAAAAACCTTGCATAACGTTTTAGCATACTAAATAGTTTTTTTTTTTCTAAAAAATAAGAAGAAGAAATATTGATTGGTCTGGTAGTATGCAAGATAAGATGTGGGAAAAAAAACCACACACACACACACACACACACACACACACACAAGGAAACGCATCATCCTCTTCAGAGAAACACATGGTAGAGATAACAACAGCATTACTGTACTCAGGAGAATCAACATCAGATGAGTTCTTACACCACTGCTCATTTCACGACTGCCTGCAGCTCCACGGCTCCGGGTCAAATGAAAAATGTTGTGGCATGCACAGCACAAACAAAGGTCTGTCTACCTTTAATTCACTGGGGGAAAAAAAATGAATAATTGAGGGAAATCAAGTGAAATTGGATTGTGCTACGCCTTGCTTTTGATGACATACAAGATAATTGCCCTCACAATGCAGGAGTAATTGAGCAGATTCAGGAATTAACAACATTTGGAATATAGTCAATATAGTGAACGGCGTTGTCTGGAGTGTTAAGGAAATTCAATAGTAAGTCATTAAAAAGTTCTAGAGAAATAAACAATTACTCATGCTTGTCTGTTCTGTTGACATTGACTGCATCTCTTAACAGATTTCTGTGAAGTTAAATAATCTCACAACAGCAATCTACGAACAATGAACAGCAAATTAAAAATACCTGTAAAGCTGATTGAATGTTGTACTCTAGCAGACTTTCCTCGCCTTAGTAACAAAACAGAAGAGAAACTGTCATAAAGAAAGCGTCAGCATCTGAATATGTTGACGTACCGTAGCAGACGGTTGTGATTGAGATGCCAGCTGGTGTTTAAAGTGAAAGCCTAAACCTAGTTTAGCATAATGAAGCTCTCAGAGGGTGCAATGCACTCCCCATGTCATGATGCTTTACTCGGCTTCTTAGCGTTTCCAAACCTGAAAGAGTCACGTGGATTTTGGGGACAAACAAGATCTCCCTGTTTGCAACTACAAAGTAGGCCTGGGTGAGTCTGCACATCCTGAGAGAACTCCGTTAAACAAATGACTGAAAATTTGATGGCAACTTGCGTGAGTCTCACAAAACAACAAAACTCATTATTTTGGGGTGCCAAACCATAATTTTGCTGTCTCTCCATTCAACATAGGTTATTTATTTGTTTACAGCCTGCTTCTTCAGGGGAAAAAAGCCTGTTCCAAGAAAGTTTGACTAAAAAACTTGAATTAAAATGGACTTATTGTGGCTAACAGCGAGCATTACAGTACCCTGGCCTTAATGACAGCATCCCACAGCTCTAACTTTGTTCACATTTTGAATCTGGGCTATACTGAATGCCACAAAGGGACAATGGACTTAACTCATTGTTTTGAATCACATCAATTGTCTGCCAGCTGACAGCCTCAACTTGCCTCTCAACTCTGATTGTTGTGTTTTGGTCACTTCAGGTCTAATTCATCATAGACAGACTTAAAGGCAACCAAAGCCAAGCCTCTCATTTGAGGGATAGCCCGCCAAGTCAGTCAAACTTAGCTTCTTCCAATTAGTTTTCTTTTAAATAAATAAAGAAAGGAAGGAAGAAAGAATTTACAGCATCATCCGTGAAAAAACGGATGAGTTGTTGTGTCCCATGACACAAAATCAACTTCTCAGGTGTTTCAAACTAACAAATTCAAAACAGAATCTAACAGGAGAGCAGCTGCCTTATTCAAATTGTGCAATCCTGCTTCTTGTACACACTTCGCATACAGATAACATTAAATGAATTAGTGGCAAAAAAGACGTGGTATTTTTTGTAGAGGGCCTGTGAAATTTGCTTTATTTTTCCCCAAGAATCTGTTTTACTTTTCTCCAAGTTCTAAGTTCTCAATTTTAATTTAGATTAAATCTTTTTTTATGAGGCATGTTTTTTAAAATGCGTGTCTGCTCAAATGGTGGATAAATATTTTAACAATTCAATAAGAAAATGGAAACGGATGTGGCTTTTGCATTTATTAAAATAAATAAATAAATAAATAAATCTGGCAGTGCACATTTAGCCACAAAGTCTTCATGAAACTTGTCCTTTATCTGCTGATGTGGTTGCACTCGAGTTTTTTTAAAGTGATGGCTCTGTGCTAACAAGCTGCCATTGTCTTTCTCAGGGGGCGTCTTCGATATGAGTTTGTGTGTTTGTGAGACACCAAAATAGAGCAACATAGTTTTTGTCTGGTTGTGTGGATTGGGCACTGTGAAAAAATGCCTATTTTGTTTGGACAACAGATTTTAATAAATTGCATCTACATTTTGACAGCTTCTGGGATACTCAATGTTTTTCTTCTGCTTTTATTATCAGTCACCACGTTTCTGTCTGTGTTTTCTGCATGGTGGAATTTAAACACTTACATCTCATTCTCATCCATCTTCCCATTATGCTGTCACCCAGCACTATAGTCTGACGCTCATAAAGAGCACATGCACCTGCAGAAGCTGATGTGGACTGCTCAATCATAATAAAAATAGAAGTATTCCTGTTCTTAAAGTACACCAAATTAGGCGCCGTTTAGGGCCTGTTTTATTTGAGAGATTTGCCAAACGTTAAGCAGCAATGAACTTTTGGTATCACACACAATTTGACCTCATATTCTTTTCTTATTTTGCTCAATTTAGATTCCCCTTTCAAAGATATTCTGTTAACAATTAATCAATGGATGAAGCATCATATGGGACAAAATTGTCAATGAAAACACCGCCTGACCTTCTGCTTTCATCCTGCTCGACAGAGCTGACATGCCTCTTCAATGATTTCAACAGCACAGGCTGCATTAATTGGCCCACAGTTAATTGAGCTGTTTTCTAAATGGAAATCACTGTGTTGCTTTTTCAGGACCTGAACAGGATCGTGAACTTACTAATGTTACCACTCGACATAAAACACACTTACAAAAACAACTTTCACACAGTATTATGTCCACAGCACCCTGACGATTCTGCAATGACATCAAATGCTACGTGATTTATTTGTTTACCTATATATAGCGTTATTGTTATTGTGGAGTGATTTATTTCAATACTTCAACAGGTATATCTAAACAAAGTTTAGTGGAGATTCAACCTGATGGCTGTTCTTACATGCATACAACTAGCAATATGGTTATATTACAATATATAATTGAGATGTGCTTGTAGTGCCATGTACACATGCGTTTACGTGCTTTAGTCGCCATTCGTTTAAAAATGCTTCTGAATGTAACTGAATCAATTTTTTAAAAAACAGTACAGCAAATTAGCACTACTACTACTACTTTGTTGGATATATGATAAGACTGTAAATGGGACAATGAGCCCTGGACTTCAGTAACTTATATGATAATTCATTGCACTGAGATTTGCTCACTAATACACACACACACACACACACACAGGTTTACATAAACACACACTAATATTGCCTCTGTGCATGTAATGAGTAGTTCTCTTTGTACAAAAGACGGACCACCTCAAGACAGATAAAGGAAGAGAGGGAGGGAGGATGTCAGTGTTCGTTTTTTTGCAATATTCAAGCTCAAAGGGCAGTCAGCATTGATATACTCTCCTAAATATGTTTACCTGCTCTGTAACTTGGTGCAATGCCTTGCATCAGATGGTAAGCTCTGAAAAGTTTGCTTAACACAAGGTAAGTAAACTGTTCTGCCCTTTGATTTTTATTATTTCAGCAGTTATATTTCAATTTGCAATACTTGGCTAATTTAAAAAAATCCAGTGGCAATTACTGAGTTTAACAGGGAATACAGTCAATAGTAAAATATAATACTTTACAGGAGAGTTGAAGTAATTGCTTTTTGCAATAAATAGATGAAATTGTGCTCGAAGGGGTAGGATTAATTCTCCACACATAAACTGTCATGATTTCCTTATGTAGTTTTAGTGGAATTATATTATCGGGTAGTGTGAATTTTAAATGCAATAATGAGTAACTGTATGACTAATTAAATACTCATGCCCTAACCTACAGCTGGACATGTGGAAGGACTGCCAGCTGTAACAGTATCTTGTTGTAACTGTCAAAAATTAGAATTAGTTATACTCAAACAGAACTTGCATTGAAAAAATAACGAAATTAACATTTCAAATCTGAATGCATCATTTTAGAATTCATTCCATCCTTTTATTCAGGAGCCAATTTTTTACTTTCTCAACCCTGCAGCTCCCTTGAGCTACAGTTTTCTATTATTGACGTAAAGAATGAAGTTGCACTTAAAACAGCAGAGACAAATAAGGATTCTCATTACAGCAGAGATTCAATAAAATGTTAACTGAGGAGGCAAGAACCTATATCATGGCATGAAATGCTTAAATAATAACAGTGCTTTCTATTTTTCTTGTTAGGTTTGACAACAAGTGTTTTGTTTGTTTGTTTTTTTTAATCCATAACAGGACATTTTTGGATGCAAGTAGGTTATATGGCTGCCCCTGAAAAAACATTTTGCTTCCTACTGGCAGTTAATGGAATAATCACAGAGTCATTTCTGATCAAAATCAAAATTCTTGCTAACATGCAGACATGCCTTTGTTTAAATCCGAATACATCAACACATATCACAAATGCTTTTGTGTAACAAAGCCGTGCATGTCACAATTACTTCCCTTCCACTAGCAAGCAAAACTGTATTATTAGCCATCAATATTGAAACATGTGTGCTCTCGCTTTGCATTCATTTAGACAATTAGACATTATGAATGGATATCCTGTTATTAAAATGGGTAATTAAAGTTTTCCAAAGTAAAGTAAGGAGCAAACTTATTTCAGTTTTTCCACCATTTGTCCAGACACCAGCTGCAACATAATAAACAAGGCTATGACAATTATGACATGATTAGTGTCAACAATGCGGCAGAATCCTTGGGGACCGCGCTGCCTGGAGGATGGCCATGTGCTGCCCGATTATCAAGGGAACATGGAATATTACATCTGCTAAGAGAACACACATCCTCCAAATGTTAGTCTAATGTCGTTACTTTCCTCCTATCTCGCTTTTTTCATATTCTTTCCCCTCACCTGACAGCTTCTCAAAGTACACCCATTAATATACAGCGGCTCTGCACCTTGTCTTCATGTTTGTCTAAGTGGCACAGCCCATGACCGAAAAAAAAAAATTCTGAGACGAGATATGTAATATTCGTCTTTACTTCTCCCTCTTCCGCAACAGTAAATTATGTTCTTACAAATCAATCAACACCTCCTAATGGCAGAATAGGTAAGAAAATAGGTATGAGGGATCCCATCCTTTGGGCCAATATCAAAGAAAACACTGTGTGAAAGCTGCTCAGGTGATGACTACTGCCCTCATCCTCTCTTTGAGCATTTTTTGTTCATTTCAGGATCCATGTATCACACTCTCCCCCAAACCTTGATCCACTCCAGGGCTTCTCACCTTCCTGTTTTGAAAACATTTTAATGAAAACAAAAAAGCAAAAAACCCTGGAAGAAGGCATCAAAACCCCCCCAAAATTTGATACATTGGTCCTCTATGCGCTCTTAGGAGGGTACAAACAGCCTGAGTTTTAGCCACTTGACATGTAACGCAGTAACCTAGATATAGCTTTCAGTACATGGAGATCTCACCGTTCTGCAGACAAGGTAACATACCTCTATGTATCTGTGCACGAATGGTATTGTGTTTTGTACTATTTTAGGTATTACGTATTGTGTTATGTATGAATTATGCAATAGGCCTATGTATTGCTTGTTTCATGTATTTTACGTTCTATCTTTCTACCTATTAAGGCTCTCACAAGATCAGATTTTCACTACGCAGTCATCGTGGCTTAAGGACTCAGGATGACGATATGACTATAATATCGTCAGAGATTTTTTCCTGTTTACGGCTGAGATGGATCACGTCGCAGAGCAACACAACACGTGACAGACAGTTTGATTAAAGGCATTTATTTTTGAGTACACTCATTTTTTACGACTACTTGTTTGCATTGTATTTTAGTAGTTACTGATTTTTAAAAAAATCATAAGGTTTGGTGTGTTTTATGAATGTTCGTGATCCCGAGAGATGTTGTCGAACAGGGTCATAAAAATGCAATTTTTGTTTGTTTGTTATCATGGCTAAATTATGGCGCTGTAAGCCTCTTTATTGATTTTTCTTTCTTTTTTTTTTTTTTTTAAAGAAGAAGAAGAAGAAGAAAAAGAAAATCCAAATCCCAAAATTGAAAACTGAATACCTGCCCAAGGAGCAAACAGAATATTGTAATATAAATAATATAATATTTATATA
>JAPZDX010000003.1:8523123-8533227 GCA_029783625.1 Naso annulatus | reverse complement strand
GTAGTAAAGTCGATTGGTGATACACGTGTGTGTTAAAACTGAGAATGTTTAAATGAACCAATTGAACCAAATAATTCATTATCGTAGTAATCATTGCTGTAGTGTCTGGCTCACTTTTTGTTTCATTCAGTTTTGTGAACAGTTCAATGAAATTTGGTTAAAGAGATTTTTTCCCTTCCACTTTTTTTTTTCTGGAGCAAAAAATATAAAACAAAAGAAAAAAAAGGGACACACTGGTTCATTCAAACACCCCAAAACTGCCTTCCAGGGATGATTGGAAAATGCCCAAGATTTCTCTCTTTGCTGATATAATGGTGCATTTTCCATTTGTTTAAAGCTCAACTCCTTTTTCTGGCTATGTGGCCAAAAATGTTCAAGATTAAAAACAACATGCATCAGTGGTATTCTTGTCTCTCACAACCTTCTCTCGTGTGTCAAATTCGGCATCCAATATGTTGGAAAAACAAGGAGACAACTTGGATTCAGATTCAGAGATCTTACAAGTGCTATTTACTGTACTCATCCCAAAAAAGCTGTTGCAAGACACTTTGCAGATGGAAATCATGCTACTTTGAAATTAGCACTCTGTAACATTGATATGAAGATTCTTAGTCATTGTGGAGGGATGTGGATGAAATTTTTGTCCAGTGCAAATGCACTGTGACACCATCACTTACATTAATGTGCAGTAGTGCAATGTGCAGTTCACAACACTTTATTATGATGTGCAATACACCAGAACTTTAGCTATTTTATTCTTTCTGTCACTTTACCTCCTGCATCCTTAGCACCTTATGCACTCAAACATCAACCTGCAAAGGGACAACAGATGGAAATCGGCCTGTGGCTGTAATCTGGCATATTTATATGTCAGTGTTCACTCATGTGCAGTGTCCCTATTTTGAAGCAGTTAATAAAATTGTATATATCTTTTGACTTAAAACACTACATTTTGTAGCTTCAGGGAAAAATTAGGTATGACCAAACATTTGTATGTATATATAATAACATAGGTAAATGCCATATGCAAAAACTGTGATATTTTATTGTTCTGCCGTGTTTGTAATGACCTTACCTGCTGTCAGTTGGCTGAATGTGTGTTCAGTCAAGCCCTGGATGAATGACTTGGTACACTTGTAGAGTAACCCGTACAGCCTGTTGGGTGACTCATCGTTCAAGCCTTATTTTGCACCGGGGAAACTCCAACATGGACTTATATGTTTGCACTCGATGCATGTTTGAACATTTTTCACTGCACAGCCCTGTAATTTATTAAATAGAAACACTTACAAGCCAGACTGTAGTCAGTCTCTTTTTCTGTTTTCTGTGTGCAAGTCCTTTCTTGCTGCAGTGTAACTTTTTCCCCGTCTGCTGCACTTCTGAAGGCACAGCTCAACTTTTGCAAAAGTGCTGGTGCCCAGTTTGTGCAGTGCCTGTGGGGTCTCAGAGCTATAAAGCCGAAGACCACCACCATGTTGCTTTGCAGGAGGCTTCATGCATCTGTATTGTCCATTAAAAATGTTAAATTTTTATATTGTTCTGGATGGTCATATTTTTTATTTCCTCTACTGTCACAGGTGTGCCATGAAAATGATTTCCTTACCCCTGTCTGATAGGCCATGATAGGCTTGTCAAGTTATGCAGGGGTTATGGAAAGTCTAATGAATTCTGCTGAAGAGCAGCAACACTCCTCTCCCCTGGCCAACTCATGGTCCAAAAAGCAGGAATCAAGCAAGAATCAAAAGCCAAAACTTGCTGGTGGATTCGTTTTAGTGCATGCAGGTAAGATTAACAAATAGAATTAAGAGCTTACTGGAAAGAGGTGGTAAACATCACCATAATGTCTCCAAGCAGTTTTCTGTTTTGAGAATGTCCCCCTGTCATCACTTTATGAATGAAATGTTTTCTATTACTATTACCCTCAGGAGCAGGATATCATTCCGAATCTAAGGCGAAGGAGTACAAGCATGTGTGCAAAAGAGCTTGCCAGCGAGTAAGTTTTCTTTATGGATACAGTTGTAAACTGTGTGTGTGCAAACAAGCTCCACAACCTTGTACTATCTGCACACACTGTCAGACTTTTTTCTTAATAAATTGTTAGTAAATGGAAATATAAAAAATGCTTAATTCTGCTGAGATGTATCTACTAATCTACTATAGAATAAGTGTGGTTTCATCCATACAATGAGGTCAGTCTAATAGTTTACTATTTACTTGCTCTTACTTATAAATTAGGCAACTTGAAGTTGCAAAGAAATGCTGCAAAGTTTTGTGTAAACTTTCTCCTATACCTTTTTGCACACTGATCTCTTCTGTTAGATCACCGGATCTTATCTTCAGAAAGTAAACGAAGTGGTCATATTTTTCATTTAAACCGCCCGATTTGTAACATAAGGCCTTTTTCAAAAATTCATCTGTATCAGCAGCAAAAAACGGAGACTTTCTCCTACGCTTTCTTAGAAGTTAGCTGAAGTTTGCTCAGGTTTATGGGGAGCATCTGTGAACAGCTGTCATTCCGCATATTTTCAGTGGGATTCCAGGCTGTGTTTTGGCAGTACCACTAATGCACTTTAATGTGCTTATTTTGAAGCCATTCCAGTTTTCATTTGGCTGTACTAAAATCATTTTGCTGTTTGAAGGAAAGACTTTGGTCTTTGGCTTTCTAAAGCAGGTTCTTCTCAAGAATGTCCTTTTATTTCGTTTCAGTCATTGTTCCTTCCGTCCTTAAGATCGAAAAGGACTGAAAAAATCGACCTTGTGCTGCCATCACCCTCGATGAATGATAGGAGGGTGGAGCTAGATGGGCGATAAGCTGTGGCCAGTTTCTGCTGGATGTATTTTAGAGCTTTTAAGGCCAAATAGTTCAATTTTAAAAGGGATTCACTTTACATTGTTACAACATGTGGCATGTCATACATACTGATTTTTCATTTGATTTGATTCGATTTTTCATTTTTCAGATATATGAAATCACGTATCATTTTTCATATATATTCAATCCAGGATTGTTGTTGCATGTTTTACATCTGTTTTAAGTTTCACCTAGCAGCAAAGTCTTGAAGAAACATGAAGCCTAATTAACACCAGGAGTTTTCAGTTATATTTTCTTTCTGTTTGATAGTTAGTAGGATATGTAGGTATTTCAGTTAGCACACTGTAGTTTGATTTTGTAAGGGCCAGAAAAAAAGTGTCATGGAAAAAGTTACAAGTAATTTCTTTATATTTTTTTAATACTGTTTGGTAGATGATTATAATGCAGGGAATGAAAGCAATCTTCAGTGACTGATATTAGTAGTGAGTAAATTATATGTTTTGACTGTTTTAACAGGTATCTCTGTCTTTTCCAGGCTGTGGACCGGCTCAAAGCTGGGGCACTTGCAGTGGAAGCAGTGGCTGCAGCACTGGTTGAACTTGAGGTTGGTTGATTATGATCCAGATTTGTTTATTCAATGGAAACCTTTATTATTAACGGCATACATACGTAATGTAGTAGAAAAGTGTGGCCCAAAAGTTAAAGTGAGGATAAGAAACTTTGTTTGACATGTGTAAGTATTTATCTAAAACAGCTTTATTCTTTATTCTTCTTCAGCTTTTGATGCATGCACGGACATCCTGTTGGATGATTTCAGGGATGATTTTCCTTGAAATTTAGAACAGTGTGTCTGATGAACTCTCTGCTGCCGCAGGAAAAAAAACAAGATGAGAACTGCCTTTGGCTGTGTACATAAGAAGATATCAGAGAAAATTATTCCCAGTATAGCCCCATTTAAAGTGGAGTTTCTGCAGTAACTTACATGGTTTGAATGCAAAAAGCCATCATCTGCACAAGTATTAAGCAAGAGATATGAACAAACTTGAAAAACAGTCTCACATATAGTAATAAAGAAGTAACTCAAAGCCATCAACACCAAACAAATTATCAAATATTCATAAAGGACTTTGGTCTTTCACAGAAAGACACTTAATACAGACTGTGACACGTGTAAGATCATGCATACCGCTAGTATTTGTAAGCAAAAGTATGACAAAAGCAAATTCTGCTTTAAATGTTGATGTGAATTTGCCAACAGCCCACAGCTATGTAAGTGAAACTCCTGAGGGGGAGGGAGATGACGCACAAAAGCACAGAATGCATCATGGTTAGATAATGTAAAACACAGAGGATTATGCATTAACAGCCATTGTTCTCCTGAAGTCAGTGTCAGAATTATTGTCTCAGTGACAATGATAACATAAATGTTTCAGGGTCTGATTGGTGTTGTGCTACTACAGTACTTCACCAGCTGCAACGTTTGGTTCGTAATCTTAAATGCTTTTATTATCTTGCTTGAAACCTCATCCTTATTTGACTCCATATTGGTAATATTTATGTTTCTTTTATAAAGCTGTTTTAAAGTAGTTTTATAGATAACTTTGTCAAAATAAACACATTCAGCAGGGCCGTCAAATAAGCTGCTGTTTTAAAAATATATAACCATGGTGCACATTGACTTGTGTTGTTTGAGAATATCGCCATCAGTAGGACTTGAATCACAAGAAACTGATAAAAACTGACACTGATTAAATGATGTGGAAAAAAAGATTTTCCTTTAACTTATTAACATTGGCAGTATGGTTCATTGCAGGTAAAATGAGACTCTGCTTGTCTTTAACTGTTTTCAGGACTCTCCGTTTACAAACGCGGTCATGGGCTCCAACCTTAATTTGTCTGGTGAGATTGAATGTGATGCAAGTATCATGGATGGGAAGTCGCTGCACTATGGCGCTGTGGGGGCTATCAGTGGTGAGTTTTTACGTTGATATCTCTGTGATATGTGTCATCCTTTACTTATTTAGTGTCTGCCAGCCTTTTTTTAGATGTTACTCGAGTGAATCTGGCTTCGGAGCAACTTAGAGTAGAAGACCACTCTCTCTTTGCCTTGAGAACAACCAAGAAACGCTGTTAAAATGTCTGTTTTAGCGTACTGACAGGGTTTTCCTATAGGGATTTCAACAAAAGCACATTTTTTTGGAAGAACTCATGGTTTTCAACAACTCATTTCAGACAGCCCAGGGGTGAAAACTGGAACTTAACACTTTGTCCAGAAGACAACGGACTGTTTTTATTGCTACATCTGCATCATGTAACTGCTAGCTGTATAATTTATACATGATGTATGAAACTTTGTTGGCTCATATGTGAAATGTACACCTGCCAACCTGTGTTTTTCATAAGGTCTCAGAATTCAGTAGGACGCCTGTAAAGGCTAAAAGCAACTCAGCATTCGTAGGTGTGCTTGTGTAACCGTGTCAAAATCAGGAAAATGTGCATCACTACACACTAAACTCAGTTAATATTTTCTATGAAAATAAACAAAACAATTATTAACATACACAGAAAGCCAACGCAGATATAATAAAAATAAAAACTATATTCAGGTTCCTGTACCACAAATGTGTTGACTCCTTTTTTCTTTTTTGTTAAAGTCTCTATGAGGAACTTTTAACTGGTTATGGAGCAGTCTAAATTTAATACTGATGCCTCACATCTCACGTACATTAACAACCATTAGCAAAGAGATTGGAGATTATTTTGCTGTCTTTTACGATGCCTTTGCCTGGTCCGCTCAGAAGTTGGAAACGCTACGACACGATTTCGGGCACACACACCGGAAGTGTCGATTTATTGTTTACAAAGGTGATCAATCCGCTTTTCTCTTTTTTACCATCTGTGGCTGGAAGCAGGAGGATATTTTTCTTTAGATAATTACAATATTTTATATTCAAGGCCAAACTGGTATAGTGCAAGTACGTGGCGTGTTTCTTTCAGTCGCACTAGACGCGATCTCCACCACAGGGCGCAGCACTGCTTTTTTCCACACACGTCATTTAATCAACACAAAGTGAAAGTTCCTCACAGGGGCTTTAAGGATAATTTTTTTGGCCTGTATTGATTTGAATTAAAAATCATTGTGTGTGGTTTCAAAATCTAATCATGAATCTGCTGTCTGATTTGTTTACACTGTTGTTAAAATAAGAAGAAATGAATTGCTAGCCCTGTGATCATTCTGACTTTTCCTTCAGGTATTAAGAACCCAGTCTTAGTTGCACATCGTCTACTGAGTGAAGCACAGAAAGGGAAACTATCAGCTGGCAGAATACCCCCCTGGTGATTATAATGGCTATTAATTATTGTTGTATTAATATAAACATCTCCATTTTTAAGGATATAATTTTTTTTTTTCTTTTGTCAGCTTTTTAGTGGGGCGAGGAGCACATGATTGGGCAGTCAGTCATGGAATACCACCATGCCCTTCAGAGAAAATGGCCACCAGTGAGTTCTGTTGCACTGGTTCAGATGTATGCTTCATCTAAGAAAATAATTTCTTTGCCTTGAAAACTGAACCCAAGCAGTCAGCGTACATGGATGCATTAGATGGATTTATTACTTTTCCCACACAGAGTTCAGTTTGTCGGCGTATAAGAGAAACAAGCGGAAGATGGAGCTGGCTGAAAAAATGGACACGGGACATAATCAGACGAAGAAAAGACGACAATCAAGTGAAAACGTGAGTACTGTGCATTCGGTAAGATTGCATCAAGCATGTTCTTTTTTGCCTGCATCGAGTTGGATTGAAATTGTAAAGTTTGTTGAATTGTGCTGCCGCCGACTCCGCAGAAGGGCGGGAGACGTGAAGTACAATATGATATTTTGTAAAAGAAAGAATGTAACGACTCTCTACAACTAAGGCTTTAAGATATATTCTGCCAGTTATGATCTCACATTCTCGCGTCATCATCAAAGGAAATAACATTATCAGGTTGCGTAGGCGGTTCCAAGAAGCTATTAAAGTGTTGACAAGAGTTGGTGCAAAGTTTCAGTGCCCTGAGCAGCAGAACTGGAGAGTGGCCTGATGATGAGCCGCGTTGGGAGGGCAGAAAAAGGAGGGAGAGTTTATCTTGGTTCACATGTGATTGGGAAATGGACCTGTTTTTGAGAAATATTACTGTTTATTTAGTTCAGTCACATCAGTCCTCAGTATTAATGATATATCCATAAAAAGAAAGACTCACAACTAAGATGG
This sequence comes from Naso annulatus, assembly GCA_029783625.1. Classification (NCBI taxonomy): domain Eukaryota; kingdom Metazoa; phylum Chordata; class Actinopteri; order Acanthuriformes; family Acanthuridae; genus Naso; species Naso annulatus. Next base: position 8,526,163 of record JAPZDX010000003.1, on the reverse strand, counting down.
ACTGTTTGTGGGCTCAAGCAAGTGATGTGATTAAATGATTGATGTTGGTGTCAAATAGCTTGTTAATCTAATGAGAGTCTAAGGTTTGAGTTGCCCTCCGCTCTCATCTGTCTCTCACATGTTTACACAAAACTGCTTGACCCATTAAGATTAATATGTGACCATTCGGTGCAGTTGAGCTAGCACTGATTTGGACATAACTGGTACTCACCCTGTGACGATTCACATGCATGCTGAGTTTTATTGTATTTCACAGGAATTTGGCATCAGCCTCGTCTTAAATGTTTGCTCTATAATTGAAATATAAGGTCAATTAACAGGATATAACCTCTTTTGTATTGAGAATGACTGTTAGAGACTTGTGGGCTCAACAAAATGCGTCTTTGCAGCAGGTCTGGTATTCATTTTCATACACAATGTTCCTTTTATGCCTTTGTTTGTTTGCCAAGCAATAAAATCTTTCCTTTTTTTTTTTTTAGGACAATATAGGCACCTGTCTCGTGATAATGTATAGTTGCGGTGTTGTTTAGCTAAATCTAAAGCATGCAAACGTTATTCCGAAGATGCCTGTTGTTTTACAGTCGTTGTTTACTTTAGATGATTCTTTTGCTTTTGAGGACACTGATAAGGAATGACAGGACAGTCTTTGTAGTGTTTCGAAATAGCTGGCTCTGGTTCTTTTTGGCCTCAAAAGCCTGGAGACAGGGCTGATTTAGGAGAGAGTAAGACAGATGAGTAACACTGCTGCCCTTTTTTTTTTTTTTTCACTCTGGCTTTCTAATCCAGGGTTCAATGAAGATCTTTAGTTTCTGGTTGGAGTGCAGCTTTAAACATGTATCATAAAGCCATTTTGTACGTTTGCCCTGCAGAACTCTATTTATCATGCAGTCTGAGTCATGATGATTCACAAACAAGCCACTTCCAAAGCAAACAGCAACCAGAGAATGAACAAGAGCTGATTGAAATCACAACAGAACACTTTAAATGAAAAATGAAAGGCCAGGAAGAGTGATTCATAAATCTATGCAGTACATTCTTATTTTTGGATATGTCCTGTGTGGAAGATAATGTCTCTGCTTGTGAGAATGTGAACACTTTCCATTACTCCTCCTTTATGTGCCTTAAATACTCACTTGAGAACAATTCTAATTTGGAAGCGTCCATTTTTTTTCTCTCTTTGTATGACTCCTCTCCTTGTGCAATGCAGGAAAACGGTCCAGGGTGTCTCGACACAGTGGGAGCCGTTGTGGTCGACCTGGAAGGAAATGTGGCTGCAGCGGTGTCCAGTGGAGGCCTGGCCATGAAGCATCCCGGCAGGGTTGGTCAGGTAGTCAGACCATCTTCTCCTTTTTTTCTCAGACTGCGAGTGTGATACATTTTAATGTAACAGACAAGAGTTAACAGCAAGTTACTTCCCTTTAGCCCCCTATCTTCCTGATCCCTTCCCTCTGTTTTTAGCTTTACTGTGTTAATCTGGCATTGATGCTGTCTGATGTCAGAGCTAAACTTTTGCTTCTTAAAGTGTAACTAAACCCCCAAAGTTTTGACTGAAGTGCATCCTTCCTGAAATTTAAAAAAATGTATCTAGAATGTGGAAAAATGTATCAATTCAGGCAGCGTTAGGAGGCGGGGCTTTACTGGGAGTAGACTAGGAGAATTTCGTAGTTTGAGTATAATGATTGTAGTTAGATTCAGCCGTTAGCATATTTTAGTTTTCACACGTGTCTGCAGTTCGTTTAATAAGCAGCCGGCTCCTCTCCACCGGAAAAAGCGTTCAAGGGGTTTAGGTCCTCTTTAATGAGGATAGTCTACATTAATGAGGCTGCCTACTACTGAATGCTTGTGCCGATCATCGTCATGTCCTGTGCCTTGTTTGTGAATGTTAATGCAAGTTAATCTCAGTGAAGCGTTTCTGTTTTGAAAGTCTTCTTACCTTAAGGCAGAACAGGAAGTTGAGTTTGCATTAACAGCAGCTCAACACAAAAAAAAAAAAATAAAATAAAAAAACTTAACAAGTGGGGTTGAACAGACAGAATTAATCAGGAGCATTTACTGCTGGATCTCATTAACACCATTGGTGTTAGAAAAAAAAAATACCTGCAGCTCAGAGCAATAGTGTCGCGACTGTGGTTTGTTGTTCTAATGTAGCTAATGATGATGAAATGTAAATTAGCCTGAGATTTTCATCCCAGCCTTTAGTGAAAGTTTTAAATTATATCATTCAACTGTGAACTCAAAGCTGCCATTTGAGAATCTATGATATTTTTTGATACTTCTTAAACATAGAAATGGAAACCAACCAGCAGTGAAACTCCTTTGAATCTAAAGTCTCTTCTCTCCTCTCTTTTTACATAGGCCGCTCATTATGGTTGTGGCTGCTGGGCTGAAAACGCCTGTAACATGAACCCTTACTCTACAGCAGTGAGTACCTCAGGTATACATAGCACGCTCTCTACAACCTACTTTGCAGTTGTGCGTATGTGTAACCATTCCTTTTTATTGTTCATGTTTACTTCCAGCCTGCCTCTTGTTTTAGACATGATATGAATGAGAAACAGATATTAGATGCGGGCCTCTTATTTAGCCTCGGTGAGTTACGCTTCAAAAGGTCTGATCATAGTTTCCGATGACCTCCAACCATTCCTGCTGAGTGATTCTCATCAGTCACTTCCTCTGCTGATTGAGTCATCATTCCCCACTCTCAGCTGCGTGCCAGGTGCATGGCGAAGCGCCTTGGACTTGAAATTGACATTTGACATGGGACACCTGCTCTGATATGATGGAGGGAGAACATCATCACATGCAAAAGTAATCAGCTTGTGATGCCTCCAGCTTTTCATTTTGCATGAGAGCTGTATAGTCAAATTAAATCGAATTCTAATTAAACGTCAGAACACATTTTTTAAAACTGAGGTATTAATTTTAACTAAATTAACTTCTGTTTTTTAACTTAGATCTCCATTTGATTTTCCATACTACATTCACCAACAGTTAAAATATCCACGTTTGGTACTGACACTAACCTCACCAAGCCCCCCCC